>JARBWK010000014.1:23865242-24445960 GCA_030556195.1 Anolis apletophallus | reverse complement strand
ATATATTTTATATTTCTTTCTATTTTTTCCATCTCATTTATCTCTAGCTGTTTGTTATATATATTTAGCTCGTTCTTCCTTTTATTATTATTAGGTTCTGTCTTTAATATTTTTTCCACCTTTTCTATCTTCTCATATAGTTCTCTATTTCTTTTTAGAGACATTTTCTTTTTGATGGATTGTTGTTTGAGGAAATAACCTCTCATAAAGGCTTTACTCGTGTCCCATATAATATTGTATTTCTTGTTATTTTGACAGTTTATTTCGAAAAATTCTTTCAAGTATTTTTTACTTTCTTCCGAGATTTTCTTATCTTTTAGCATATAGCTTGGGAACTTCCAGTTAAATTCTCTTTTTCCCTGGAATAGTTCTAGTTCTATTTGGCTATGATCCGAAAAGAGTCTTGGTAAAATTTTTGCTTTCTTAATTTGTATAGTTAGGTCCTTGGACACCATTATATAATCAATACGTGACCAGGATTGGTGCCGTCCAGAATAAAATGTGTAATCTCTTTCTTTTCGGTTTAATACTCTCCATGCATCAGTCAAATTTTGCTTTTCCATTAATTCAAAAAAACTTATTGGCAATTTACAGTTTTGCCTATTCTTAGTATTTTTGTTAATTCTACTCAGTTTTTTATCCAGCTTAGTGTCAATGACTCCGTTAAAGTCGCCTAGCAATATACAGCTGTCAAATTCTACATTACCTAATCTTTTGTCAATATCCTTTAAAAAATTGCCTTAGCATTATTAGGCGCATACAAGTTACAAATTAAAATCTTTTTTTGATCTTTTTCAATAATGACGCCTACATATCTGCCTTCTGCATCCTCGAAACATAATTTGGGGTTTAACAATGGGTCTATGTAGAGTACCACTCCTCTTTTTTTTACATTAGCCGACGCTATAAACTCTACTCCTAGGTTTTCCTTTTTCAGATAATGTGTGTCTGTTTTTTTACATGTGTTTCCTGAATCGCTATTATATTAGCGTTCTTTTTTTTCAGGTTAAGGAAGGTTCTTTTTTGTTTAGCCCCATTATTCATCCCATTAATGTTCCAAGATATGCACCTTAGAGTCATTCTAGTTCAGTGTCTTCTGTGTTTTCTTCTTGGTCCAGATCCTCCTCCAGGTCTTTTTGGTCCACCGCATCCGCAAGGTCCTCTTCAACTTCTCCATCTTCGGTCTCAGAGATGTTTTCTTGTTCTTCATCTTGTGTGTTTATGCCTGTTTTGCTTAGGAACCTTCTCTGGCTGTCTTCCCTGTTGTCTTTCCCCCGATTTCTTCCATTCGGGCTCTCCTTTAGTTCTTCTCCATATTTTCTTAGGAAGTAGTTGGCTTTTTCTTCTGTTGTTAGCCAGTATTGTCTGCCTTTGTACGTGGTCATGATGCCCTCAATTTTCTCCCATCTGAACCTGATCTTGTTTTGTTTTAAAATGTCCGTAAGGAAAAAATATTTCTTTCTTCTTTCCATTATTTCTGGTGGTGTCTCCTTTAAGATTAGTATTTCTTTGCCTTTGTATTGTCCCTGCCGGGTTTTTTTCCACCTAAGCAGTTCATCTCTTATACTTTTCAACGTATAGTTTACTATCACGTCTCTTGGTGTTTTATTTCTTCTTGAAAATGCCGAATTAAGTCTGTATACCCTATCGATTTTCCCTTCTAGGTATGATTCGGGGGTATCTATTATTTTAGCAGTTATTGCTGTTATTATCTCTTTGACCTTTTCTTGTTCTTCCTCCTCGATTCCACGGAAATGCACTTGATATTCCCTCTGCGAATATTCGAGCTGCAGGTGCCTGTCTTCAATATCTTTTGTTTTGATTTCTAGTTCTTTAGCTTTCTCAGAATTATTTCTCTGTTTCCTTTTGAGCTCGTTACATTCTTTTTTCAGATTTCCTATATCTTCTTTCATTTCTTTCATTTCTTCCATTTTTATATTCATCTCCTGGACATTCTTTTTCACTTCCTTCACTTCACCCTTTATGTCCTTCAGGTCACCCTTCAGCTCATCTTTCATTTTCTTCCTCTCTTCGTCTCCCCGTTGTATAATTTTCCTGATGTCTTTCAATTCGGCTAACACTTCTTTAAGGCATGAATCTCCTACACCCGCCCCGGAATTACGTCGGATTGGTTCATTTCGAATTGGTTCATTTCCTTTATTTTTCCCCCTTGTGGACATTATTTCCATTTAAGTGGGAGTTTTCTCTGGTTTTCTCTGGTTTCGGGACTTTAGTGTTTCCTTCAAGTGTCTTATGCTTGGCTCTCCCTTCTATTTAAACGTACCCTGTTGTCTTCTTTCCCTAAATGGGTGCCAATGGGTGTAGATCCTCACTCTCTCAGACCACTTTGATAGTCCTCCTATTTCTTCTTTATTCTTAATTCGCAGATTCCCAGGATTCCTAGTCCTTTATATTTTAGGTTGTTTCCTTTCATAGGTTGGATGATGATGAACTCTCCTAGAATTCCCCTCCTTCTATCTTCCTTTGCGTTACTTTCGCCGATTTTGTCTATTAGGACTCCCTCCCTTGGTTTGGGACACTGCTTTCCCTTTCCGCCTTCCCCAAGTCCTTCTCTTTATTCACCTTGGATTGGGATCAGTTCACTCGGGATTTCACAGTAGCATCTCCTTTTCGTCCGTTCTCCTCTTATATTTACTTGTCTCTCCGGGTATTCACCTCTTTATTCTCCCCACCCTAGGTTCCTCCCGTTCTGGCGTTCTGGCAACCGGCGTTCGGCGCTATGCCCCTCACTCTTCCTTCTTCGCGTCTTTAGCTCTTTTTACCTAATGGCGGGGCATCTCTTCGTATCCCTCAATATCCTCTTGGGCCTATTATCTTTCTTTCTTTTTTCCTTCCCTCCCACTGGACTAAATGGCTTCCCTTACTGGCTTTGCAGTCTATGGGTTCTTTCACCTAGGTCACTTCCATTTTACTTCCTGGTTCTTCCCTTGGGACGCTCTATGTTTTAGCAGTCCATGCCCGTCGGCTCCTCCCCTTCCGGAATCGTCACTCTCTCTTCTTTAATTTGATTTAATTCATTACTTGTTTGTTTATTTGGCTTGTTTGTTCCTTCGCCGCTCCGCTCCGCTCTTGCCTCCCCGAAATTGAAGCTCAGCTTTAGTAGGTGGTCTCCTTTAATCTTACTTTTGTTGTATCCCGTGCATCTGGGTGGCGGGGAAGTTGTCTCCAACTATAACCGTGGATTTGCCTGACGGCAATCCCTTCGGGTCCTCTTCGTCCGTTTGCCCTCCTGGGCCTCTTTGGAGGCCCCCGGCCCAAGCAGCAGACTCTTTATGTTGACCCTGGCCCCTTTAGTTCTTTCTTCTCGAACTTGGGGGGGATATTATCTCCCAATTGCCTTCTTTTCGGCTTCGTCTCCCGGAGCACTTTCCAGGACGCGTCCTTCCCCGCCGCTCCCAGAACCGGAAGTCCGAAATTCATTTTCTTAGTTTTGTCTAGTTTTCTATTCTATCAAGATGACCTTGAATCCAGTTTCGGTATGACCATCCAAATATTATTGGAGAGAAACTTCATAGGCCAAGAAAGTCTAATGACAAAGGAGGGCTCATAAAAGCTACAGCCAGGCTTTTAGAAAATCCCTGTTCTAAGATTTTAACTACCTCAACCCTGTCTGATATGATCTGCAAAGTATAAGAGATTCACCTACTTTCCCTACAAAATATTGCACATGCTCACTATTTTAATACTTGAGCTATTGGGAGAATCAGAGCTGATTAAGAATGCATGAGCCATCTTCATTTTGAGTGATAGCAATACATATCATTAGTGATGCCGATGCTGTTTGAATTTAAGGGAGCTTAAAATATGGATTCTCAAACTATTCAAAGGAACATATCCAATTTTGAGCAGCTCCTGAGCCTTTTCTAGACTGGAATATTGTCATACCATCTGTGCAGTTAAATCCCTACCATCCCAAAGGTAAGAGGTTCTCCTTACTCTAAAATGCCATTTAAAACCAAACTAGGCATTTCAAATTTGTTCTCCATTTTAGGCATTTTGAATGAAGGCAAGAGAATTCAGGTAATCTATCTGAAACTGGACATGGGGAGGGCATATATTGAAGTCCCAGTTAGGCAGGACAGGAATTTAACATCTTTTTGAGTGCTTATTGTAAAGCTTGAAAGCCTAAAGTTCATCTGAGATAAGTAGATGTGAGATGGATCCCAGAGAGAGCATCCTTCTTCCCTGTCCCCAAAAACTGCAGAAGGAAATTTAATGGCAAAGTCCTGAGCTCTGTCTCTTATCTAAAAGACAGCACTTTGAGCTTCATGCTGCCTGAGAGATAACAACATATAAGATAATTTGTTCTGAACTCTCCCCCAGGAGAGACTGATATCAAACACATTCCTGACAATGTGAACAGCTGGCCTTTTGCTTAAAAAGGCCATGTATTGACCATTTCAGGTGCCACTTTGTTTGTAGTGGCAGATAAGATCTAAGTTCAAGATGGCAAGGATGTAAAGCTGTAAACCAAAAGAGGCAGAGAAGAGTGGAGCATAGGTGCTAAGAGAGTTAAGGAGATAAAATTTCCAAACTCACCTGCCCAATCTTACATGAGGAAGTTTTCTTGCCTCACTTGCACCAAGCAGGCATTTGAAATATCATCAACTAATGGCTCTGACAGATATTTGTATGTACTTGAGTCCCGTGTTTTTTTTGTCCTTCAACACACCCATTTTATTTCCATGTATGTTTTTAAACCCTCTTTTTGACACCTCTGAATTCCAATGATTAGGCACTATCCTAGGCTCTCTTACATTTTTGTAATAGGGATAAAGAACAGTTTACATTGTATTTCATTTGTCTGTTTGTTCATTGAATATAGTTATTTTAAAGTGTGGGACCAATGAGAATAATGGCTGACCCAGGACTTGTCTTGATGGCATGTGCATTTGTCATAAGACCCAACGCAGGGTAGTACTTTGAATGTTGAATGAAAACTCTGGAATACCCAGGGCTGCTTATGGAAACCCAAAGGGTGACCTTGAGTAATGGCAAAACTCCTCTGAATAAATTATGGCAAGAAAACACTGTGATAGAGTTGCCATAAGGAGAAAAGGTTGCCATAAGGAGAAAAAGACTTGAAGACGCACAACTGTAAAACGCTAATCAAGCAAACAGTGTATCATAGGTGAAAAGCTGCTATGAAAGAGCATGTTCTTCACATGTAGTTGTTTACAGGTTCAAATCCGAGCTGGAAATATAATCCAGAGATATATTCCAAATCACTGTGGGTTATTATTATTATTATTTATTACCCACCTCTCCTGATGGCTCAAGGTAGGGTACAACAGTACCACCTTGAATGAACCCATGCTTTGACTTGGGCCCCATTGACACTGCCATATAATGTGGTTTTAAAGTGCATTATATGCTTAGTGTAAACTCACATAATGCAGTTCAATGCAGCCAAACTGGATTACATGAGTCTACACGGACCATATAATGGGACCTTGGGGTTCCAACCTGCTTTGAGTACTCTTTTAGTGGTACTTTTTCTTTCACCTGATTTATTCTGCTTGAATCTACAAGGGGGAAAATCTGTTCTGCAAACTGAAATGTATTACATGTGTAGTCAAAGAAAACACTGTTGCGGCTGAATTTTAATCATTCAGAAGACTACATATCTCATGCTCAATTAAGCCAGTCTTCTGCTTCAGCCAGTAATATTGAACGATACATAGGCATAAGTTAAGTGGTGTGGTTCACCCCCTGTTAAATTTCATATGTTGTCTGCCTGTCTCTCCTCCCTCCTGTCTCTCTCTGGAAGTATACAAAGCTGAGCTTTAAGAGCAGATGTGTTTCATGCAATTGACATTGCCTCTCCAAATGACGGTGCTCAAGAGTCTGAAGAGTGAGATGGAGATTCCCGAGGGAAACTCAAACACTGGCAAGAGGAGGTGTGAGCTTTCCCTCGTGTCTCCTTCAATGAACATCTTGGTTAGGCCAAGAGACAGATTTCTTACATCTCTCTTCCAGTAATTCCACATGATGCAATGGTTATATGTCTATGACCCTCCTCCAGAGCTTGGCCAGAACTAGATAATTGTAAACCAGTTCCCTTTTTTTAATGATAACTGAGGCACACCCACAATATGAATGCAGTTTTGTGAAGGGTAGCCTCACTACTTTTATGGTGCATACATAACTTTTGAATTACTTTTTAAATGTTCAATGAATTTACTAAATGGAGGAATATTATGTCATTGTTTGTGTGCGGGCGCATACTGTACATTGTGCATTGTTATGGACGTTGAAGTAATAATGAGGTGTATGAGAGGAAAGTTTCTCTTATATCACAAGCCACTGATATAATACATAATAACAACCCCACCAACATAAATCAATATTATATCTGAAGCAGGGCCGTAGCCAGGATTTTGATTCGGGGGGGGGGGGGCAGAGTTTGGTTCAGGGGGCTGAGACTGGGTGGAAGAGGGTCTACCCTAGCAAACCTTTTGTATTGTTATCCCAATAACCCCATTGATGTGGGATATAGTGAGCATGGTGATCAGATCATGATATGAATAAACATAACAGTTTAAATAATGTACCAGTAAGGCCTTTTTGCGGACCACCCTGAGAATTGGGGGGGCTGAAGCCCCCCTTAGCCCCCGGCTACATGCTTGATCTGAAGGCATTCACACAGTTTGTTCTTTTTCTCATTCATCTACCCCCCCTCCCCCCCCACACACACACACCTTCCCCACTAAGTTTAGCACACCTAGCAACATTAGAGATTAGTTCAGGAAACAATGAACAATAAAGCTATTTCATTTCGTCATTGTAACTACTTCACAAGTGCAGGAAGAATGTTTTAAGGCAAGGATTGGAAACTAGTGGCTTTTCAAATTTTGCTGAAATCCATTTAGCCTTAGGAAATATGGCCAATGGTCAGGGATGATGGTTTTCCAGTATTAGTAGTAGTAGTAATAGTAGTAGTATTTGTGTCCCGCTTTTATCTCTTGATCAAGACACAAAGCAACATAACATCATCTGAAGGGCTAAAAATAACACACAACCTGTCCCAAACAACTTACAATAGTCATATTGATTTTTCCCTCTTTCTCATGGTAGCATTAGCATAAGGAACTCAGTGGTATATTAGCAGCATCCTTGGTTGTGATCTGGACAATGGTGCATTCATATTTTCCCCAGGTCCACTGGACCTTCTGTGGATACTAAAATCCATGCATGCTCAAGTCCTACTATATCGAATGGCATGGTAAAATGGCTTCTTGACAAAACCAATATTTGCTTCTTTTTTTGTTTTGGGCTGAAATGTTTAAAAACTTTGAATGGTGGAATGCATGGACAGAGAGTCTGTGCATACGGACTATACAGTACATCCATATAGGATCAATTGTAGTAACCATCTGAGATATGTGTAAACTGCCCTGAGTACCTTTGGGGAGATAGGGCAGTCTATAAATAATGTTTTATTATATTATATGCTGAGGTTTTTTTTTATTTGTTTGGGCTATAGATCAAAATCACAAGGTATAAATATATTTTCACAAGTTTAAGAAGTAATCCTTATAATCCTTTTCAACAAGATTTTGAAATAGGAATGATTATAGACTTGCACAATGCTTCAGCATTACATATCGTACCTGGGACTAGCTCCAACTTTATGCCTTCTAAGGAAGTATCATTAATGCCTGCTGATCCACAATATCTACTATCTCCATTTATGGAAACTTTACCAGATGTAGTAGGCAGAAACAATCCTATCACCTATACTAGATACAGTAGTTAAAATTTACCAATATTTTAGACTTCTTGCAAGGTCCTAATACAGAATCACTTTGGTAGGCCATACATTTAAAATGAGGGGTGTCGTACAGTTAACTATTGTACAAAGTAAAGTGTGTGAGTCCAGGGCCGTAGCCAGGATTTTGATTAGGGGGGGGGGGGGCTGAGTTTGGTTCGGGGCTGAGACTGGGTGGAAGAGGGTCTACCCTAGCAAACCTTTTATATTGTTATCCCAATAACCCCATTAATGTGGGATATAATGAGCATGGTGATCAGATCATGATATAAGTGCACATAACAGTTTAAATAATGTACCAGTAAGGCCTTCTCGCGGATCACCCTGAGAATTTCGTGCAACGCGCTCTACGTTGGCCTTCCTCTGTCGGTGACCCGGGGGCTGAAGCCCCCTTAGCCCCCCCCCCTGGCTACATGCCTGCCAATAACCCCATTAATGTGGGATATAATGAGCATGGTGATCAGATCATGATATAAGTGCACATAACAGTTTAAATAATGTACCAGTAAGGCCTTTTCACGGACCACCCTGAGAATTTCGGGGGGGGGCTGAAGCCCCCTTAGCCCCCCCCTTGGCTACATGCCTGTGTGTGACCAGGTTGATTGAACCCAGGGCAAAATTTCACATGTTCTCATACTTCAGCCTCAACATAAAGATACATGTATATCTGGGTGTATCTTTAACCAGGCTTTACTCTAGTTGAAACTAACAATAGAATTTAGGTGCATGTGAAGTGGTTATGCTTGTGAAATGTCACTTAGAAACTAAATAGTAAATACACCATTGCACAATGAACTCCAAAAAATCCTAAACAGAGCAAAAATGCATATAACAGGGATTTTATATATGTGTATGATACCAACATAGGAGCCCCCGGTGACTCAGTGGGTTAAACCACTGGGCTACTGAAGTTGTTGACCAAAAGGTCTCAGATTCAAATCCAGGGAGTGGTGTGAGCTCCCGCTGTTAGCCCCAGCTTCTGCCAACCTAGCAGTTCGAAAACATGCAAATGTGAGTAGATCAATAGGTACTGCTCCAGCGGGAAGGTAATGGTGGTCTATGCAGTCATGCTGGCCACATGATCTTTGAGATGTCTATGGACAATGCCAGCTCTTTGACTTAGAAATTGAGATGAGCACCAACCCTCAGAGTCGGACACGACTAGACTTAATGTCAGAGGAAAAGCTTTACCTTTTTATGATGCCAACAGTATTATGGCTAAAAGAAGAAGGAGAAAAGGAACAAAACTGTAAGAAGCATAAAAACAGAGCAATAATTGCATTCTGATTCGTAATTAGACTAACATATATTAAAAGACAAGGCAAAGCAACTTCTGCCCAACACAAATACCATGCGCTGGCATGGGCAATTAATGCCCAAAGAATTCATAACACTGGGTTACATTTCTGATCAGCTTTGTCTCAGGACAAACTTGATTGACTACTGGATTCACATCACATTTGAAACTGCATTCTCTATAATGGAGTTGCCATAGCTTCCAATTGCTACCCAGAAACCCCAACCCCCATATAATAGTATTCTTAATTTGCACACCCCTGTTCTCCTTGAACAAAATTCATTGGGGAAAGGGCTGTATAAAGTGAATGGATGTTAGCCAATACACCGTGTGCTATGAATTTATAGTATATAAGATGCTCTGAATTTTTAATCAGCTGTATATTTATTGTGGTGAAGAGTAACAAATTATACTACAAAAGCTTATGGCATAACATTATTCTTAATTAATAGGTAAGTGCAAAGGGTTTTCTTATTTATATTGGAGAAAATCTAGTTGCTAATTTGGTTGCAAATGCATCTGTAAAAATGAAATACCAAAATGCATATCTATTCGCTTTGCTAATTTAATACTTGAAGGTGCTTTGCTTTTAACACAGGAGCATGCATACTTGAGAACTTGGTTGGACGGCTGACTGAAATATGCTCAGCTTTTCTTATATATTTCATGAGGCTTGTAATTATTGTTTGTAGGAATTATAACTTATAATATCTAATGAAAATAACATGGGTTCCTATCCCCGCACAACCAGGGCATGTATTTTAATGTACAAAGACTGAAATACATATTGTAATTGGGAGATATTAAGAGATGTTTGCTTCAGTCAAAAACCCAACCTATACATGATTCTCTTTTGTCTGTGTCTCATTCATTTCATGGAGGCTAACAAACTTTCAGGGCACCTCCATTTGCACTCATGGGAAGACAATCTTCCTTATAGAGAACTAGCTGTACCTGGCACGCGTTGCTGTGCCCTTTTTAGGAGATGCGAGAAAGTCCAATCATCCACGGTGTGCCCTCCTCTAAACTGCAGTTGGATGGAGTGTGGGTCATGGGGGGCATGGTGTGCCAAGTTGGGTCTTTATTGGTATTGGTTCTGGGCCACATTGGTCTGTGGGGAATGATGGGTTTTGAAGTACTACAAATCCCATTTTCCATGGTGGTACTTCAAGTCCCATCATGCATGGTCGGGGCTCTGTGTGCCAAGGTAGGTTACTGTAAATTCAGGCCATACACAATGTCCCATGAGCTGAGGCCTAGTTAGGAACAGCAAGTTAATGAAGCCTTACTGTCAATACAGGCCATACACAATGTCCAATGAGCTGAGGCCTAGTCGGGAGAATCAAGTTAATGAAATCTTACTGTCAATTCAGAGCGTAAACAGCTTCCCAGTAAGTGAGGGCTAGTTAGGGAAATCAAGTTAATGAAGCCTTACTGTCAATTTTGGGCGTGGTCTGTGATTTTTTGGGGTGTAAATTTTTGGTTGGAAGTGATTTGGGTGTTTGTGTTGGGGATTGGCTCAGGCCTTTTCCTTATTCTGTTTTGGCAGTTTACTATGGATCGGAATTTTCATGTTGGCTGGCCAGTGCAGCAGTTATGCAAATCCGCCCTTATTGGCAGCCAATCATGTTGTTCAGAATGTAGAGGCTGGGTGAGTCTTTGGGTGCCCCGGAGGATGCTGGTAAATGTAGTTTTATTTTTTACTCGTTGTTTTGGGGGCCTTTTAGGTTTTGGGGGGGAAGTTTCTTTGCTACAAACGTACCTTGCTTGAGGCCTATTTCTGTTGGCAAGTATTGTGTTTCTGCGTTGTATGGTTTCTTTGTTTGAGGTATACATCACATGATGTGAACCCATTTATATAATAGATGAGGAGATTTGATTGGCAGGGCAGGTTGCCTCCTGGAACTAATCAATACCTATTCATATAATGCAGTTAAACAATGCAGTTAAACAATATTATATGAATCTACACTGATCATATAATACAGTTTCAAATTCAATTATATGGCAGTGTAGATGGGGCCTAACATAACTATATAGTATAGCACTCCTTGGGCACATCTACACTGTAGAATTAATGCAGTTTGACATCACTTTAATTGCTATGGCTCAATGCTATGGAATAATTGCATGGAATCAACCCAGCCAATTTTAAGCATGAATTTTAAACTAGTGTTCTGTGTTTTAATCCCTGTTCTGTGTATTTAAAATGTATGGTACAGAACTACATTTTAATATGTGTATTTATAGAATTTGAGCAACATCTGTATTTTGATTGTGCCATGACCTGCCTCGAGGAGAGGTGGATTAAAAATAAGTTGTTGTTTGCTGCTGCTGCTGCTGCTGTTCTTGTTGTTGTATTACAAGGTCTTCAGCCTTCTCTCCAAGTATGATGAAAGTGAAGTTAGGGGAAGAATAAGGTTGAATAAATATTGATATATGAAAGGTCTGTTTTTCCGGCTTTGCCACTGTCACATTGAGAGTTACGAATCTAGGTGAAAAAGTGTGTGGATGTCAAGAAATAATATAGCCCTCATTACTAGTATCAATTTGATTGATTTGATTTATGGCCCAGCTTTCTTCCAGGATGGGATTGAAAATCAAATTAAGAAATAAAGTTTACTTCAAGGGTTTACTGGATTTTCTCTAATCCAGTGGTTCTCAACCTGTGGGTCCCCAAATGTTTTGACCTTCAACTCCCAGAAATCCTAACAGTTGGTAAACTGGCTGGGATTTTTTGGAGTCGCAGGTCAAAATACCCAGAGACCACAGGTTGAGAACCACTGCTCCAATCCCATGCTTCCACACAACCATCTCTAATTTGATGTTTCTCATATGCTTAGGGCTACAACCCTTGTTGTCCATGGCAATGTTATTATATGTCACATTTATCTCACAAAAGTAACATAGTTTAGGGGGGTTTACTGTGGGTGAATTGTTGGCAATCCTGAAAGTATCTTGTGAATCTTTCCTTTTCTCCTCATCTCACATCTATTTTATTTACTCAAAGATGGATTTGTTCTCATCACTGAAGCTAGATATGGAACAAAGCTCCCTAAGCTGTTTAAAAACAATGGAAGAATCCATGAGACAAGATTAATGAAACAAACTGTCTAATAAAAAGGAGTTTTGATTAAAAAATGTATGGAAAAATTAATCTCATGAGGGGAAAGTTTATAAAAGCAAAATATTCATCATAAGCATAAGCCCACTGATTTCTAAAGGAAATATTTTTCATTTCAGGCACTTAAAGTTGTTGCGTGCCCTGAAGTTGGTTTTCACTTATAGCAATCTCAGTTCCCAGACATCTCAGGGTTATCTGGGGGCTGAGGGTGTGTGATATGTCCAAGGGACTCATCTTATTTTGAGACTCAAGCCCTAAATGGTTCGGGCCCTACCTATCTCCGCGATCGCATCTCCTTCTATGAACCAGTGCGAACTCTAAGATCTTCCGGGGAGGCCCTCCTTTAGCTCTCACCACCATCACAAGTATGGTTGGTGGGGACAAGAGTGAGGACCTTGGTGGTGGTCCCTCACATCTGTATCACCCTTCCAAAAGAAATAAGACCCCATCCCCCCTTTCGTAAGAGCTCGAAGACTTGGTGGTTTCAACAAGCCTTTGAGAATGACCAGTTCTAGCCCAGCCCCAAACATTGTTGAATATGGCCTTATACTTCCTACCTATTACCCTGGTCATCCCTCTAATAGGCCCTGGAAATGAGCAGCCACAGACCCATACCTGCTATTGCTGTTAGCCTCTACTTAATTCCTGGCCTCCTCATATTTTGAGTTTGCACTAGCTTTGACCCAGCCATTTAATTGTTCTGAACAGGAAGGATTATTTTTAATATATGTGTGTTATTGTGATATTTTTATGTTTGTGTAGTTTTGTGAATTTTATGTTATGCCGTTTCCTCTGTACGTTTTGTTGATGTTACTTGGAAACCGCCCTGAGTCCCCCTTGGGGAGATAGGGCAATATATAAATAAAGTTTTATTATTATATTATTATTTAACTGGCATTGCTGCACCTCATTATATATATTTTGCATATTCTGTTTTATCCTGTTTGCATTCTACTTGGATTTTACAGTATTTTGTATATATGTTTGTCAAATGTTGTTTCTGTTGGTGTAAATGCACATGATCATTGATTGGAGTATTAATAAACTGATTGAAGATAGTTCTTGGGGGAAACATTATTATAGTAAAACTAAAGATGGGAAGAGACTCGTTTGTTTTGGGTCAGAATTTGCCATAAGGAAAGCTATCAAATTTGTCTACTAAAATATGGAACAATTCTGGAATAAATCACTTAGATCAATATTTTTAGAGCAGATATTATGAAGTAAATTTTACTGAAACCAGCCATTATTAATTGATCCTGGTGATTTTGGGAGCTTTACCCTAAGTATACCTGGATCCAGCCTGTTATGTCTTTAGAATATCATATCAAAGCCATTTTCAATACTCAGCGAGTACTAAAATTAACTCTTATGCAGCTTTCCTATCCAGTATTTACAGGAATTGACAACTGTGATGGGCTTGGGAGCCAGTTCTCTGCCAGATACTGTATGTCAAGAACAGTATCAACAGCCTGGAGGAGAGAAAGATGTGACATCATGGCCACATTTAAAAATTTGAAATAATTTCCTATTGAGGAGGGAGGAAGAATGGAAACAATTGGATCAAACTAGACGAAAAGGGATTCCACCTAAACGTCAGAAAGAACTTTGTGACAGTAAGAGATCTTCAACAGTAAAACCAACTGGGTGATCTTTGGCAAGTTGCACGGCCTTAGAAGTAAATGGAAAAATCGCCTCTTGAATAAGAAAACTGTCACAGGTTCACTATAAGATGGAAAGTATCTGAATGTGTACAACAACAACAACATCATCATCATCAACAACAATCAGAACATGACATCTCCTGCATGAACCAGCAAGCGGTATATAAATGATCCATTAATCTTACATGTAGTTTAGTTTGGAAGTGCATAAACCTAACGCTGAACAAATGTTGATGATTAGATGAAAGCCTAGTGCATAATTTTATGGGTATCCAATCCTGTTGTTGTTCTCTTGGCATTGCTTCTCGTTTTCCCACTTTGTCTTTTTTTCAATACCCAGAGAAAGAGGAATGGGAGACCAATGCATTGCCATAGGGAACAACTTGTGGATCATCGAAAACAAACAAATGAGGCAGAAGAGGGAACTTTGTTACATGATATTTATTGATACAGATTCAGAAATGGTAACTGGCCCCTTTTTGGGCTAGACTTGGTCCAGAGAACTCTTCAAAGAGAGGATGCTTCCAAACAAAGGAATGCTGAGAAAGAGAAGTGTTTCCTGTAAAATAAGACACATAGCCACCCTATGCCATTATTTTTCAAAGTCTTTTTTGCTTTGGGTAGTAATATGGGAAAGAAAGAACATAGGGGTGAAGAAAAATGAAAAGAGACAAGAACACTGAGAGGTTCTTGCTCAAATGTCCCCAAAAACAAGGAACCGCCATGGATTAAATTTTTCTGTTAGGGACTTTGAGGTTTCTTTTTCTAAGAATTTCCCATAAACCAAGAGAAATGTTTTTCGTTCATCTGTTCTCCCTGAATCTGTTATGATGGGTACTGCAAGTCTGGCATTGCCGACGAACCAAGATTGTCTCATCACTACCATATGGCGAATGTAGGGTAATAAACAGTTTTCAAATAAAACACTCTGTATATTTCCTGATGTAGGTATGATTTCTGACAATCTTAGGGAAAATATTGTTGGCAGAGGACCCAGAATTCTTGCTGTAGGGTTTCCAAGATTTTCTGTTTGGTGTGAGTGAAGTTTCTCAAAAGATTGAAAAATAATATTCTCTTCCAAGATATGAGCAGGCTGCAGTCTTTCTGTTAAAACATTCTTGGATTGGTTGCAATTCTTTTTATATATCAAATCATCAAGTCATTTTCAGGCAATATTTGGCCTTTCTTTGACCATTTTCCTGGTGAGTCTTTAACGTGTCATGTGAACCTTATGAGCATATAATTACAGTCAGTAGAATATATATTTTATGGATTAGAGCCAGAATTCTGCTGGAGACTTCATAAGTGGACTTAACGTATGTAAGAATTACATAGTTGCATAACATCCATATCCAGTACAGGGCTGTTTTTACTTTACTATGTAGCAGAGCCAGCAAAGTACCAGTTACATATTGGTTCTGATGAGCATTGAGCTTATAATGAGGGTTAACCCTGTATTTGAGTCTAGATTTGGCATTTACCTTATACTTGCTTGGCCAAATTATGCCTTCTCAACTGTTGGGATTGTTCATGAATGTAAGAGTCAAGCCATACAACTGCTCAGCTTTGTTCATATCTATTTGCAGTTACATGGAAGATATAACATGACAGCTAGGAGAAAAACAATGTCGGCCAAGATCCTACATGGACTGAGAAAGTATAAGGCTTCACCAGCTGGAACTTTTTCCTGCCCTCCTCATCCTGCATGGAGAACTGATCTTCTTTCTATTTGGGATGGGGTTGCCACTTAGAAGCTGGGAGAAGACACGGGAAAAGCCAAGTGTCCGGCTGTGTTCTGCCTGTCAAATGTTTTCCAGGAGGTTCTACAGAAGTCCCACTGGAGATTCTGAATAATGTTTTTGTCATTGTGTATCTAGCTGTAGGAACATAATTGCACACTACTTGGCTGTCCTCCACCTTACCTAGCCAGGAGTGGGGGATTCATTGCACAAATGAAGTAAGAAATACGTACTGCTACAATTACTGCAAAAGGGCATACACCCTTTGATGTGACCCCCACATTTAATGAGGTCAAATGCTTCATACACAGCAATTATGTATATTGACCTAGCACTAGGATAGACAGATTTCAGGGGTTTGGAGCCACCCCAATCCCCCCCCCCGCCAAAAGCCTTAAATTTAAAACAATTTAAAACAATTTAAATTGTACCACCATGAAAGGGGGGGAGAGGGAAGGAAGGATTAGGATCCTGCCCTAGTTGAATCAAACATCAAACTAGCATAGACTTCCAGGAATTGTGATTTATTCCCCTACATGTTAACTAATTCATTGCTGTGGGATGTCCGTTAGGGGCCAAGAGGCCACAGAACCAGCTGATATTTGTGTGTGTGCATGAACACCATAGGGCATAGTATTTCCACAGTGGTAATTCTTCTGTGTCAACGTGAGCAAGCTTGACCGTGTTATTGTTCAGATTCTGTGTAATCACACAAGTATATATCTGCCTACCTGTTATGGAGCTAGGTCTAGGGATGTAATTCTTCATTATGTTTCTTCTTGAAGGTAGCAATGAGTAATTGCAGCAATTTTCTTGCTGCTGCGAAAGTCTTTGAAAACCATTTTTGACTGCAGTTCACAATTCATGACTTATTTGTGCAAAATTTGCACATAGTTATTCTGTCCAGAAAACAGTGTTTTCTGTGCAGAAAATGTGTCAATGCAAAAATATTAATTACTATTCATAAAACACTCCTTTCTGCACAGAAAATGTCATTTTCTGCATAGCAGAAATGTCTGTAAATGTTATGTAGAATAAGTACATAACAAGGGTTTTTCTCATCTGGGTTTCTCAACACTGGAAAAATGTGGGTTTTTTTACCATTTAAAATGTTTTTGAATATGTTTTCTATTTTTTTCTAATATGGGAAATATCCCTATGAACAAAGGAACAAATCCAAATGCCTGCCCCTTGAGAAGGATGCCAGGAGGGGGACAAAGAACATTTGGATGGATTGTCCTTCTCATCTCGAACAAGTTTACTTATCACAGCTGTACCATGAGAATTTTTTAATATGTTAAACATGTTTATTGTGATTGTGCTAATTTATCATATTACCTGTAAGATATGGTTTCTTTCCAGAAATATGAATGAATGAATGAATGAATGAATCTTTATCAGAAATATGAAAAGATAGAGGAGGAAAAGGGGGGGGGGAGGAAGAGGAGGAGAGAGAGAGACTATCTTGGCAGATCTATAACACTATGTAACATTATTTTTGTTCCTGGGTTACATGTCTTTTCCTAATTGGTCCTATCAAAAAGGCATGGAAAAATTTATCAAACTGCAAAAACTTTGTCTTCTTGTTTTTGTTTTTGTTTTGCTTTTTGCAGGGGAAACATCCTGCAGCACATTTTGCTCTAGTTTTTCAATGAATATAATCTCATAGAGTCTCAATGAATTCAGCATAGTTTGTGGCAACCACAAAAATGAAGTTTTTGGAGTATAGCAACTACTTTCAAAGTAAGCACCATACAATTAAATGGGAAATAATACTTTCAAGCCAGGAACAGAAAATTTTTCAAATTTTCTTAAATAGTGTAAATCTGTGCCTTCTCATCATTATGCAGGTCTCATTAGAAGTTTTGCTAAATGTGTCCTTGGTTTTCCACAAATATTCTGCCTGCAGAATAGTACTCTTTCTGCACATGTCCTTTGATTTTGCTTTAGGAAATTTGTGTGGAGACTCCATTTTTTCTATGCCATATCCCCCAGTTCTCAGGTTACCAAGCTAAACACCACAGACTATTTTATATACTTCCTTGGAAAATAGGGTCTCCTATACTAAACAGGATAAATACATAAACTATTGCACTTGGAACACTGCTCAGGGGGGATGGTGCTCTATCAGCATTGCATGGCACTGTGGGACCCTCTGGGGCCTGCTGTACAGAGGACTTCTTAAGCGTGCCAAAAAGGGAAATCACAAGAAAGTGATAATTGATACTTGTTGTGGCCTAATTTCAAAAAGGGAGGGGTGCATTCTCACAAGCCCAGTGCGTTTGTAGTTCAAGATAATACACAGCTTGTCCCTTTAGCTCTCGTTGTATGTGTCTTACCTCTTGCTTGGAAGTGACTGTGTACAGGCAGAACATAATTGGCAGCCTGTGACATCCCTGTCTGCAAGTGTCTCTCTAAATGGAGCATATTTCAGCCTTTATCTGGTGATGGCTGTTACCTGAGAGGAGCCCAGGGCCATCTCAAAGGGCTTGTAGCGGCTAATGGTGCCTATTAGGACTGGCAATTAGCTGGGGAAACTCTTGACTAGGCAGCACAGACACCCACTAGCTTTCAGCTCTTTTCACTTCCTTTCAGTTAACTAGCTGCTCCTAATAGAGGAGACAAGGGACAGGTAAGGCAAGTGTGCCATCGCACCAAGGAAGAGAGGTTCAGGAGGGAGACACACACAAAGGCATCAAGGAGGAGATAATACAGGGGAAAATAATAGAGTTGTATGAATGCACAGGAGAGGAAAAGGGTGTTCCTTCTTCTACAGACACAAAAACACGACAACTACCGCTCCTCACCAGCTGGCATCAGAAACTACAGTGGCACTAGTCACCCCATTTTCATGATCATTTATTTAACGATAACAATACAATCTAATTAGGTGGAGCAGGTCATAAAAGAGAGACCCTGATACCTATAGCAGGGGCTGGTTACCATGGTGCAAACAATGGTTTCGATAGAAACGTGGAGCAGAGTATCAAAGAATTAAGATAATAAATTAGTTTCATTGAATAATAAAGGTTTGCAGTTACCCATTAATTAAGGGTAATCATATGCCATAAGCTTTTGTGCGCTATAAGTAATTTGTTTCATTTCACCATAAATATATAGAGGACTAAAAATTCAGTACACCTAACAGGAAGTGAATTTTTCTGATATATGTGCCACAAGGATGTATGTCTCAAATTCTTCTAACACTTATGCTTCTTATAGTGCTAATGCTTATGGTGCTAATGTAGTTGTATTTTAATGTATTTTAATGTATTTTAATTGTTGAAGTGTTTTGGGGTTTATATTGTTATTATGTGGGCATCGAATTGTGCCGTACTGTAAGCCGCTCTGAGTCCCCCCCTTGGGAGTTGAGAAAGAGCGGGGTAAAATCCCGAAATAAATAAATGAATTATAATGGATAGAAGGAGCACACATCAAATCTAATATTGTATCACACAGAGATGCACAAATCCACATGCACATATATGAATGAAAAGAATTCAACTGTTGTTTCATACCTTTGGGAAAGCCATAAAAAGCATAACTAAAAAAATTCAGGTTATACATTGATGAATTGCTCTATAATGACATTTAAAATCTATGCAGCGCTACACTGTCCCTTTACTGATCCTTTAATATGTCATACATTATGTTGTTTGAGATGTAATTTGAGATAAAAAAATTCAACATTTGAAGTAGAAACAGTACTATTTGGCTTTTTCCTGTGTGAAGAGAAGATTATAGCATACCAAAATAATAAGGGTTGAATCCTTGTTTTTCCAAACATACTACTTATGTATGTAAGCACTGCTAAACTGCACAAATTAAGAGCAAGCTTTGGTGAAACACTCTGCTATTAAATGTATTCAGTTTGTTTCCCATTGCCTTCTAGTCTTTGTGTAGTAAAAAGCAAGTGAGAATCAAACTCCCAAATATACAGTTTCTTTGTTAATAATTGCAATCCATCATGTTACATGGACCTCACCAGTCATGCTACCTGCCTCAAGGTGCTGGACAGCCATTGGGTTCTTGAAACATTTAGGGCTGCTGTGAGTTGAACCTGAGCTTGAGAAAACGTCTTCTTTTGGACTAAGATTCACAGAACTTTGTAACCTGATGGGCAGTGCCCATGCTGACTGAAGAATTCTGGGAGTTGTAGCCCAAAGAGGAAAACTTTCCAAGCTCAGTATACACACAAGCACAGTGATCTTGTGCAAATGATATGAGCTTGTGTCTTCATATCTTTGATGCATGCACTCTTTGTTCATCCCCACCCAATACTGATCAATCACATTCTGCATTTCATTTCAATTTCCAAGATATATTAGGAACTTGACATGTCTATACTATTTTTCAACATTTGGTTGTAATAACTTAATGGGCACAGCACTCACATTCGAGGTGTGGGCTCACAGTTTGAAGCACTAAGAAGGAAAAACAGCAATAAGAAGAATTTGGTGGCTGGAGAGCTCACAGTCTCTCTGCATAAAACCATCATATATAATTCAAGAGAATTTTGAGTATTTACGGTAAGAGCTTCTGTTTAGAAGAAGCTTGGCGGATTTTATAGGCAGTTGGAATTTTTCCCCAGTTCTGACAATACTGCGAATGGGTGGCACAAGAGGAGTTCACCTGCTAAACACTCAGTGTTAGATATGGAAGCAAACAAGAGATTAAAAGGCAAGCTGGGGGGAAGCCAAATAATAACCAGACATTTCCAACAGAAAAGAACTAAATCTCTCCCTCTTCCATTACCGTCTTATCTCCCTCCCTGAAAAACACGCTTCCACACTTACACATTCCCCACCCCTCTAACGTTAAACATGACCTTTGGATTTCAGAACCACAAATGTTCCCAGGAAGTTGAAAAACACTCTGGATGGAAGAACTAAAGAACAGCAGGAACAGATGCCATGATCTGGCACACAGTAGGAAGGGAAGAACAGAAGATGGGTCTCTCTGTAGAAGACATTTCCCTTTAACTCTCTTTATTTTTGTCTTAGGGAGATACCGCTTGGCTCTGCATGGGATTAACTCATTGTTTTTGAAAACTCAGAGGAAAGGGACTGAGATGTGAAGATCTCTGTGTGTTTAAATGCTAATAACTCTATCTATCTATCTAGAAATAATGAATTGAGAAATTGGCCCTGATGCAGTAGAGCACAAAACAATAATACATTACATTGTGTGAGGAGTTGGGTCTTTTGACTTCTGTGAGAACTCTGGTGTTTCCTAGTGAAATATATTACTTTTTACCCTGAATGGAGTCAGCCTATTGACAGCCAGAGACTGCTCAATATGGCAATGGGAAGTAAAATGTTCTCTCCCAGAGCATACCATTTAGGAGAGAAAGGATGTCCTAAGATCTTGGAATATATGATTTTTTTTAAGCACAGAAATCTTGGGGTGATCCATAATTTGCTTCTGCTCCATCCCAGGACCACATATTGATTTAACAGGTCAAAAGAGATGCTTTAAAAAAGCAATATAGTATGCACACTCAGCAATAGAAACGTGAAACAGTGATTAGGCTGAGTTTTCCTACTGTGTTTAGTTTAATTTACTTTGTATTTCTTTATTAATTTACAAATTAAAATATTTATAGACTGTCCTATAAATATGCCAAGGAATGATAGATTGGATGCCTTGGAAAGCATCTAGTGTTGCCAATGTGGCCTTCAGTCATGTTTGTCTCCTTTCCTTTTTTTGCTGTCTCTTATTCTTCTACTTATAAGCTGCTGGACTTCCCATTTCAGCAACAGCAATGCTAGGTGGCTCTGATTATATTAGCTTGAATCAGGATTTTGGGTTTTTGCAGCACATCCAAAACTGGCGAAACTTTTTTAGAACATTGTAAAGTGAGGTGCAGTGGGCTTTTTTGCATATCCACCTTTTTCCCTTTGCCCATGTTTAAAACAAGAGAAGTTTGCATGCCAAACATTGAGCCACAAATACATTAAAAGTATTTGATCCTCACACTTTACCATGAGGTTCAGGGAGACCTCCCTCGACCCGTTTGATGTATTTGTTCCACTGCTGAGCAGTTTAGTAGTCAAAACTGTAAGAAATTGAATATACACTTACTGTATAAAATGATATGCTTGGTTAGTGATAGTTTAGTAGAAATAAGTACATCAATCATAGGATAGCAGGTTGTCAGCTAGTACTGTGTCGGAGAAACATGGAACAAAAAAAGTGATGAATGTTGGGCACGATTTACAAAAATCCCATGCCAAGGATGATGTACAATAAAGCTTTCTTTCTTTCTTTTCCCTACAAAGGGGAGGGGAGACTTCTACAGCAGTGTTCAATAAAGACTCTGCAAAATATTATGCTCTCATTTCTGACATGTGTGTAATTACAAATTCATCCTCATTGTAAATTTTTATGTCTGGATAGAAAGAGGCATACCCTTAATGCCATCCTGCCATTCACAGAGAGAAGGCTAATTTTCAGCACTACTTAACACACACAGGCGGAGAAGTATTAAGCATGCATGTAGGAAGGAAGCCCTACCAAAGTGTGGAGCTTGTGTACTGGGATTGGAATAAAGAACACTGGCATTTGCTACAAGGCCCAAGGCTGGCTTCACCATGGGGCAATGTGAAGTAGCCATTTCAGCATGTCCTTCATCATTTCACACATGAAAATATGTGACCAAAAAGCATCAGAGTCAAAAAGTGTTTTACCAAGTGTGTACAAACCTGGATAGACACAAATCTTCCAGGCAGGCTTAAGTCTATACAGAAAATGCATTTGTTGTATTTTGTACATAAAATGGCATTTTTGTGCAAACACTAGCAAGCTTTTTTTCCACAAAACCATATTTATGAACAGAACAGTTTCCATTTTCTGCCATTTTCTGTGCATTTTCAGTACCATATCAGACTAAATCCCAGAGTATGATTAGTCATTGAAACTATGACATTTTCTGGACTTTTAAATATCATATCTGAGAGAAAATTCTTTGTTCTTTTTAGTACAATAAAGAAATATATGAAGATTTGCATTCTTACTGGCAACTAATGTGTTATTATTGTTTCGTTACAGACAGAGATGGGGAGAGGCGCTTACCACTCTATGTAACAAAAATGGTTTGGGATGTTGAGATCCTTGACTTACGCAGGTGAAGGATCCATTTTTTGCTCTGATTCAGGCAGTCAAGCATCTTAGGCTAGGCCTCATCAGGCCACAAGCAGACAAGTGACCCAGGTGCTGGGAGGCAAGGACGGAGCTTTGATAGGAGACAGAGCATCGAGTCCAGCAGGAGGGAATGGCACCGGAGCCTAGAGCACCAGAGGAGCGCTAGATCCCGTAGCACAGATTGGCGCCGTAGCCTAGAGCGTCGGGGGTCTCACCAGGGGAATTAAGTATAGGATCCATGGGAACGGATCCTCAGTAGCTCGGCCACTTCTGATCTGAAGGGAGTGAAGCGAGCGAAGATCCACGGAGCCAGGTTGTCGGCTCGTGCCTTGCCAAGAAGTTTCTTGGGCCTTGTAATGAACTTTGCCTTGTTTCTTTGCCATGGACCAAGTCCTTAATCCGCAGTGTTTTATGGAGCCTTGCCAAGTTTTGCCTTTGGATTTACTTATGGACTCTTTACCTTTTGATTGAACTTTTTGATACTTTTATGGACAATTATCCTTTTCACCTGTTTTTTTATTATTCAATAAATAGTTAGCTGATTACCGTCTCTGTGTGTGTGCTTAAGGGGCTGGGCCGAGACCCTGCATCGTGACACCAGGTTTTTGGCCTACAACTCCCAGAAATCCCAGCCAGTTTACCAGCTGTTAGGATTTCTGGGAGTTGAAGGCCAAAACCTGGGGACCCACAGGTTGAGAACGACTGAGTTAGAGGGATTAATATTTCATGTATAATTTCGGGGGGAGGGTCAATCTATAAAGCCTCTTTGCATTTGAATCCTCTATCTCCCTGCACATTTAAGAATCCCCTCAGGGACAGAACCTCAGGCAAGGCACCTCTGGCACCTCTGGTTCTTGTAAGAGTCAGCCATTTCATGACTGGAAGGTGAAGAGAGAGGAGGACTGAAGGGTCTACAAAATAGCATGTCCAGAGCTGTATTGAAGTTCAGTCATAGTTAAATATTGAGACCATCTTAGAGACAGTTGAATTTATTTATATATTTATTTCATATATCCCACCCTTCTCCCCACAAGGGGGACTCAAGGCGGCCATACAAGAAAGAGACACCATACAAGAAAGAAAGAAGAAGAAGAAATAAAGATTCAAGAGCCTCTGTTTGGCCAGAACAGTGTCTATCTCTTCAAGACTTTACCTCTCTTCATAAAGACTTTGTAGTGAGACTCAGGAGGAGATAAAGTCTAAAATTCTTATCAGTTAATACATTCCTCTTTGATTCACCTTTATAGTCTTCAATCTGTTCCATGCACTGTTTCCTGCATTCCTGTTTGATTCAACTATATAGTATTCAATCTGTTCCCTGCCCAGCCAGTACACCTTCCAAGTAGTTAAGACAGTGTGGGGACAGAACAGTTATAGTTGAGGCAAGAGTCAACAGGTTTCAAGTAAGTCCATGTTAATTGAACTTTGGAAAGCCTTTCACATCAGTTTACAGGGAAACGGGGCCAAGGTTTGTTAGTTTGTTAGGTATCAAATATATATCTCCTGGTATTTTAGTGATTTGGCAGGGACAGTCCTAATTAATTCACTCTCCTCTTTCCATCTTTCCCCCTTGTCTTCAGATTACTTGCTTTGCTACAAGCAAAGTTCAAAAGTAATTTGTACTCAATGAACTTAGCCAAGAGGAAAGAAGAGAGGGAAGAAGAGGCTCAGGCAAAAGCAAACTGCTGTAGCCTTTCCTGGCTGGTGTTTCTTCCAAATGAAAAATAGCCTTTTCCATCTGGATCCCATTTTATTGGTGCTTGGCCAGCATTTCCTGGTTTTTATCTGTGAAACATTGCAGATCATGACAATAGCAACTGGAAACTAACGGGGGTGGGATTTGGAACTCTGACCATTACAATTCACTTATTAAATGTAAAGTTTTAAATCCTGCTCTTTTACTGTACTGGCTTTTCTTTTTGTGCTGTCTCTTTTGTATATCGCACTTCTATATGGATGGATCACTTTATGGCATGCATTTCAGCTGTTCACATATGGCTCTACTTAATCTGACAATAGCTCTCACTTCCTGGGTAGGGATCCATTGTCTATGAAGAAACCATACATTGTAATAAAATACAAAGGTTGGGAGGTGGGAGATGAAAAAAGATGGCAAACATTCTTTCATTTCAACATCAGACAAGGCATCTTTTGAACTATAGCTAAGATTTATTTGTTATAAATATATATCTGACCTACACCCAAACCATTGCAATTCATTTTTATATTAGGAAAGGTGGGAGCAGGGAGATGAAAGCTAAAAGTCTACCGAGATTTTTCTTCTTCAATCCATCGACAAAGTCTAAGTATCACCTGACCTATCTATGAAAACCTACATTTTCTATAGTATAAACCCACTAAAAAACAGTGCTTGCTTAAGTGTGGTCTAAATGTGATTGGAAATATAAGGATTGCAAACTCTTCTTCCCCTCAAAATGTAGCAATGATGCAACATTATAAGCTGAACATTTGGTATAATGCAAGTGCAATGTAACTCTGAAGGAGGATATTTATGCTATTCTGAAGCAATAACTATATACTATATACTATAACAAATACTATAACTATTGTGTTCCATGTAAGACAAACAATCTGAAAGAGTCAGAGATGGAAGTTAATCCTTATCATACTCTCAATAATACCACCAGGTGGATTAAGCTGAAAGAGAGAACTTTGCTCCATGTGGTGACCCCTAGAAGTGCATCACGTGGAACTGAAATTAGTGAAGAATCCCCTGGTTCTGGATCCATTACTCCACTTATTCGGCTACTGAGTTCTTCTGAGCAGGAGCAATAGAAATATATTTCCTGTCTCCGTTGTGTTTTGTTTCCTGTTTACAACAGGATGGATTGTACTGTAATTTGGAGGATCTGAGAACCGATTTTGGATGCTTGAAACTCAAAATTTAAATTTACAGTCACTCTGGTTGAGCTAAAGCTATTAATCTGTCTGAACTGTCGTGATGTTATTGTGTTTTGGGATTGTTTTAACTGTTATTGATTGATATGCTGTAAACTGTCCTGAGCCATTTTGGAAGGACAGTGTACAAATCGAAACAATAAATAAATAAATAAATAAATAAAATTAATTATTTATTGATGCAGAGATTTTATTTTCATCAAGATTATATCCTTAGAGAAAACCAGTCAAAGTATTTATGTGATATTCTGGTTTTGAAAGCAATATTAGGTGGTTCCTTTCCCCATGCAGTTGTTCATATATTCGGCCAATAATTGTGCACACTTACATTATTGTTTCATTATGCAATATGGGTGGAAAGTCACAGTGCCTATCTCTACCAACAACTACGTTATTTTCCAGGGATAGGGATGGGTGGTCCAACAGCTATTGTAAAACTTTTATCCAGTTCTGTTTACTTGGGGCTATTAAAATAGTATCAAATACCATGTGGGTTGGTTTCAGGTTAAAAAGTAGGAAGCTAAAGAGAAGATGGGAAAGAACATTACAGCTATTCAAAATTGACATTGTGCTAGAAATGATATCAATGAAATCATTTATTTGGTAGGCAAGTTCTTGAATGGGAATAAGGATTCATCTGTCGTCATTGCATCACCCTCCAGTTTTCTATTGCTGTAGGCTATAAAAGTTCTGTTTCTCATTTTAGTTTGTTTCATTGTCATTTGGCTCAGTTTATTGGGTAATGATTACAGAAAATAGGAATACAGAAATCTGGAGGTTTGTTTGCTGCCGGGGGAAGTGAGAGAGATTTAGATGTGAAGCTCTTTAGAACCTAGGTCACTCCAAAATACCTACCTTTCAGGAAGAAAGCAGCCATCTGCAGTTACTTTGTAAAAAGAACATGTTCGTTTTTTTCCTGCTATAAAACAGTCTGTCCAAATGTCTAGCAATGTTTGTCTGAACTTCTCATGGATCTGTGGAAGCCTAAACAACCTCTTCTGTTCCCATTTTGCCTTGAATGATGTTGAAAGCTCCATTTTCTGGGGTGTTTGTAAAGAGTGGCTGAGAATGTGGCATAGTTCAATGCTCTCATCCTATCCAAGGTCTACATCCAAGTTAGAGACATTGCCCCTTTCACACATGGAAGTATTTGTGCATATTCTCATAAGCACTTTTCCAATTGTACACATTTTCCTCAATGTCCACATTTTTGTACAATTTGTTCAATGTACACATGTACATATGCTGCTCCTGCTGATTCAAGCATGTGCACGGCTTTGAAATTTATGCATTTTACATTACGGACACATGGATTCATTTTATCGGAAAACTTTTTAAAAAACAGACATTTAATGCTCATAATTTTCATTTTATGATGCTTGTGATAAGAAATCAAAAGGTGCATAGAACACACACATAGACAAATCCTCATTAATAATCTTGTTGGCCATGGGCTGGATACATTTGGAGGGGAAAAGATCATGATTGGTAACATTTTCTTTTTCCTTCACATTGGTAATGATCTCATGGTTCTTGCAACTTGAAGCAGCCTCTTCCCATTGGTACCTATGAGTTTTGTCAGTGTTGCTGATGGAAATTTGATTTCCAAGCCATGGAAGCTTATGGCTCTGATTGTGGTGGGATGCCAAATCTGTTCTAGGTTTTGGTTGGAACTTTAAAGGATTTATTTGAGTTGCTATAATACTCCCCTACAGTTATGATCAGAACCTCGGAAAACATTGGGCTTGTCTACACTGACCTCAAGCCCAGGCAGTCTAATGACTTCTGGTCAGTAATGCAATATACAACTGGTTAATCTTGAGCTCTATAATGGTTTGACAATGGCAATGGGGCTATCCAAGATAAGGTGACCATCCAACAGGGCCAAAGTGGTTTTTGTCCTGCTGGATCATTTGAACTCTGCTCCATCACTATTGAAGGATGGCCCAAGTGCCACCTTGGATTAAGTGCCTACAGATATGTCCTCTTTTAAAGTTTGGAATAAAAACCAGATTTACTACCCCACTGAAGTCAATACCACCAGTCTCCACTGAGTCTGGCAACCCTTGGCACTGACTATTTAATCCTAGAAGATTCCATAGAAATTCAGCATCTTATGTGATCCTCAAACAATAATGGAGCAACAGCCTAGGTAATTACCTCCTTAGGGATCTTTAGCAGATAAAAATGGGCAAGAAATCTAGTCTTGATCTACATTTATGTGCATTTAACAAACTTCTGAATGGCTCAGAGAAGCACCTCTCTTTTGTGTCACTGGAAAATAATAAAGACCACATGAAGCTCTACACTGTGCTAGGACTTAGACATTTATCATCTACTAAGACAGAAATCCTTTTTGGTGCAATTACTGTACATTGAAATAGATGCAATTTTCATATGAGATTATATAATGTTTTGCATTGCATTCACTGAGAACAATCTTCATCTTTTCTTTAATGTGTAGATTTTGTAAGTTTGTGTGCATAACCTAAAAGACAACTAAGCCACTCTCATGAGAAATGACAGTTCCTGTGAAAAGCCGTGACAAAAATAGCTGTGTGATAATTTCCTACAGATCAGAGAGGACACACCTTTCTGTGGTTCATGTACATTGACTGCTATCACTACACACACACACACACACACACACACACACACACACACACACACACACTGAAGCAAGTCAAGAAGAAAGTGCAAATGCAGGTGTGTCAGCTGAACATTCAGAAAACAAAAATAATAGCCACAGATGATTTACATAGCTTTAGAGTAGATATGCTGTGGCATATAGATCATAGTGGGGTCAGGGCAGAACTTTGGCCCTTGGGTATGTATTTCACAGATGGATCAGCTAGCATATTGTGGCTCATCCCTAACTTAAATTAACATGAGCCACAATATGCTAACCATCCATCTGTGAAATACTCAGGAACTGAACACACAAGAATTTCTCAGTTTATTGTGCTCATGAGTTGTTTCTCCTACACTGCTATTCTTACAATATCCTTATGATATCTTATGTTATCTCATCACAGGCTGTTTGTTTGCTGAATCTTCTGCCCAAGTGAGGCTGAGGTTCTCACTCAACTGGGAAGCTGGTGATGGAGAACTTCAGCTTCATTGCTCTTCCTTTTGCTAGTTCTTTATGTGTAAACTGTACGTGGACTAGACATCCCTTCCAACAGAGGAGATCAGCAAAAAAACACCCCAAAAAACAAAGAACAAACAAACAAAGGAATTCCCTCTGTCAGCCTTTCAAACAGAGCAATTGTTGTTAACATTTGGTCCTCCATTTTGGACTTCACATTCCAGAAGCCCCAGTTGGCATTACCAAAGGTCAGGGATTCTGGAAGTACAAAAAATCTAGACCAGGGTTGCTCACACCTTTTCAGCATGCAAGCTACTCTTGAAGCAACCAAGTCCAAAAGATCTACCTGCCCCTGCCGCCGTGTGCTCCCGCATGTTCCCGCCACCGCGCATGCTCCTGCTGCTGTTTTCAGCCCGCGCAGCGCTTCTTCCGCCTGCAGGGCATTGCAGGAAGGAGAAAGCACGAGGCGGGGCATCCAGAGGGAGTGCTCTGCCTTGCCTGTCTCGCCGGCAATGGAGGCTGCACAGCTGCTTCTGGATGAGAGAGAGGCAGGGCGCTCCCTTCAGAGGCCCTACCTCATGCTTCCTTCTTCCTGCAATGTCCTGCAGGTGAAAGAAGCATCGCGAGAGCAGAAGCCAGCAGCAGGAATGCGCGTGTGCGCAGGGTGTGCTCGCGCATGGCAGGAGTGCCCCATCCGGCTGGTGAGGCCCGAAGATCACCTGGAAGAGGGCCGAAGATCTACTAGTAGCTCGCGAGCTACCTAATGAGCACCCCTGATCTAGACTGAAGGTAGAGAAATACTGAAGAGGAGGTGGTTCTTATTTCTTTTTATCCCATGTTTTCCCATACTCTCCAACATTTCACAGATGGAAACTGGGACATGTGTGACCAAGCAACACTAAAGTGTGATTGAGGTGACAAATTTACACTATGTAACAAAATTTGAAAATGTCCTGTCCCTGGTTTGAAAGTGTTATTTCCTGTTTAATTGTGCTGTACTTACTTTGAAAGTAGTTGTTCTACTCCAGAAACTTCATTTTTGTGGATGCCACAAAAATTGCCTGAATTGGTTGAAACTACAACATATTCATTGAAAACCTAGCGTAAAATGTGCTACAGGATGTCCCTCCTGCAAAAATCAAAGTTTTTGCAGTTTAATAAACTTTTTCCATATTGATATGATAGAACCAATTAGGAAATGACATTTATAACCCAGGAACAACAAAAATAATGTTAAATAGTGGTTTTAACAAGGAAGAACATCTACACTGGGGCATATTAAAAGTAGTTGAAAATGTGGAATGAAAAAAGATTAATTGGGATTGTCCCTAACAAATTGGGACAGTTAGGGGAGTATGTTCTCCCAGTATGGGATCCAAAGCAAGGCAAATAGACTCAATAGCTCATTTAGCTATCTCAAAGGCTTATTTAATCTAGTAAGCACTACTATGGTGAAGGCTGATCAGACGCTAACATTTTCTCCAGATAAGTTCTTGGCCTGTCTTGCTTTTTCCTTTCTCAGTAGCAGAAACAATCTGTTTGCTTTTTCCAAGTATTGAGGATAGTGTGACAAAGCGAAGTACTCAACTTAGCAAAGGCTAAATTGAAATTGGCCTAAGGACGTATAAGGCAGTTTGGAAAAATGAATGATTAAACAACACTTTAGCAATTTAACTTTTCACTTGGAAAAAAAGAGGGGGAAGGCAAAGAAGAAAAGACTCAACTGCCAGCTTACAAATGAGAGGGGTGAACTCTGTAGCTGGAACACTCCCTGCTTTGTAAATAAGCCAGCTTGTAGAACCTAATTGATTTGCTGAAACAGATCACCTTTTGTGATTATCCTGGTGGGAACATGAAGGCAGTGAGAGATCATTCATTTAATTTTAGGCTGACCCGCTTGTTCATTAGGTTTAGGTTATTTATATTGCCAAAAGATGCATGCCAAAGGAGGGTATTTTTTTTACCCCTCCTCTCTTCAGTCTGGCACTAATGGATGCCAGCTTCTCACACAGTGACTTCCCAAAAGGACAGAAATGCTTTTAAATATTCTCTACTTACATTTTTCAAAATTAGACTGAGCTGCAAAAGTCTGGTTTAATTATTCATACTCTCTGAAGTCTGGACTGGTCAGCAATCTGGTGTTGGTTTATCTGGATTGTTAAATACAGGCTAGTATTTCTCTCCTGGAAACTCTTTTATCTAAATATTTTCATCATGCTTTGAAAGATCTAACCTCCCTGCAACAACTCTCCACTCCTTTTCATATGCATATTCTGTGCTACTCCAGCCCTTTGCTCCATGAATGTTTTACATCCGGTTCTATGGGAAAAAAAGGATTCAATCCAGCTTACTTTAGGGAGTGAGCCGAAATTAGTTCCGGTTGTTCCTTAATGCAACCCTATCTGATTTGCACATCCTGAACCAATTCATGAACAGAAATGCTATTTATGCTTTGATATTATACATTGGTTTGCTCTTAATGATGTCTTTTTCTGTTCAAATAAATGTATATGTTAGGAAAAATGTGTACAAAAAAGTAAAAATGACAAGCAACACAAGATGGTGCAGTCTATAGGATAACTATGGAGTGGAGCTACCATTTATATTCAATGGAAAGCCATAATGGTCATGTCCATTAGGATCAAAATCAGATTAAGGTAGCCCAAGACTATTGAATTATTAAAACAGGGCCAATTTTGTCCCAATGTGTGAACACTTCTGTTTGATAACAGGCTTTGCTCTCTGGCACAACTGAGCTTGCTGTTCTATTGGGATCGGAAGAGTCTTCTTTGACATTGGAACCAGACCTATGTAGGTCTGCTCTGCATCTCCCAGCTTGCATGACTGCATAGCTATCGACATTTCACAGATGGAAACTGGGGCATATGTGGCCAAGTAATATCAGAATGTGGTCAAAATGGCAAACATTACTAATGAGGAAGTACAGACAAGGCAGGAAACACTGTGGTGGTTTGTTTTTGCTTGAGCCTACTGGAAAAGGCAAAATGACCTCCTTCCTCTCTTCTTCTCCCTGAGTTAATTGGGTTCAAACGACTTTTTGTGTACTCTGCATAAATGTAAGCACGCTGATGATAGTGGGGACATTTTAAAAGCAGTGGAATGATAGAGAATACTATTTCTGCCAAATCTAGATGTTGGAGGACAATGTTCTATGTGGAGTCCTAAAAATAAATGTTTACATCTTTCTCAAGACTGAATTAAGGCTGAGTTACTGGAACAGTTCCCAAAACAGAGATTTCTTTGTGCAGATGTGTGAACTATTCTAGGAGTTGTGACTTACAAATCAGATCAAAAAAATGAAAAAACAAAAGACCAACGATGGCATCACAAAATATTAATGTGTGAACACATTTCAAAATTTAGAAGAATAGATTACTTCTTGTAACATGCACTTCAATTTCATTATGTTTGGATGCCATGTGTGCTGCTCAGGAGCTTTATACACTGTGTAGGCTTCCAACAGAAAGATCAGAACCATAAAATTGAGGACATGGAAATATCTCAATCCTACAAATCTCACCTGTATTCTCTTCACTTATGTCATATCAACTTGTGACACATTTTTTTCACATGGGAATTTCATGTATAATTTTCTATGCATTTTTCTAAAGTGCTTGTTGATTCATACATTTTACTCAATTTATACTGAAGCAAATTTGTACATTTTAAAAATGACTAACATTTCCCCCATTAGCATTTAAAAATAGGAGCATTGTCTTGTGCATTTTTATTTGCCTAAACACACTATAAAGCCCACAAAGTGAAAATATGTAAGGGCGGGGGGTTCATTTCACAAATCTTTATTTATATATATATATATATATATATATATATATATATATATATGTGTGTGTGTGTGTGTGTGTGTGTGTGTGTGTTTTTATTGGTTTGCAAAGTGATAAAAAACACACACGCAGCAACATGTGGCTGCTTGAAATAAAATATGACACCAACCCCCCCCCCACATAAACCCCGAAGAACAAAAGAAAACAGACAATGAGTACTTCCTACTTTCTCTACTTCCCCTGTTATATGCCCAATATTACTCACGGAAATTAAAGAAGTATATAAACAATGTAACTATATATTGTCTTATTCGCCAAATCGAACCTCCTCTGGTCCAAGTGGGTTACACAGTTGTATTTACAGTCATGTATACTGTTATGAATCGATCATCCATTTCATTTTAGATTTGTCCAAATATGTAGTTATGGGAGACCAGTCCGTCTTTTTTCTATGTGTCTCCTCTGATAAGGCAAACGAGAGTGAGTCCATGTTCATTATGTCCACAAGTTTCTTTCTCTAATCAGCTAACCCCGGGATATCATTGTCCTTCCATCTCTTCGCATACGTCATCCTCGCAGCTGTTATACAATATACAAAAAGTTTTTCTTTATTTTCTTCTAGATCAAAATCAATTAAGCCTAATAGCATAAATTCAGGTTTAAACTTTAAGTCCAATTCCAAAATATTTTTTATCTCCCTGTAGATCCATTTCCAGAATTTCCTAGCTTTGTTACAGTTACACCAAATGTGAAAAAAACATCCTATTTCCTTTTACATTTCCAGCATTTGTTGCTGATACTATCCTTATATTTTGCCAATTTTGCCGGTGTTAAATACCACCGGTGGAACATCTTCATTCCATTTTCCTTTAAATCATATGCATAAGTGAACTTAAAGTGTTTGTTCCACATTTTTTCCCAGAGGCTTAGAGGGATTGTGTGTCCTATGTCTTGGGCCCATTGGATCATACAAGCCTTGAATCTTTCCTCCTCGGTCTGCCACTCCAAGAGTTTATTGTAAAGAAATGTGATTCTCTTATTTTTTTTTCTGCATAAGATTGTTCCAGTCAGTGTTTACCTCTCCAAACCCCTGACATTTATCTTTTTTTAAATATCTCATTTATTTGGAAATATTGGAGCCAATTCATCGAGCTATCTAGCTCTTTCAGCTCATTCATGTCTTTTAAGATCATGCCCTCTGGTGATCTTTTTAACAGAACTTTATATGTTAGCCAGGTTTTTTTTCTTGCTGTCTCCTATAGAAGGCCTCCTGGGGGGAAATCCAGAGGGGCATTTTTTCACAGAATCTTCCCTTGTGCTTATTCCAGATTTTTAGCAATGCTTTTCTGACATAGTGGTTATTAAAGTTTTTTTCTATGCTGGCCCTGTTATACCACATGTAGCAGTGCCACCCTACTCTTAAGTCATGTCCCTCTAGGTTGAGTAAGGCTGTGTTTTTTAGTTTTGCCCATTCTAGCACCCAATCTATGGCACAGGCCTCGTAGTATATTTTTAAGTCAGGGACCCCGAAACCCCCTCTTTGTCTTTTGTCAGTCATGATTGTCCAATTAATTCTAGGTTTTTTCCCGTTCCAAATGAACTTTCTTACCTCTTTATTCCAATTTAGGAAGAACTTTCCATTAAAGATGATGGGTATATTTTGGAAGAGAAAAATCATCTTCGGTAATAAGTTCATTTTTATTAAGGAAATTCTTCCTAATAGTGACAGGTTGAGGTGTTTCCACTTATTTAATTTGCCTTTTAATTCATGCCATGTCCTCTCATAATTGTTTTTAATTAGGTCCATGTTATTCATAGTTATGGTTCTGCCTAAGTACTTAGTTTTGGCAACTACTTTTATTCCATATCTCTTTTCTATTTCATCTTTCTCACTTTTTCCTATGTTTTTGGATAATATTTTTGTTTTCTCTTTATTTATTTTAAATCCCATCACCGGTCCGAATAACTCTAATTTATCTAACCATTTTTCCATATTTTCTAGCGGCTCTTCTATTATGCAGACGAGGTCGTCTGCAAAGGCTTTAACTTTTATGGCTTCTCTTTTGATTGAGATTCCTCTTAACTTCGGGTCTTTCCTAATATTTTCTAGTAATAGTTCTAAGCAGAAGATGAATAGAAGGGGTGATAGGGGGGCAGCCTTGGCGTGTTCCTTTTGTTATGTTTATCTGGTCAGTGTTCCCCGTTTATTAGTAGCTTCACCTGCTGTTTTGAATAGATGGCATCAATCGCATTGAGAAAATGATATCCCATGTCCAATTCTCTAAGCTATAATTTGAAAAAATCCCAATTTAACTGATCAAAAGCCTTTTCGGCGTCAATAAAAAGGAAAGCGACCTTTTCCTGGATGTTTATTCTATAGTATTCAACCGTGTCTATCAGTGTTCTAACGTTCTCCCTTTGCTGTCATCCCAGGAGGAATCCGGCTTGGTCTGGTTTTATCCATTTGTCCAGGAATAGTTTAAATCGTTCTGAAAGTATGTTTGTGAATATTTTATAGTCGATGTTGAGGAGGGATATAGGTCTAAAATTTTTCACCTCCGATTTGTCTGAGCCTTCTTTCTGTAACACTACGATGGTAGCTATACTTCAGGAGCTGGGCAGTGGTTTGTTATCTAATATGTCATTCATTGTTATTAACAGATTCAGCATCAGTTCCTCTTCAAAGGTTTTATAGTACCTTATAGTATCGGGTCCCGGGGCTTTGTTACATTTTAGCTCTTTTATTGCCTTACTTATTTCTTCCTTAGTTATATACCTGTTTAGTTCTTCTCTTTCGGCTTCCGAGATTTTATTGAGTTTTTGCTCACTTATATATTTTTGAACCTGTTCCTTTGGGATATCCTCCTTCATGTATAGGGATTTATAGAACTGGAAGAATTCATCTATTATTTGTTTATTATTGCAGAGAGTTTTTCCCTTTCTTTTGATTTGTGTTATATGGTTGCTTTGTTTTTTTCTTTTTTACCTTTGCGGCTAGCCACCTGCCCGGTTTATTAGCATGTTGGAAGTATTTCTGTTGGAGAAATTTGAGGTTTCTTTCCATTGTCTCAATATCCATGGCCTCTTTTTGTTTGAGTGACATGTCATACTGGTGTTTTAGTTCCTTGTTTCTAGGGTCCTTTTTTAACTTAGAGTCTATTTCTTTAATCTTAGCTTGCAGTTCCTTTTCCTTTTTTTGTTTTGCCTTTCTCCTTATGATGTCCTGTTGTATGAAAAGCCCTCTTAATACAGCCTTTCCTGCGTCCCATATGATGTTATTTGGTATTCCTGGGGTGGTATTTATCTCAAAGTATTCTTTTAGAGCTTTGCTATATCTTTTAATGTCTTCTGGTTTTCTTATTAATTCCTCCTTTAGTCTCCATATTCTGGAGGTCGTTTTTTGACCTATTTGGAGTTCTAAAGATCTGTGGTCTGAAAATATTTTAGGTGTTATTTTTATTTCCCCCATGTTAGTAAACATATTCCGGGATGCCCACAGCATGTCAATCCTTGACCAGGATTTATATCTCTTCCCCCTGGGTTTTGTTCTCTCCACCCGTCAATGAGATTTAAATCATCTAGTATTTTTATCCCTTGTTTTGGGAGTTGTCCGCAGTTTTTGTCCTTCCTACTCCCCCCGAGCGGTCCAAAGTCTTATCTGTTACCCCGTTGAAATCTCCCATTACCAAGAGTTCGTCATATTCTGTTTTCTTTATTTGTTTCTTCAATTGTCTCAAGAATTTTACCTTCGGGCCATTGGGGGCATATATGTTACAGATAAGCACTTTTTTATTTTCCCACATGATGGTGATCCCCTCTATCCTCCCTTCCAAGTCCCTGAAGGCAAGTTCACTTTTTATGTTATCTTGTACATATGTTACTACCCCCCTTTTCCTTTTAGTATCAGCTGAATGGTACATATTGCCTAATTTTTTACACGCTAGGTATGCTATATCATTATTTCTGATGTGGGTGTCTTGGAGGGCTATGACCTGGACTTTTTTTTGAATACAGATAGTTAAAAATTCTGTTCCTTTTTTTCGATATATTTATGCCATTTACATTGTTTACAATACACTTAATATCCATAGAATGACCTTTTTTTCTCTTTGTCCTCCTTCTTCTTTTGGGCTCTTGTAAGTGTTCTTAGGATAGGTTGTTCTGTTTTCTGTTGTTTTCGCGCTGGTTTTGCTTTACGGTATGTAGCCCCTCTTTCCTCCTCCACGTCCTCTAGACTTGAGCCTGATTCTTCCTCCGATTCCTCATTTTGGCCTGATTCTATTATTTTTTTGTAAAAATATTTGGCGCTTTCTTCTGTGGTTACCCAATGTCTCTTATTTTTCCATGTCATCATCAATCCTTCTTTCTTCTCCCACCTGAATTTGATGTCTCTGCTCCTGAGCTCGTTTGTGAGGAAAAAATATTTTTTTCCTCTTTTCCAGGGTGTAGGCGGGTAGATCCTTTAGTATTGAGACCTTCCTTTTTTTGTAGACTATTGGGTTCGCAGTGCCTAGTCTCAGAATGTCGTCCCTTACCACTTTCCTGTTGAATTGGACTAAGACGTCTCTGATCGAGTTGTTTTTCTTTGAGTAATTCGTGGTTAATCTAAATATTCTGTCCAGCTCTTTCTCCACCTCTGCTTGTGGGGATTGGGTTGAGTCTGCTAGTAATTCAGCTATCTTCCCTCTCAGGTCTTCCTTGTCTTCCTCTTCAATGTTGCGAAATCTTAATTGCAGTTCTTTTTCTTTATATTCCCACTGTTCTTGTTGTTCTTTCATTCTCTGGTTGAGTAGCTCAATCGAGCTACCTTTCTTTTTCAGGCTGTCCTCTAGCTTATCTTGTCTTGTTTCAAGGATGGACACTTTGATGGTCCTGAGTTTGATGGTCCTGAGTTCCTCCTGCATATTGGCCATCTGGCTTTTTATGGCTACCAATTCTTCTTTAAGGTTCTTGTTCATGTTTTGCATTTCCTCGTTCATTTTATGCATTTTGCCCTTGATAAGCTGTTCCTGGTCTCGCAGTATTTTTTCCTGTTCTTTCATGAGCTTCTCTTTCTCTGTTTGTTTATTTGACATTTCCTCCTGTTTTTTTAGATATTTTTATTATTTCCTGGAAGAGGTTTTCAAGGGTCAGCTCGGAAGCCCCAGATCCCTTCCTTCCTGGTGTTTTATTATCTTTTATGGCCTGTTTTCCTCTTTCCATCTTTCCTTTTGATGCGAATTGATCCTTTTCCTGTAGTCTGAGGATCTGTGTCCGCGTCGCTCAGGTCCTTCCAAATGGGTTTCTTGTCTCTGTGTCCTTGTATCTTCTCTTTTGAGAGTTAGGTAGATGTGGTTAGGGAGAGTAAGAGGAGTATACAGTATGCTTGGGTATGACTGGTGACACCGCTTGGCGAGTGTGGCAGGTAGTCCCTGGATATGTTCCCTACTTGGGATTATTTCACTTCCTCCTATTCCCAGGATGTTCTTTCTTTTGGAGTTGGGTAGATTGGGGTAGGTTGTCTTGTGTTGAGGCCTTTGGTGTACTCCCTCTCCTCTCTCCTGGGCTTGCCCCTTGGGGCTCTATGCAGCTCTATGCGGCGCCATGCGGCTCTCACTCTGCTGCCTATCTCAAATGTCACTCTGTTATCCCCTTCACACTTCTGTACTTGTTCTCCTCCTGTCCGGCTCTCGCGTGGGTCTCCCCGCGTGCCTGCGCTGCTCCTTCTCTTCCTCAAGCGCTTGTCCTGCACGTCCCCGCACCCGCGCTTCCTCCGCTCGGCCCTCCGATCTCAAGCGCCCGGTCTCACCGCTCCTCCACTCCACTCGCCTCCTTGCCTCCTCACCTCTTCTCCTCCGCTCGCCTCCTCTCACGAATGCGTTCCTCTCCTGCCTCTCCTGCCGACTCTGCGACGCTGCAAGTCTCTGGGCAGCTTTGGGGAACCAGGCACGTCCACGCGGCACCCGCGGCTGCGCGCCTCCTCACCCCTCCGCCTCCTTGCTGGTCTCGCTGGTCTCGCAGCTGCCCACAATCAGGTCTTCCCACTGAGTTGCTCAGCTGATTGAGTTTGTTTTTCAGTCTGTTTGTATGGTCTTGTATGATCTTTTCAATTCTTCTTTTCACCTTCGCTTCTGTTCACCCCTTTCCTGGACCCAATTTGGTCCCTTGTTCTTTTGGGTTCGTAGTTGGGGAGTGAGGAGGGTTGTTGTTGTTATACTCACGAAGAGTTAAAAGGGAGTGCTGCTTGCCTCTTCAAGCCACGGCTTGCTGGAAAGGACTGAGAGCCTGTCTCCTCCCCCGGGGATTCTTTACCGGGATTATAGGTTCTGCCAGGCAGTGGACCCCTTCTGCCCCCTGCTAGTGGAAATTTGGTGCCCACCAGCTCTCCGTCTTTCCCTCTCTGGGGTCTCTCTTTCGGAGCTCCCGTGAGAGCGACCGGCTGCTTTGCACTCCTGACCGGAAGTCTTTCTCATTTCACAAATCTTGAAGAGTGGCAGAACATTTTTCTCAAGATTTTTGTTTCCAACAAAATTATTTCCTAGCAGGTAGTGAAGACATTGAAGCAGCTGTAGTCAGAAAGTCCAAAGAAGACAAAGGTCCTTTCTACTTTGACCACTAATGTGGGCCTGATACAGCATCCAGGACACCAGATCAAGCCCACATGGCAGCCAGATGGAGACTTCCTGAGCCCAGGGAACATGGGATGTTAGGGAAGACAGTTGCAGCTGGTTCTGGTTCCGGGTTTAGCCAGATCAGCTCCATGTGGTGTGCACCTAAGATGAAAATACAAGTTGTGTGATATTTGCCTGGATTAAGCACACAGAGAACACATTAGCACAGCTAAGGAAACTTGTGGCTGGGTGAAAATACAAGTTGTGTGCTTTTTGGCTGGATTAAACACACATAGCATATCATATGCACAGCCCTAATAGATATATATTAGCTTTGGGTACCATAGAGAAAGTCAAACACCCCTGTGTCCTGATTTGCCCTTCAAGAACAGCCTTAATACAACATTGAAAGTAAAAGTCAAAATGCTTTACTTCAGCAAACACAAAAGAACAGCAAATGCATTTGAAAAATGCAAAAGAAAGAAAGTCCTAATGCAGACACAAAATTACAGTCTCTGATAAAGTCCAAAAGAAACAGCAGTCTTACATCAGACAATGGGCAATGATCACTAAATCCTTAGAAGCAGACTCGAAGCAGGTTCAATTTGAATGAAAACATCAGCATCAGAGTCATTGTAACCAGTGAAAGGTAACTGTTTCTGATTCTGCTTTATAGCCCTGAATTCCCCATGCAGGAGATGCTAAGGTGGCTCTCAATTACCTCAGTGTTTCTATCAGCAATTCTAGCTGAATACCGTCTGTGCTGTTTCCTTTCACCTCTCCAGAAATGTGGGCACTTGAAAAACCTCATTGTCTGATTTCTCTTCTCCCTCCAATTCCTGAGCACTTCCCTGCTCCCCTTCCTCTTCTGAAGATGAGGAATCCCTAACACCCTCAGGTGTTTGGTTTGTTCTCTCTGCCCCTGTTCAGAAGATTTCACCTCACTTTCTGTCTCTGTGAGAATTGGATTTTGAAAGATTTGGCTTGTTGTGGAAACAAGGATTGCTGGCAAAGCTCAATGAAGACTCGTTTTCCCCATGAGAACTCTTACAGAAGTGAATTTCCCTTCCAAGAGGCAGATGTCTCATACCCATTCCTAACTCTCAGTCATTTATAAGTTGGATGTTTGTAACTTGGGGGCTGCCTATATATGGTTGTAAAAACTGGACAGTGAAGTTTATATGTAGAAAATCAACTCATCTGAAATGGGGGGCTTGAAGAGAGTAATACAAATCGCATGGACTGCTAAAAAGTCAAATACATAAGTTTTAGAGAAAATCAGGCCTAAGTTCTCCCCAGAATGAGGATAGGTGACACCAGAAATAGTGGGTTTATATGCAGCTTCCATGAAGATGTGGAATAAATCCACAATCTAATTAATGATTTTCCTCCTCCCGTTCTCCTGGCGCATCATTTGTATGCACCGGGAGAGCTGCTGCAAGAGTGTACTGGAGGCTGGGTAAGTTTTCTTTACTTTTCAAAGGGGTTTGGGGGCTTTGGGAGAGGAGACTAGGGCTCCCAGATGTTCTTGCAGACGAGTCCGGCAAGAGTATCTGGGTACCCACCCCAGAAAGCATGCAATTTCTGGGGTTGGTGTGGACAGGTCCCCAGGAACACCCGCATTTTTAAAACATGAATGATCCTGGAATAACTGCTTGACTGGAACCGTCCCAAGTCAACTTGTCAACAACAACAACAAAACCATCTCCTCCCTTGGTCCATGAAAAATTGATGGCAGTATCTTGAAGCAACGACTAGCACTGGTCTGATTTTGCTAGGATTCCTGGTCGATGAATATCACCTTTCCCAGCCTAGTGCCCTCTCAACATTCGGGGCTCGATTTAACATCATGATTAACAAGGACAGTCTATGCTGTTTGGGGATGGTAGGAGTTATAGTCCCACACATCTGAAAGGTACATATTTCTATCAGAAAAGGGTTTATTAGAGGAATCAATTTATTTTCACCCAAAATTGGTCCCATTTTTGGAAAGTTCTGGAGGCAGGCGAGGTTGACAGGGAACAATGTCGTTTTTCACGAGAAGGTTAATAATTCCAAGAATCAGAGGTTAGTAGGTAAATGCTACTTTCTGGATGAAAGGAAGTGGTCAACTTGAAAGAAAATAGATTCTTGGTGCCACAAGTCCCCTTATCTTCTTTTCATTGCTGGGATAAAGGATATTTGCTACACAAGAAAGGGCTTGAAAAGAAAAGGGAAAGGGGGAGAGAAAATGTACACATCACTTTGAAAATGTCATTCACAGCATGTACTCCACTACAATTACCTTGAATTAAGACTTCTTTCTTTTGATTAAATCCCAGGGCTTAATGCCAGTAGTTTCAGCAGACCTTTCATCTGTTCGCTTATAATATTCTACTTGTAGGTCAAGATACTGGAGAGGAGTTTTCCTCTCCTAAACTTTCATTTCTGCCCATGTGGTTTGAGAATCCAGCAACACAGTTGCACTGCCAATTAAACCTGTGATTCCATCTTGACCCTGACAACTGACCTTGCAAATCTTAGAGATGTTATAGATATATTTGTAAACAGTTTATTTTTGTGAGGTTTTTGTACCTTTCTTTTCTTGGCTGTGTAGATGACAAATGCACTACTAAAAAATAAAAATCCAACAGCACAAAAGGAACTGCACACAAACATGTCAACTCCAGGTTTTAGGATGGCTCTATACACTATCTAATTAATGCAGTTTGACACTACTTTAACTCCCATGGTTCAATGTTATGGAATTCTGGGATTTGTAGTTTGGTGAGGCACCAGCATTCTTTGGCAGAGAAGGCCAAAGATCTTGCAAAATCAAAGCTCCCATGATTCCATACTACATCCCATATAGAGATTCCAGAACTGATGTCAGGAGAAAGATGAAAGCATCTAGGTTTCAGTCCAAGTTATTAAAGATACTGATACTATTTTGGACAAATATTTTACAGTTCAGAAGAAATCTTTTAGGAGGCAGAACCCTACTAATATGACAACCACTAGCTGCCAGTGGGCCACACTAAGTTTTGACTAGACCTCCAAGACCCTTCTGGTTCCAAAATTATTATCTTATCGTTCAATGGGATTTCCTCCCAAGTCAATGAGATCAGGCTTCCTATTTACGATCAAGTTTTGTATACAGTGATTGCAGAATAAGTTCTGTTGAAGCCTGAGTAGATGTTTACAGGCTGGAGTCCTGTGGGTTGACATGTGTGTGCATATATTTATTTATTTACCACATTTTTATCCCGTCCTTCTCAACCCATGAAGGGGGACTCAGGGCGGCTTACATTGAGCCCATTTAAAGGCTAATTCAGCAATCACAATGAAAACAAACATGTACATAACATAATATAATAAAACATAATTAGAATCAGATAAAAACATCAATCAAAAACATAAACCAGTCTCATCAGTCTTAATGTCAATCCAGTTCATCCCTTTAAGATGCTGCTTACATATATTGATTAAACGCCTGGTCCCAAAGCCATGCCTTTCTTCTTATGTCAGTTGGGAGTGTGTTCCATAGACGGGGAGCCACCGCCAAGAAGGCCCTGTCCTTTGTCCCCGCCAGGCACATTTGAGCTGTCGACAGGAGCGAGAGCAGGGTCTCCCCGGATGATCTTAGCTTTCGAGGTGGGACATAGGGGTGGATGTATTTGGACAAGTAAGCTGGGCCAGAACCATTTAGAGCTTTATTAGTCAAAACCAACACTTTGAATTGGGCTCGGAGATGGACCAGCAGCCAGTGGAGCTGGCAAAGCAAGGGAGTGGTATGCTCCCTGTATGTCGCCCCAGTTAGTAATCTGGCTGCCGATCATTGTACTAGTTGAGCGTGAACTACATATGTCTTTGTGTGTCATGTTGTGTAAAGTGCTATCTACTTATTCCTCATTTAATGACCAGTCCCCTACAAAAATAGCCAGCAATGCCATTTCTGCAAAGGTTCTGCAACTGAGGAAAGCAAAATGAGAAACGTTGAGGCCACTGTTCCAGATCTCTAGCAATCCTTTGGAGAGTTGGGAGAGGGATGGAATTTTACTTCTTCAAGCTGCACAGCTACAGATAGTCCCAAACAGCCTTCCTTTCCATTCCTTTCTCTCTTAAATTGGTGAGCAGCCAAGGCAACATCCATGATTTAACTATGACAGAAGTATACCTTACCTGCCTAGATGCAAGATCTTGGTCACTGTGGTTTTAAATTTTTTTAAAAATAAAAATGATACATTGTTATTTTAAAGAAAGTTTTGTTTTATTTCATTGTGATTTGTTCAAATTATGCATCAGCTGAGAAAATAACACTATAATATGCCGTACACACACTCTCTCTCTCTCTTGCTTGGCCCAGGTCACCATTGTTTGAACCTTTGTCTCTCAAGAGCTGACACTTAAAGCGCAAATGAAGCTAATGACAAGAGACAAAATTTTAATGTTAATTAGATATTTCATGTGTCTTAGTTCATCAGAGCAATATTGCTCTTTTATGTATTACATGAAAGCAGAGACTTTTGCTTGGAGGAAAACAGGGAACACAGCCAGTCATCAAAAAAGCAGTCTCAGCTTTTTTTAATTATTGAAATTATTGTTAGATGCAAGGAAATCTCAGAAACTCTGAAAGAAAAAAAATCTAATGAACAAGAAAAGAGTGACTGCTCAATAGAAACTATAAGGAATGTGTTTCAGCTTCCATTACCCCACCCATATCTCTGAAAGAGCCAAAATGGTTGACTAAATAACTGACACTCATCAAACTATAGACTTGGAAGAGCTTGAATGAGGTTCATCAGACATGTATGATTTACAGCCGGTAGGGGTGGATATCTCCAGTCGTTATCCTTAGAAAACCATTATTATTTCGTATTAAAATCAATTTTGACTCTAATTCGACCCACTGCCAGCAACCCGGAAGTGATGTTTCTAAATCGAAACCGGGTCTGCCATTTCCATAAAGGGCACGCTATTATGTCATTATAATTTCCACCCTTTCTTACCTTTAACCCGTGTTGGTTCTCAGGTGCCTGGGGAGAGTGGAAGCGATGCCTCCACTTCCCTCTGCCAGCTCAGAAACCAACCCGAGTTACTTTAACCCGGGTTGGTTCTGAGCTGGTGAGAGGGGAGTGGAAGGCAGCACCCTCCACTCTCCTCTCACAAGCCGACACCCAAACGGGGGTTAAAGATAACTCCCATTTGGTTGTCAGCTGGCGAGAGGGGAGTACAAGGCAGCACCCTCCACTCTGCTCTCGCCAGCTGAGAGCTGAGGCGGGTTATCTTTAACCCGCCTCAGTTCTCAACTGGCGAGAGGAGACTGGGGGGCAGCAGCACCCTCCACTCTGCTCTCACCAGCTGGCAACCAAACGCAGGTTAAAGATAAGCCTCGTTTGGTTGTCAGCTGGCGAGAGGGGAGTGGAAAGCATGCACACCATCCCTCTTTGTCAGCTGAGAATCAACCCGCGTTAGAGATATCGCGAGTTGGTTCTGAGCTGGTGAGGGGGCGTGGAGGTGGCCCTCCCCTGCGCACTGTGCATGCGTGGCATCAATAACGAAATAATAATGAATTTCATTATTAATTATGTTACAATTTCAAAATTTGTAAAAAAAAATTTGGAACACTTTTTATTTCGAAACAACAGTGGCAATTCCCCAACGAGTTTAGAAACATTTTTTTATGGATCAACCACCCCTAACAGCCAGCTAAGAGGGATGTATTCCACTAACTAGGTATAGACAGAGACTGCTTGTGTACTTTAGGCCTTGCTTATTGTGCTGCATGAAATGACGATTTGGGAATGGAGACACTCTGTAATTCCATTGTCACAGATAGATGATGACTTGGTTTGGCTTAGAATATCTGCAGAGATGCAATACCAACGAAGGTGGTCTACTTTAGGATGCTTACACTATGTAAAAACTTTTGAAAAATTTTCTGTCCTAGATTTTAAAGTTTTATTTCCTGTGTGATTGTGCAGTACTTCCTTTGAAAGTAGTTTTTCTACTCCAGAAACTTCATTTTTGTGTCTGTCACAGACTATGTTGAATTGGTTGAGACTTGATGAGATATTCATTGAAAAATTATAGCAAAACTTGTTGCAGAATGTCCCGCAAAAACAAAGTTTAATAAACTTCTCCCATGTTTTGTGATAGGATCAATTAGGAAATGACATTTATAACCCTGGAACAAAAATTGTGTTACATAGTGCTATGGATCTGGATGGCTTCCTGGTGGCTCTTGGGAGTTTCCAATTGCTTCAATTATGGGCCCTTCCACCCAGCCCTATATTCCAGAATATCAAGGCAGAAAATCCCACAATATTTGCTTTGAACTGGGTTATGAGTCCACACTCAGATAATGTGGGATTTTCTGCCTTGATATTCTGGGATATAGGGATATGTGGAAGGGTCCTATGTTAAAGCTGAGGTTGACACCTGAAATGACTTAATGGACACAATAACTCTTAAGCATCTCTGCTCACAAATTGGAGCTGACACCAATATTACAAATGTGATACTAACTTGCACATGAGATTGATCACAGCCTAGGCCCTATTCTGTGGCAACATGGGCAACAAAATACAGATAAATACAAAAACACACACACAAAAAGAAAAGAAAATAATTCTCGTTGCTCACAAGGCTCTTTTATGTGATATAGGGCCAAGAGGGGAGTGATTGTCAAATGTTTCCTTCATACCTGAATTTTTGTCTACTTTTTTCCTCAGATGTTAATGGTTGTCCACCTGAGTGGATAGAAGCATGCATGGTTCTAGCTGAACATCTTAGAGGGTGGTGATTTTTAATTTTAAGATAGTGTATTACATATATACATATACATATGCATTCATTTTAACAATACATGAGTTCTGGTTGCTCAAAATCTTCTTTGGAGCATAGGTGTCTCTGGATTGAATTTACCATGTTTTTTTCCCTATTCCATATTCCCTTGTTTGGTTCTTTCTAAAGGAATGAAAAGCAAACAAGAACCCAAATGAAAACAGTGAACATTCTTGCTTTTTAAAGTTTCTAATATGAAGCAAAAAAAATCACCTTGGATCTTTTTGGCACAGTTTTCATTGTGAGATATTTAGGAATGAAACATGGACTGACTGGTTCATTAATATACATTAACCAATTGCAAACACACTGACTGAGAAAGAAAGCTGTTTGCTTTTCTGTCGAATGCTGGCCGCTTTTTGAAATCCCTGGATCCTGCTCTTTTGCGGCAAAGCAATGGACAAATTCAATGCAATGGCAGAAGGTTAGAGATACTGTACGTTATATTTAGCTAAAAGGAAAAAAAACAGATCCGAGGCACTTCTGCTATGCTATAAAAAGACTGCATATGCTTGGTGCAGGTTTTCTTAAGGTAAGGGACAAAGCATTCGACGCTCCAAGGCAGATAGATTTGCCCATATGGGAAGGCGGTCTTTCGCTGATGATTTTGCAGACAGAAATTGCCCATCTGCACTGTTTGCAGGTGTTTTGAATGATTATATTATTAGCTCTGTCTGTTCAACTTTGCTTTTTTATGGTGGCTTTAGTATTGCAGTAAATAAAAAAAGGAAATATATAAGCAGCCATCTGCTTCCCAGTTTTTTTGACTAGCCTTCTTTGTCAAGAAAGAAGAAAGATTTTGTCGATTTTTTATCTTGTAGTTTTGAAATGCTGGCAAATGAGGAAATGCACACAGAGATGCGCACACACAACAAGCCCCTTCTCTCCACAACTCCCTTCACAGCCTAAATTTGACTTGCATGTTAAATGGAAAGAAATTTTTTGTCTTATTTATTATTTATGTGTCTTTGATTGATCTATTTAAATATACAATCAACCCAGTTCTGCATCCATTTAGATGATGCCAGGGTGTTGAAGGCGTTGCTGCACGCTTAGATCCCTTTTTCATAAAAAAAAAACCTGATTCTCATCCCAGGCAAATTAGAATAGATTCGAATGACAGAGGAGATAATTTCCCATTTGTTGAAAACATATAGAATGAAAGAGAGGGAGATAAAAAGACTCCATGGAAGGGTTGGTTGGTTGGCTTCTATTCCTATACAATCTTTGTTGTAATGCCAAGCAACAAGGACAACAATTGTTTCAGTTTTGTCTGATATTTTGGTCAGCTGATTAACCTATGTTTAAGCTTTTAGAAAGAATACCCCAATTGGCACTATATGAAGTTAACCTTTTAAAAATATACTCTTCATCCAAAATAGTATCCAAAAGCCACCTATAACTACTATAAATGGAACACTGGCTGCTACCAATACACTGGTCTTGGCCTATAAATCTCTAAGGTCCAACTTATTTGTCTGAAGGTATCTCCCTGTATGAGCCTACAAGAGCTTTAAGATCGGCTGGGGAGACACTGCTCTCTGTCCCAACATCTTTGCAACTGTGATTGGTTGGAGTGAGAGACAGGGCCTTCTCAGTGCTGGCCCCTCGGCTGTGAAACTCCTTCCTCAGTGACCTCAAGCAGGCCCCATCCTTCCTGGGTTTTAGAAAGAGACTTAACACCTGACTTTTTACACAGGTTTTTGGTGAATAAGAAACTATGAAATGAGACTTTAACAGCTTGAATAATGGACTATGGATTGTGGAAAACGATTTGGACATGAGATCATGACTCCGCAGTTTATATGTGGTTTTTAATCTGCTTGATATATTGTTATCAGTTTTAATTGTTTATATGCTTAGATTGTTTATATTTTTATGAGATGTGTTTTATTGTTTACCTGTGCAACACTGAATTTTTGCCGAATTTGTAAGCTGCCTTGAGTCCCCTCTCGGGTCAAGAAAGGCAGGGTAGAAATGAAGTAAATAATAAATAAATAAATAAAAACACTCCCTGCCATTGGCATAAAAAGCAAAAGTATTGGAAAGAATATGGATATATAAAACGCCAAATGCACCATGTAGAATTGTAAGTTGTCCAACTGCTCAGAATGTTTTTTGTTTTGTTTACCTTTTTTATCCAAACTTTTATATTTTTTAAACAAATATGGCAGAACAAGCATTGTATAATACTGATTGTACTTTCCACAGATATCATGTTTGATTCTACATAGCCTTTGTTGAATTGCCATTTTTCCATTGGTTTTCAACATTCAGTTGAAAGCAGAAAGAGGCGATTTTATGCAAAATTTTATATTGTATGCCATCATCAAGAAATGCTTTCTCACACAGTCAAGAGTTTGCTCAAAAGCCCTTTCCAGGGAAAACTAAATATTATTTAAGAGTCTCTCCACGACTGAGACAAAATTAACAGCATTCATGTACAAACTGATATTATTTTGGAGGTCTATGTGATGTTTTCTTAATCTCAAAGTATTTATTGGAAGCTACCACTTTACCAAAACTGTTTCATTCCCATGCCCTAGTTCAGTTTAAATTAACCCAGTTCTTCCCTGAATTAAATGGTTATTTGCTATGTGTGTTTCTATGATCTCAGACCTAGTAAAGACAGGGTCCTTCCATACAGTCATATAACCCAGAATATCAAGGCAGAAAATTCCACAATATCTTCCTTAAAAGTGGGTTATCTGAGGACCCATCCAGACAGTATCTTTATCCCAGGACCTCCTGCAACAATGAGGAGGGTGGCCAGATGCCGGTCTTTGTAACAAAAAGCAAAAAAGTGAGATTTCCAGGTGCGGGAATATTGTGGTTTTAGCTGAATATCCAAATAGCCGCATGTCTGTATGTCCCTGCAATTGGATATCAAGGTTTTTTATTTTGGTTTGTTCCTGGCATTTTGATGCTTGTTCCTGATTGGTCAGTTCCTAAAAAATAAGGTGGCATTTGAGTGGAATGCAAAAACTTTGTCTTGGGAAGAGGAACTTCATCCTTCACATGTTTAATGAAGTTTGTGGCAGAAAAATGAAGTTCCTGGGGTGCAACAAGTACTTTCACAATAATTAGTACACAATGAAACAGGAACTGACACTTTCAAACCAGGAACAGAATGTCATCATTACTATAATTATTCAGACATTGTTGTGTGGCCATCTGTTCAGACAGGTCTCATTGTATATTTATGCCAGAGATCAAGAGGATGATGTTGCCAGGTTATACATGTTGGTTCCTCATTGGGTGTATGCTGATAACTTGTGTACAATTTATGGCAAAAACGTACTCCTGGCTGTTTGGACTTGGATGTGCTGGAGATGAATGTAAATACTGGGAGCCAAGGTCATGCAAGTGGCTAATAGGAAACACCACGTGTAACCCAAAAACAGTACCAGGCTTTTTGATGCCACAAGAACACAACAGTCAACTAATGGTCAACACGGATTTATCAAAAATATGTCATGCTAGACTAATCTGATCTCTTTTTTTAGAGTTACAATCTGGGTAGATGCGGGGAATGCTGTGGATATAGCGTATCTGGATATCAGTAAGGCCTTGGACAAGGTCCCCCTTGACCTTCTGGCAAACAAACCAGTCAAATGTGGGCTAGGCAAAACTACTGTTAGGTGGATCTGTAATTGGTTAAGTGGACGAACCCAGAGGGTGCTGAGCAATGCTTCCTCTTCATCCTGGAAAGAAGTGACGAGCAGAGTGCCACAGGGTTCTGTCCTGGGCCCGGTCCTGTTCAACATCTTTATTAATGACTTAGATGAAGGGTTAGAAGGCATGATCATCAAGTTTGCAGACAACATCAAATTGGGATACTCCAGAAGACAGGAGCAGAATTCAAAACGATTTTAACAGATTAGAGAAATGGGCCAAAACTAACAAAATGAATTTCAACAGTGACAAATGCAAGATGCTTCACTTAGGCAGAAGAAATGAAATGCAAAGATACAGAATGGGGGAGGTGTGGCTCGAGAGCAGTACGTGTGAAAAACATCTTGGAGTCCTCATGGACAACAAGTTAAACATGAGCCAACAATGTGATGTGGCGGCAAAAAAAGCCAATGGGATTTTGGCCTGCATCAATAGGAGTATAGTGTCTAGATCCAGGGAAATCATGCTACCCCTCTATTCTGCCTTGGTTAGACCACACCTAGAATACTGTGTACAACTCTGGGCACCACAATTGAAGGGAGATGTTGACAAGCTGGAATGTGTCCAGAGGAGGGCGACTAAAATGATCAAGGGTCTGGAGAACATGCCCTATGAGAAGCAGCTTAAAGAGCTGGACATGTTTAGCCTGAAGAAGAAAAGGCTGAGAGGAGACATGATAGCCGTGTATAAGTGTATGAGAGGAAGTCATAGGGAGGAGGGAGCAAACTTGTTTTCTGCTGTCCTGGAGACTAGGACGCAGAACAATGGCTTCAACTACAAGAAAGGAGATTCCATCTGAACATTAGGAAGAACTTCCTAACTGTGAGAGCCATTCAGCAGTGGAACTCTCTGCCTCGGAGTGTGGTGGAGACTCCTTCTTTGGAGGCTTTTAAACAGAGGCTGGATGGCCTTCTGTTGGGGATGCTTTGAATGCAATTTTCCTGCTTCTTGGCAGGGGATTGGACTGGATGGCTCATGAGGTCTCTTCCAACTCTATGATTCTATGATTCTATGAAATCTGTTTAGGCAGATGATCAGGCAGCCAGACTCTAAAAATAGTAGATAGTAACAAAGTTCTGTTCCTGGCTTTAAAATGTGTGTTCCTGTTTGTGTACTGCTGACTTGGGCAGTAGTTGTTCTATCCCATGAGGTTGTAAGTGTGGGAGGGACTTCATGAAACATCTGGAGGAAACAGTTTTTCTGGCCAGGATAAAGAACAGAACTTTTGCAGTTCACCGTATATCCGAACGTCTGCATATCCGCATATCTGCATCTCGCGATGTTTTTTTTTTTTAAAAAAAAACCTAACAGTTTCCAGCAGAAGTCCTGCCTCTGGCAGCCATCTTCAGAGCCTCTAAATCTCGGAACAAAGCATGACATCTGGACAATGAAGGCAGAAATCCCGAGACCAACAGGTTTGTATGTGGACCTCTCCTGGAGTCCTGGGATTTTTTTGCCCCTCACTAAAGCCCGTAATAAAGTACAGACTGGAACTGCCCTGAGTCCAATATTTCAGTTCAAAGCAGATAATGTGAGATTTTATTCAGCTGTGTGGAAGGGACCACAGCTGCTAAGTAAACACAGCTACTGTTTCCAGGAAACAGATTCTGCAAAGAATGAGAGATGTTGAGACTAATGTAACATGGCTGTAATGCTTAAGCAATATAATATTATTAAAACAGTTTGTCAAATCAAGTGTAATTGTAGAAAAAAGGTTCAATGTAAATCACAGATGATTCATGATGTTATATGTGATCACTGAAAAGAGGAAGGGGAAAGACACAAATGAAGGAAGGATCAAAACCCAAATTGTTTCCATCGAGGACTAGATGCAAATCCATGACTAGGCAGGTGCAATCAAAACAAGAAGATTTGGAAGCTCTCAGTATGTTTGAGGCACTCTCAGTCCTAAGAAGAGTATTCAAATTTCCTTTCATGATCCAATTTCTTATTACAGGTTGTTTCAAAAAGATAGATCAAATTTGAAACCACAAACCATCCACAAGTGAAACTCTTATCGCTTGAAAAGGTGAGACATACTGTTTCAAATAATTGTTGCTGGATGTCTCTTCCAGGGCACATACAGCCCCTATCTTCAGTCATTTGCAAGATAGTCATCCTGCAACATAATGAGATATCATCATTTGCCTTTTTAAAAGAGTTGTTTCTGGCCCAAAATAGGGCCCTTGCACACAGCCCTATATACCAGAATATCAAGGCAGAAAATCCCACATTATCTGAGTCGAACACTTTCCAAGGACAGTGTGATGCATTTTCGAATGATGCACTTAGATCCAGTGGCCTATTGCAGTTGACAGATGATTTTGTGAATGTTTCCTGTTTTCAAATGCTGGCTGAGATCTTTTGGCACAGCATCCAGTGTGCCAGTTATCATTGGGTCCACCAATAATTCCAATCTCGCCATGTCACAGTATTCATGTCCAGATGCCATTATCCTATACTCAATACCTTTAGTCAAATGCCTGAGCCCACAGCCAGGCCTTTAGTTGTCTCCTAAAGGACAGGAGGGAGGTGACTAACCTGATGTCCTTAGGGAGGGAGTTCCACAGATGGGGGGGGGGGGCTATCTCTCGTCCCCACCAACCGCATTTGTAAGAATGGCGTGATCGAGAGCACGGCCTCTCCTGAAGATAATAAGTTACATGATGGTTCATAGCAGGATATACGTTTGGACAGGTAAACTGGACCAGAGCCGTTTAGGGCTTTAAAGGTTAACACCAGCACTTTGAATTGTGCCTGGAAGCTAATTGGCAGCCAGTGAAGCTGACGTAACAGAGGAGTGGTTCTCTCCCTGTACGCCACTCCTGTTAGCAACCTGGCTGCCGACTGTTGCACTAATTGAAGCTTCCGAGCAGTTTACAAAGGCAGCCCCACATAGAGACAAGGTGGTCTTGATAACAGCTGAGTTTCCTGTTGTTTTTTGATTGTCACCTGGTATGGCGACAACAATAATCCAAACTTTTTTCTTTTCCACAATCGTAATGTCTGATGTATTGTGTTCCAAATCTTTGTCAGTCTGAATTTGAAAGTCCCACAGTATTTTTGCATGTTCATTTTCCAGCACCTTTGCAGGTTTATGATCCCAACAGTACTTTACTAATGGCAGGAGGTACTTGGGACATAAGTTCCAATTAATTATTTGGGCCACATAGTTGTGCCTCTATTTGTAGTCCATCTGTGTGAATTTCTTGCAGCAGCTGGGGATATGATCAATGGTTTCATCAGCTTCCTTGCACAGTCTGCATTTTGAGTCATCAACTGATTTTTTGATCCTGGCCTTAATTGCATTTGTTCTGATGGCTTGCTCCTGGGCTGCAAGAATCAGGCCTTCTGTCTCTTTCTTCAGGGTTCCATTAATGAGCCATAACTAGGTCTTTTCCTTACCAACTTTTCCTTGTTTCCCAATCAGTGTTCCCCAATGAGTACCACCTTGTCATGGTGGGGGGCTTAACTGCTCCAAGGATGCTGAGAGCTGTGCTGGCAGTAGTGTAACTACCAGTAGGTCCGACCAAGTCAGATAGGTCTCAGCTGAGGATTGGAATGAAGAGCACCTAACCCATTAGCACTATGGAGAAACAAACCAAAATAAAGTCTACACTGGCTCGATCATCACCCAGGAAAAAAACTGCCGCGGTGGATGTTGCTGATTTTGGACATCCATCGACAAGTGGGCTACAGAATCAAAATACAAATGAACAGTTACAAAAACGGCAGAAATATACAATGCCAGAAAACCACACTTCTTCTTCTTCTTCTTCTTATTATTATTATTATTATTATTATTGGGCCCCATCATCGTTTTCTGACCATTTAATACTTTCCCAGGATTTTGCATGCTGACACTGAGCATACCTTCTGAGTTTTGGATTCAAACATGACCATCATGGCTACAGCCTTAATTGTCAATATGAATATTTTTATGGCTCTATAAAATTGAAAGAAAGAGAACACACACACACTCTAAGAAATAGATGTTATTTTTAAATTGCGGCAGATAATGTTAGTCATAATTGTTATTGCTTCTCCTTTGGGAATCAATTGTTTTCAACGCTCAACTCTTTTGTTTCTCTTTGGAAACTCAAGGCAATGAAGCAATTTATAAAAATACCAGACCATGGGCTAAATCCATGTCCTTAGAGTTACACTGTGTTGCTAAACAGCAAAACAAAAATCCCACTGTTCCAATTCCTTAACATCACTATGTATAATTAGACACTTCAATTAACCTTCCCTTTGTGTTCCCTTATGTTTCAAGGCTGTATCAAAAGTAATGATGATTTAAAGCAGTTGTGTGTGTGTGTGTGTGTGTGTGTGTGCACGCAATATATGCTATTATTCCAGGCTTTAGAAAATATGATATAATTCCTATATCAATATATTAATTTTAATGTATTTTAAATCTACATTTTTTGAGATGTGTCTTACTGGGAGGCTGATGGTATCTATCCAAAGTACTTTAGTCCTTCCCCTGCTTATTAAAAAGTAAGTGTGTGTGTGTGTGTGTAAATATGTTCAAGAGAATTGCCAGAGTGGAAACTGAAGAGGGCTCCTATACCTTTAATAGTGAAGTAGAAGAGGGAATTTTAGCAAATATTTCATATCATGAAGGTAACAAGAAATGCCTTTTCAAGTTTCCTCTTACACTTTGCTATTAAAGGTACAGAAGTCCTCTCCATTTTTTTTATTTTGGCAGTTCTAGTGTATAGTCTAAATGAACTATACTTAATACTTCTGTTACTTAATATTAGTCTATAGATGTCACTAGAGAGCAGATGGGGCTATCATATTGTGGACACATCATGAGGTGACATAATTTATTGGAAAATATGATCATGGTCAGTAAAGTGGATGGTTGTAGAAAAAGAGATGATTTACTCAATGAAGGAAGCTGTGAGTTTGCTGTTAACAATGGCATCTCAGTCAAAGGTTCTCATTCATTCATAGGTTTATTATATATTGAACCTAACTTGAGAGTACAGTATGACCCCATATATGTGAAGGACATATTTGTGATTGTATTGTGTGAACAATAAATTGTGTATAATATTAAATAATATTAAATCCTGTTGAAATGGACAACAATCGCTGATAGTTACCATAGGATAACCTGGAGAGTACAGGAAATTCCTGGAGAGGACATGTCTGCTCATATTCATGTAAGTGAAACTGTGGGTTCTGTTCCCTTGGGTACAAGGGTACAACTATAGATAATAGCAACAATTATTGTATTTTTACTGACAAGGATGTTGGTCCCTTTTTCATATATCAAAGCTCTTTCTAAGTGGCCATGCATAAAATGTACAATATCTTGAAGCACCATGATGTAGTATGCCCAATGCAAAGATACAGATTGGGTGATACCTGGCTCAACAAAAGTGCTTGTGAAAAAGATCTTAGAGTCTTTGAGGACAACAAGTTGAATATGAGCCATCAACAGCTTAAAAAGTCAATGAAATCATGGTGCCTCTCTGTACTGCTTTGGATAGACCTCACTTGGAACACAGTGTCCAATTCTGGGCACCACAGTTCAAAAGAGATATTGACAAGCTGGAAGGTGTTCAGAGAAGGGCAATTAAAATGATCATAGTTCTGGAGACCTTGCCCGATGAGGACCGTCTTAAAGAACTGGATATGACCCCCTGAAGTCACAGGTCTGCAGTTTGGGGGTTCTCCTGGATTCAGCGCTGACGCTTGATCGTCAGGTGACTGTGGTGGCTGGGAGAGCCTTCGCACAGTTAAAACTTGTGCGCCAACTGTGACCATACCTCGTGAAGTCGGACTTGATCATGGTGGTCCATGCCTTAGTTACCTCTAGATTGGATTACTGCAATGCGCTCTACGTGGGACTTCCCTTGAAGACGGCCCGGAGACTCCAACTTGTCCAACGCTCGGCTGCCAGATTAATAACTGGGGCAGGTTACAGGGAGCGGTCGACCCCCCTGTTTAAAGAGCTCCACTGACTGACGTTTATTTTCCGAGCCCAATTCAAGGTGCAGGTGATTACCTATAAAGCCCTAAACGGTTTGGGACCTGCCTACCTTTGTGACCGGCTCTCCTCCCATGAACCAGCCCGAGCCCTTCGCTCCTCAGGGGAGGCCCTCCTCTCGCCTCCGCCAGTCTTACAAACTCAGCTTGTGAGCACTAGGGAGAAAGCCTTCTCATCTGTGGCCCCCCCGTCTTTGGAATTCCCTCCCGGGAGAGATTAGGAATGCCCCCTCATTGGAATCCTTCAGAAAACAACTGAAAATCTGGTTTTTCCACCTGGCCTTTGGAGATTAGGCTCCCCAATGCCCCCATTTCTGTGAGACCTTTTTCCTCTGTGTGACTCTTGTGTTTTCGATACTACTCCAGTTATTTCCACCGAGTTTTTAAACATTCTATATGTTCATGTGGCCCGCTTTGTCGTTTCTGTTTTAGACTCACCTGTGCTGTTGTGTTTTCACAGATGTATTTTATTGTGTGTTATTGCTTTTATTGTGTTTATTGTTTTCGATGTTGTTGATATTTTGTGATGTGCTGTTTGGGCATGGCCCCATGTAAGTTGCTCCGAGTCCCCTCCGGGGAGATGGATGCGGGTTAGAAATAAAGTTTTATTATTTTTATTATTATTATCATTATTATTATGTTTAACCTGCAGAAAGATGGTGGAGAGGAGGCATGATAGCCATGTATAAATATGTGAAAGGGTGCCATAGAGAAGTGGGAATGGGCTTTTTTTTCTGCTGCCCTGGAAACTAGAACTCAGTGCAATGGGTTCAAATTGAAGGGAGATTCCACCTGAACATTAGGAAGAACTTCTTGACTATAAGAGCTATTCAGCAGTGGGACTCTCTGCCTCAGAGTGTGATGGAAGCTTTTAAACAGAAGCTGGTTGGCCATCTGTCATGGGTACTTTGTGCTTTTCCTGCAAGGCAGGGGGTTGAACAATATGGCCCATGTGGCCTCTTCCACATTCTATGATTCTGTGATTCTTACTTTGTGACAAATGATTAATTTCAATATCCAAAATTAATGTATTCCCTTACAACGTAGACCCCATCTATACTGCCTTATAATGCAGTTTGAAACTGCATGATATGGTTGACTTAGACTCATATAATGCAGTTCAATGGGATATGGCTGGGGCTTTATTTTCAGTTCTGTTCAGTCTTTGTTGCAAAGCTCCCGGACATAAAGCCACTTCTTTGACTTGCTACTGGTACATTAGCATCATGCGGTACAGAAACCACTGAAATTCTGTTTGGCTGAATGAGATTCTTCATACAGAACCGCTACAAAATTGGAGCTTGAGGAACATCTGACACTTGGCAAATGGAAAAATCCTTGAATATCCAGAATAAGCCCATATTTGTAAAAAAAGAGAAAACTAGAGAGGGGGTGAGGAGGGAGGGAGAGGTGAATAATCCATTGCTCGAGGCTTTGGAAATACACTGGATTAAGCTCATTACTAATTAGACACAATTGTGAAGCACAATTATTTATGAACTTTCAATGGGATGAATTCATGAAAGGAATAATGAGTACATATTTTCCTTTTGTAGAATATTAATGAAGAAGTGGCATTGCTATTCATTATTAATTTATTTTCAAACTGTAATTAATACTTCCAGTGGCACATCCCAAATTTCTATATTTACAGAAACAGCATGTATGTTGATGATGGCACAAGAACAACCATAGCTATAAATGAGGAAGAATGGTGAGTATTCGTAAAACAGTTTCATGAAACCTGAAATGCTAGATGATATTGGCTTTAGTAGGCAGGCTTATGATTCCTCAACATTTTCTTGGCCGAACAGGGCATAGGGTTACAGCCTGTGTTGGATGGGGTTACACTCCCCCTGAAGATGCAGGTTCGCAGCTTGGGTGTGACCCTGGACTCATTGCTGGGCCTGGGACCCCAAGTTTTGGCGGTGAGCAGGGGAGCATTTGCACAATTAAAGCTTGTGCGCCAGCTGCGCCAATACCTTGGGAAGTCTGACTTGGCCACAGTAGTCTATGCTCTGGTTACATACCATACCTACTACTGCAACACGCTCTACGTGGGGTTGTCTTTGAAGACTTTTTTGGAAGCTTCAAATGGTTCAACAGGCGGCAGATAGATTACTAACAGGAGCTGCGCTCAGAGAGCATACAATTCCTCTGCTGCACCAACTCCACTGGCTGCCAGGCTGTGGAACTCCCTTTCCAGGGATATTAGATCAGCCCCCTCCCTCCTGACTTTCAGAAAAGAGTAAAAACTTGGCTTTTTGATCAAGCATTAGGAAAGGCCGCAGAATAAGTAATTATGAAATAAGAAGAATGAACACGGAATGGCTAGACAATGCTGTTGAATAATGATTTTAACAGGACAACGCTGGTAATTATATGTTTTTAATGGTTTTATATGGTTTTTATAATATTAGGCTGAATGTTTATAACTGTATTTTTATGAATGTATGGCATCAAATTATGCCAATTCTGTAAGCCGCCTTGAGTCACCATAAGACTGAGAAAGGTGGGCTACAAATGCTGTAAATAAATAAATAAATAAATAAATAAATAAATAAATAAATAAATAAATAAATAAATATAGATTCACTCTTACAAATTTGACACTTTGCTTTAATGCAACAGCAGCAGCAAAAACAACAAAAGTTTTGGCTCTGGGAAAAATTAGCTTTAAATTCCCCCTTTATTGTTGTTTTATGGAGGCTTAGACATCTAATTCTTCATTAAATGTCCTTTAGAAAGAAACAATGAGCAACTCCCACTGTGAGAAAATCCTTCAAAACCAAGTTTTGCACCATTCACAATTCAAGACTTATTTTGCACAAAATTCACATGTGGTTGTTTTCTATAGCAAATGACATTTTCTGTTCAGGCAGCAGATAATATTTCTGGCACTAATATTATTTCTGGCATTGATACTGATTGTGTACTGAAAATACTTTCTATACAACTCAATTACATGTGAATGTTGTGCAGATGAAATCCTGAATTACAGAATTTTCTGAGCAGGAAACAGCATTTAGTATTTTCTACACAGATGCAAATACAAATACAGATACAAATACAGGAGTCCCCAGTGGCACAGTGGGTTAAAGCACTGAGCTGTGGAACTTGCTGACAGAAAAGTTGCAGGTTCAAATCTGGGAGCAGCATGAGCTCCCACTGTTAGCCCCAGCTTCTGCCATTGTAGCAGTTTGTAAACATGCAAATGTGAGAAGATCAATAGGGGCCACTCCAGCAGGAAGGTAATGGCGCTCCATGCAGTCATGTCAGCCACATGACCTTAGAGGTGTCTATGGACAATGCCGGCTCTTCTGCTTAGAAATGGAGATGAACACCAACTCCCAGAGTTGGATACGATTAGACTTAATGTCAGGGGAAAACCTTTACCTTATCTTACACAGAAAATGCCATTTTCTGCAAATAATAATAATGATAATAATTTATTTATTTATTTATTTGTTCCTTCTTGTATTCCGCTCCTCCCAGCAGGCTCAGCCAGACTCACCAGGCCGAGCGTGTTGCGGTGTAGGGTGTCCTTACCGCCATTTAGGTCCAAGGGAGGGGGCTTCTTCCCAGAAGCCCCCGAGGGTGGCGGGAGAGTTTCCCACCACCAGTGTCAGCTGGCCAATGATGGGGCTGGCACCGTCTCCCTTGCCCCATCTGCGGGCCAGCCCTCCCTTTCGCCCGGGCAATCTACTTAAGGCTGCCCGAGGCTCCTCAAAAGGCACTGGGCCTGTTCCTGTTTTTGTCCATCCCACCCACCCTGCTTGCATTCATTGTTTGTATCTTTTTACTTTTCATGCTGTGTATTCATTGTTCATATCTTGTTAACTTTTCTTACTGTTACTTGTGTTCATTGTCGCAACTCTGTGTTTGGCATTCATCATCACAACTCTGTTTGGTGTGTGGATCTGGCTGGCTTATTACCCCTTGGTGCAAGGGGGGATAACGACTGGCCCCTGGAGTGCCGAGTTTTCGTGGACCGGTATTGAGCCGGTGGCACCCAGGCATGCAAGCGTCTTCGGACAACAGCGGGTTGCCCAACCCCGGATCCAGGACCCATGCATGGCTGCCAACCCTTGTTCCTGTTATCAATAAATGAGTTGTGGCCAATTTTATTCCAACAAATTGTGTCTGTGTCTTATTGGTCATTAGGTGGGGGGTGTATCACCCATGCACACGCAATAATAAGCATGTGCCAGTTTGGTGCAAAAAAATTCCCAAACTACAAAGTTTTGTTTCATTCTAGGACTCTTTCCGTTAGAGTTTGTCAACTTTTGAATAATTTTTTTAAACCATTTTGCAAATAGTTTTTAAATATTCTTCCAATCTCTAAGCCATAGAAAGCTTACTTTCCCCCTCCCCCAACTGCCCAGAAACAAAAGGAAAACAGCAGCACTCTAACTGTGATATTGTAAAGACAGGAAATGCATTCAAGACTATCATTTTCAGCACCCAGGTCCTATAGTGATGATAAGCAGCCCTTATATTTGTCACTTGTACAGCAGTTTGGGCACTTCTAATATCCGTCTGCAGTTGCAAGAATGAAACCAGGGAGAACCATCCTTCTGGCTTAATTAATCTGGAATAAAAGCTTGCGATCTTCAGCCTGTGCCTTTGGTGTAACATCGGGCTTCCATTTGTCAGAAACAAACTTCTTTATTAAACACAATAGTGCTGTGCTTAGCTGCTTTCCAAATCCTTGGGGAGCAGAGGACAATAAAGACAAGTCACACACAGAAGGCTTAATTGTATATTTGAGGGTCAGCGGAAATTCCTGGTTATATCAATCATGTGTAATATTCGAAATTTGTTCTCCTTCCAACTTTTAGGCATGATTGGAATGAATCAGGGTCCCAAAGGGTTGCTGCTCCTTCTTGTTGTGTTTGCGCGTTTCTTTGCTCACACAGGAATCGGCCTCTGACTGTATTTTTATCATCTAGTGATGTATTTGATCATTAGGTGGGAATATTTACCCCTTTTCTGGCCCCAAGAATCTGAGCCCAGGTAAACCTCACTGAGTTTTAAGATTAATATAAAGAAAATGTAATTTGTTAGTCATTACTTTTTTATTAGTTTCTTGCAATTTGATTTAGTCAGAGAAGCAGAAAGGGGTAGGGGGCATTGTTTCCCAATGGGACAGGGAAGGAACAGGTAAGTGAAAGAAATATGCTGTTCTTTTAGTATACAAACACATTTAATTTCTAAGAAGCTGTATTTCAATCGGTAATGGGGAGGAAGAAAAAGTAAACAGAGTATTTACCATTTCATTAATGAGATCCAGTCCTCTATCCAGAATGTAGAAGTGTATCTGTGGCCCCATCTACACTGCCATATAATGCAGTGGAACTTAACTGATTTTGGATTGTGTTATATTTATTTATATTTATTTATTTACTTTATTTATATTCTGCTCTTCTAACCCTGAAGGGGACTCAGAGCGGATTACAGGTACACATACTTAGCAGACGATCCCTGCCATTTTCCACATACACAGTACACATTGTACACACTACACACATATAAACGAACAGAGGCAAACTCTGGCCACCAGGGGGAGTTAATGCACTCCTCATCTCTCAGCGACCTTTGTTGTTCCTTCCTGCATTCCTTTGTGTTTCCTGGAGTTCTTTTATGGCCTCATAATTCAGTCAAAATTTATATGAGTCCACATTGCCATGTAATTCAATTCAATGTTGTTAAACTGCATTATGAAACTGCATTATATGGCAGTGCAGATGGGACCTCAATCATAGAGTTAATTTTTCCATGGAAAATCAGAGAACTGTAGTTCTGTAAGGAGAATAGGTAGGTGCAGTGTTATCTAACAGAGAATAATCTGCTTTCTTGTCAACTGACGGTTCCTATGATTTTTCAGGATAAGTACTGAAACCTAACCTGGCATAACATCAATATTTGTTTGCTGTATAAATATGCCTTTGCTGCATATTGACACTGCAATTGTAAAACCATTGTCAAGACTATTTATTGGCCATGACTCTCAAGCAGAATATTTTAGAACAGTGAAGACAGTAGGGTTCTTTTTGCACATTTTGTTCACACAACAGACCTAATCTGTCCCAGCCTCTTCCTGGATGTTGTATGCTTCAACATCAAGGATTATTTGTCCATTGTTTTCTCTTTTAAGGATTCCAGTCTACTGCCTAACACATTGGATTGGGGCTGAATTATGCTAATACAATTTTTGTTCCTGGGTTATAAATGCAATTTCTTAATTGATTCTATCAAAACATCCGGAAAAATATTATTAAATTACAAAAACTTTGTCTTTCTGAAAGGACATCCCACAGCACATTTTGCCATTGTTTTTCAACTAATTCAACCTGGTGTGGCAGCCACAAAGACATAATGAGTCACTGAAAAAAGAATGGCACATTTTGGCCTGGTTATGTTTTATTGACTAGAAAAATAAGATATGCCTGTGTCAAGACAATGATATGTTCTGTTGATATTTATCTTTTGTCTTTACATTGTATTTTAATAATAGCTTTCCCTGTGTTATAACATATTTTCATGTAACAAAATCCCAATATGGAACAAAACGCAGGAATCATTACCCTTAGTCACAGTGATAGATTTGGTTGAATTCTTTTTGTCCTGTTTTTTTGGTCTTTCTGTTACTTAAAACAGAACGCTGAATATGGCACCTGAATGAGAATTGGGGTAATTGTTTTCGGTTCTGCCAGTGAAAACAGAATCCCTACATCACAGGTTTCGTTTCTGTCACAAGACGTGACTTGGGGAGCACAATGTCTCATTCTGGCGCATGAGGGTTAACAAGGGGATGAATGTGCACATATGTGCAGATTAAAAGAAGAAAAGAAGAAGGAGGGAGGCTTTTGCCCACCCCTTTCCTTCTAGCTTATTAGGGCCTGATGGGAATCTCCTTAATCCCTCTCATTCTGACAGCATCACCAGCCAGCTGCTCAGGTCCTCTTTGCTGCAGTCACATCCAGCTGTTCTAAAATAGCACACGTGTGAGCACCAGAGCAATGCGAAGGCAGAAAACATCCCTGCCATCTGCTGCTGTAGGAAGGATGCCATGGCACACTAATGTGCTGACCTAGGCACCCTATATTTTGGGCTGAAGGCTGAACCCCCAGCCGTATGCAAAGGTGAGCACCGCATTGTCAGAACATGTTTTCTTTCAATGTTCATCTCAATCCATTCATTGTTGCTGCTGGAGAATAACCGTCCTCCCCGCCCCATCAAACTATTTTCCTTGAGTTTTGCTTTCCCTGTATTGTAACATTTTGAATGCTTTCTCCAAAACCAATTTTACACTTAATAAAGTTTAACTATTCATTTTTTTTCATTTCAAAACTAAATAACAGGCATTTAAGAGAATAGTTGCCTTCTTCTTTTAATGTCACACATGGTAGTGTTTGGAAAAACCGTCTGGCTTCCGCAATGGGAGATTTCATTCATTTGCTAGCAAATGCTCTGTTTAGTGAAGTTTGCTCATATTTACAAAATAGTTCTGCCTCCCTTATACCCAGAGTGTTTTACTGCTGCCCTTAGAAAGAAACATCTGTTTCTCCAGTGATTTTTTTCAAAGTCGGTTATATCCACTGCAATTGCTATTTGAGATAAACGACTGTGATGTGATCATCACACCATGTGTAGAAGACTCATCCTTGGGCATGGTTGTTGTTTTAAAGTGTGGAAGAAAGGAGAACAAAGCCTTTGGTCTCCATTTTGCTGAGTAGGGTTTTGAATGTATGCCTGATTGTAGCTTGCAAGAGGAAAAATGAAGGCATCGCCCCAATCCTTTTTGCCCCCAAATGAAAGCTTCCTTGACACTCCAAATATCCAGCACAGGAGTAACGTTAATCTTCAATGATGCTCTTAGAGGTATGTACTACACTTGTTTTATCACGGAAAAATGGCTTCAAAACCCGCTTCAGATGTAGGGGGCGCTGGCGCCTCGTATCTGATAGACTTCTGAAGTTTTCAGCAATTTTGTTCAAAATTGATTCAGATGTACTTCTGAAATTTGGAATGGCTTTGTTAATGGTGTCCGCGATTGCACAATGCACAGAAACCTGCAGAAGGGACAGTCAAAACTTGGGGGATTCCCTTTCCCCCCTTTTTGACCGCTACTACTGACAAAACTAGCCACACTGGCACAAAATATTGAACACATTTAACACATTAATAAACATTTTAAACATTTTAAATGCAATGGGACAAAAGGTTGGAAGTGACCTACGAGCCCTATCCGGATATGGCGACTGAGACTTTGAAGTGGCGAATCCATTTCCTGTTTTCCTTAACTCTCTTCACAATCGCTTCAAAAGTCATAAACATCCGAATTACATCCGAATTTCAGATGTATCTGACGTTCAAAAACAGGCCTAGTATGCACCCATATAAAAGTGGTAGGCACTAGGCAACATTCCCAAGGGGATGGATGTAAACATTGCAAATAGAAGAGTTATCGGCTTTAGGTATTTCACTCCTTCCAATGTTAGAAATTTGGGAACTAAAGGAAAACTTCACAGGGGACAGAATTCTTTAGAGGCCAATGCCCTCATTCTTGACCCTCTCTGCCATAGCTATCCAACAAGCATAGATCCAAGGCAATATAGGTGTGCTTGTAAAGGCAATAGGGCCAGAGAACCACATTTTAAGGAAGTTGAAGGAAAGCATACAACTGACTCCTCTAACATCACCATGGATAATTGTTGGGAATCAGAGCTGTTAGGTTCAAAAATAATCCTCACTTGGGAAGATTCCACCAAAAATATAGCAGAGTACCAGAAGCACACTTCATAGCCAGCAGAAACGTACATGTGGTGAGTCAGGATTAGCTTCCATTGAACAGGATGACATAAGATTGCAGAGTCACAACTTCAGGTTCAAAATATTTATTGAAGTAAAAAAGAAATCCATTCTAGATAGAAAAGGGTCTTGGAGCTAACTAGGTTACTAAGCTCTTCTTGTAAGGAAGGTAAAATGATAAAATATCAAAAGTATCCATGCAGCTACATTTTGCCTGGATAATGGCAAAATGCGTCCTCGCTGGAAGAAATGGCAATGGAGAATGGCCTCGCTGGAAGAGATGGCAATGGAGAATGGCCACATGATCAAAAGCCAGGGCAATAAAAATACCTTTAAAGAGGAAGTCACACATACCGCACAGAGATTCCATTGCTACATCTTCACAGGGGGAGGAGATAGTGCCAAGCAAGAAGAGTACAGACAAAGCCCCTTCTGGGATAAACATGCATAGAAATGTGTGTGTGTGTGGGGGGGGAAATCCCTCACTCTAATCCTACCTAGTCTAGCTACTCACTGAGGACTGGAGATGTGTGCAGTCCAGGGATGAACCCTACAGCAATAGTAGTGCAGTTGGGGAATAGAAGCACCCTGAATGCAAATTTCCTACAATTCCCCTAGTGCAGCACTAGGGGAATTGTAGGAAATTAAAATGGTGGATTCAAGACACAAGGGTGTAATTTGAAATTGTAGCGCAAGGATGGGTATTGTCTAACTGTAGAGAAACTTCTTAAACCTCCCACCAACATGAAATAATAACACTATGCAACATGATTTTGTTCCTGGGCTATAAATATCATTTATTAATTGATTCTATCATAAAAACATGAGAAAAGTAAATAACAACAACTTTGTTTTGAAAGGTTAAAATGGCATATTTTATTTAAGGAAAATTACAAACTTTTGGGTTTTAGGTTTAAAAAAAACCCTAAAAATGAAGTTTCTGGAGTATAACAAACTACTTTAAAACTAAGTACTAGGCCTGGTTATCTCCTATTTAAATTTATTTGAAATTCGTTTTTTTTCTTATTTAAAATTATTTCCTTACTTTACCGACCCTCAGGCCCTAACCCGGAAGTATAATTTCTTTACCGAACCTGGGATGGCAATTTTTCTTTAATTTTTGTAATAGATCGTATTTTCCCCTTCTCCTCTCGCCAGCTCAGAGATTCTTCTAACAGGAATATTTATCTCCTCCAAAATTGCTTTTCAGGGTCACTTACAGACATCAGAGTCCTGTTCCTGCCTTCTGCCAGCTCCCAGGAAAAAGGAAAAGTGCGCGAAAGCTTTGCCGAAAACCAGATCCATTGCTCGGGTCTGTGGTTTTCGGCAAAGCTTTTGTGCACTTTTCCTTTTTTGGAGGAGCAATTTTGGAGGAGATAAATATTCCTGTTAGAAGAAGCTCATACTTTATCTGTGCATTCCATTTGCATTAATTGATTATTTGTTGATATAGCTTGCTTCTATGATGTTATTAGTGATGTTTAGGACTGATCCAGGCTTGCCCTCCATTCTTCCCTCCCAGCAGAGGTCACGAATAATAAGAAATATTTGTTATTAATAACGTTTTAATCACGAACTTTTGGAAAATTTTTGTAAGTATTTCAATTACTAATAAAATAAAATCCCCCCCCCCCATTAGTAGTTTAGAACCAATTTTTTATGGATCAACCACCCCTATTAAGTACCACACAATTAAACAGGAAATAACAGTTTCAAACCAGTTTTTATTATAAAGTATAATGTATACATCTCAAAAATATAGGGCAGGCAATGTGATCATGTGAGTGCAAACACACTGAATAAAAGAATTCCAATTGTGATTGGTTTTCTACGTCTCACTCTCAGCAATGCTAGAAATACGGAAAATTATGAAACATTTCATTTGGGTAGGGAAAAGTCTTATTTAGAAAGATAATGTCCTTTCTTTCTTGTCCACTCCCAGATAGCTACATCCTAGGATGAAGATATTTAGCATCATCCACAATAACATCTATATGCATCCACTTGCCCAACTGGGGCGTAGCTTTGGTCTGGAGTGCCATCAGTACGCTGATGACACCCATCTTGTGCTGAGAATGGAAGGCCGGCCGGACTCCATACCCAATAATTTCCATCTGTGCCTTGAGGCTGTGACTGGATGGCTACAAACTAGCCGGTTGAGGGTGGATCCATCAAAAACGGAGATCCTATGGCTGGGTCGCCCAGGCGATGGAGAATGCCGACTGCCTACCCTGGACGCCGAGACATTACTCCCATCATCTTCAGTAAAAGGTCTGGGAGTCCAGTTGGACTCACTGCTGACAATGGAGGCCCAGGTTTCCACTGTGAGCAGATCCGCATTTTTCCATCTGCGACAGGCTAGGCAGTCGGCACCTTACCTATCCAGGAGCGACCTAGCTACAGTGATCCAGGCAACAGTCATCTCGAGATTATACTACTGTAACATCCTCTTCATTGGCCTTCCTTTGTCTGTGATCCGGAAACTTAAGCTAGTGCAAAATGCTGCAGCTCGACTGCTCTCTGGAGTGGCAGTGAGATGTCATATCACCCCCATTTTGCAGCAATTGCACTGGCTCCCAATAGAGTCCCGGGTTGCATTCAAAGTGCTGGTTCTAACCTTTAAGGCCTTGTATGGTCTAGGGCCGGTGTACCTGAAGGCCCACCTTACCCCATATATTCCCTAGAGATCACTATGGTCGAAGGAACAAAACCTCCTTGATGTCCCTTCTATCCGAACTTACCACTCATCAGCTACTAGGCAAAGAGCCTTCTCAGTGGTGGCTTCGACTCTATGGAACGCTTTACCGGATGAAGTTCGATCAATTAGAGAACAGGCACCTTTCTGGAGGGCTTGTAAGACTACCCTTTTCTGGCAAGCATTCAATCTTAGCGCCCCCTCTTAAAACTCGTAGAAACTTGGTTTTTATATGTATTGCTTTTTAATGTATATGCTTTTAGATTTTGTGAACCGCCCCAAGCCTACGGGGAGGAGTGGTATAGAAACAAAAATAATAAATAAATAAATAAATAATAACCCCTTCCTATACACTTAACCATGGGTGCCAGGGTGTCCACCAGATCATTAAAACAGGAGCTGGTTTTGTTTAAATAGCAACCCACTGGAAGAAAGGGGTATCCAACGTATCATCAACTTGCCATTTCTAAACTGATTCATTCAATGAGTATATTTAATTGGGATTAACTAATGTAATTTAGGAGTAGGAAAAATGTGTCAAAATGTGTTTGAATTTCAGTGCAGGAAGGGAAAATAAATCTCACAATCCCAGCTGAAGTAATGATGGAGAAAAATTTCAAGTGGAATTCAATCCATCAAATCCATCTTTATCGTGGTCTAGGGCCAGCACTGTAAAAGAAAAGGCATACGATATGATTAATTACAATGAATGGATAAGATGAAGAATAATGCAGGCTGCACTTCCAAGTGTGTTTGTGTGTGTGTATGTGTGCTTGTTGGATAGGAATACCAAAAGCAAATGAAGCATATTTGTTAAAGAGGAGGAAAGTGGATTTCCGAGAGACACAATGGATGCAGATAAAGGACCCTTCCACATGCAGATAAAAGGCTGAAAATCCCACAATATCTGCTTTGACCTGGGTTACCTGAGGCCACATTCAGATAATGTGGAATTTTCTGTCTTGATATTCTGGGATATAGGGCTGTGTGGAAGGGCCCAAAGCCTTGGGTCAGAAATCAATCCCTGATTTGGGTCCCATATAGGGAGACCAGTGAGATAAAAATTAAATGAAAAATAAGTTAGGTATTGACAATAGCATGGACTTTTCTTCCCTGCCCTCCCAACTGATATGATATGGGGGTCAGTATGATTTGGAAGCTAACCACAGTGAGCCAAATTGGAAAAAAGTTTGCATTGTTTCTACACTTGCTGTTTTCAATAGTCTCTTGAGACATCCACTTGTTTTCCTTTGCTCGTCCTTTTCCCCTTCCTTTATTTTTTCTGGTCTGTGTAAAAAAAAAAATAACCACCCCAACATCCAAATGAAGTAACTGTGGAAAGAAAAAGACATTTTCACCAAGTGCTTCTCAATTATCGCATCAACAGCCGTACTCTTGTGTGTAAATTGTCTTTTTATATATTAAAAATGCCCTCGAGTGTAAGAACTCTCTTCGGGATTGTTCCAAATGAAATATCTTATTTTTCTCCAAAGACTGATGGTCTCTGGGGAAGAGCATTGCCAAGAGTTGTAAGAAAAGCAAGGTGTTGCAAGGTAATGGAACGTTATGTTTTTAAAGTGTTAAAAGTGTCTGATTATCATTTTTTCCTTAAGTATTGTATGCACTGCATCTCTTCATCCTATCCACTGTCTGAAATAAACCACAAGATAATTCCACAAAGCCGATACTTGATGTTTCTATATTAATGCGTTAGCCTTGGGCATCTTCATAAATTTGTCTGCAAGCATAATTGTAAATATATCTTTTTATGTTTGGATCTATTACAATATTTCTTTGGTCCCCCCCTTCCCCTGGGTGCATGTATATCAAAATATGAACAGAACAAGTGCTTGCAGACATAAGAGAAGTGATCTGGAGTGCTTCTTTCTGTTTTTAGGAGGTGATCATTATTTAATCCACTACTCTTCTTATGCCATCTCAAAGGCCTTTAGAAAACAGTTTAGGAGAACTCAGCATGTTTGAAGGGTCACACAATTGCATTAAGTTTGGCCCTATATCTTACATTTCCTTGGTATGTTCAATCTGGTCCTTGGTATTCTCTGTTTGAAGGATTTACCAATCCACATAAAGTTAAGTGTGTAAGTCTTTACACTTTACATCAGTGGTTCTCAATTTGTGCGTCCCCAGATGTTTTGCCTGATTTATCGAATTCCTGACATTATTAATTACATGGATAAGTAGGATTCCCCATTTATTTATTTTTTTTAAAAAAGAAGATTAACAGAAGTTATGGAGCATTGTTTTTCCGGAAAGATTTTGATGACACCTCCAAATTAGAGTGTCTTAACAATGAATTTACTGTAAATGTGCAGGAAAGGGCCACATTGTGTACAAATCTCACAACTCCAAATGCTTTCAGCAGGCTATTTTCCACACAGTTGATGCAAACTGCTTTGGCATAAGTAACATGCAATCAATGGGAAAGACGAACAACTCACGGCCTTATACATTTTTGATGGCATCAGACAGCGCACTGGGACTGTGGCGCAGCTGTCTGGGAGTCAGCTGCATAAGATCTCTACTGACCAGAAGGTCATGAGTTCGAGGCCTGCCCAGGTTGGGGTGAACTCTTGACCAAATTGTGTAGCTTGTTGTCAACCTTTGCAAACTGAAAGACAGTTGCATCTGTCAAGTACGAAATTTAGGAACCACTTTGTAACTGATTTATGAGGCCATAAAATCTCCAGGAAGTATGAAAAAGAATGAATGAATGTGACAGCTCCCCCTGGTGGCCGGAAGCTGGAATGTTAAATTGCCTCTGAGTGTCTGTCTATATATGTTGTATGTCTATGGCAGTGATTTTCAACCTTTTTTGAGCCGCGACACATTTTTTACATTTACAAAATCCTGGGGCACACCACCAACCAAAATGACACAAAATGACACTCTAACACAGTAATACATATAGTTAATATGTTTTTAAATGTATTTATACACTCACTTAGTGTGAAACCTGGGCCTGTTTTGTCTTTTCTTTTTTCTTTTGTCCACCACTCATATTAAGGCCTTCATCTGTGTCATAATTTTGTCCAGGGCCCTGTTCGGCATTTGCATTTTCCCTTCTCAAAAACGTCTCCATCACTGTCACTCGCTTGTCTTGCTGTGATCCCAAATTGCCACTGTCACTTGACGCGCAGCTGCAGCACTAACTCTAACTTTGTTTACTTGGCCGCGTCTGAGCGAATCCAAGATGGTGTGACCATAGCACTCTTGCGTCACTTCTTAGGTGATGCGAGAGTGCTATGGTTCCATTTCTTAAAGGGACAGATGCACCTTATAGTTTATATATGAATGAAGTTCGAAAATAATTTCCCACAGCACACCTGATGATCTCTCACGGCACACTAGTGTTCTGCGGCACACTGGTTGAAAATCACTGGTCTGCATCGAATGTTTGCCTGTATATGTGCATTGTGATCCACCCTGAGTCCCCTGCGGAGTGAGAAGGGCGGAATATAAATGATGTAAATAAAACAAACAAATAAATATATAATGTTAAAAATAACACTATATAACATGATTTTTTCTCATGGGTTATAAATGTCATTTATATAAATGTCATTTATATAAATGTCATTCTATCATAAAAATGTAGGAAAGGTTTATTAAACTGCAAAAACTTTGTTTTGGTGGGAGGGACAACCTAGTTTGTGGCAACCACAAAAGTGAAGTTTCTGGAGTAGAACAACTACTTTCCAAGCAAGGGCTGCACAATTAAACAGGAAATAACACTTCCAATCCAGGAACAGATTTTTTTTTCAAATTTTGTTACATAGTGTAATTTGCTCTCCTCCAACTCTATTTATCCTCCTTTGTATTCATTAATAGCTGAAGTCTTCTTTCTGGAAAGCTCTAAAACCAGATTTTTTTTAAAAAAAATATACAATAAGAAGAAGAACATAAGTAACAATGGTAATAGAAGCAGAAAAAAACCCAACAATATCCAAACTTTCACACCATTGAAATTCGGTTCTTCCTATTTTTTATCGTCTTTCAAGTGCATCTGTGTTCATATATTTGGAAATAAAATAAATATAAATTATGCATTTTCCAAGTTAATTTAAAATGCATTATGCACTGCAATGTTCTCTGGAATTAATATTATTAAGGGGACAGATCTGTATGGATTAATTTTGAGTCAGTCCTTTGTAATTCAGTGAAAAGGAACATGTCCCCAGGTGTCAAATTAATTTTTTTAACTGTAAAAAAACACATACATAATAGGGTTATTTTTTTCTGTATTTGATTATTTGTATCTACAGTTTGTTTACAGAATGCATTCCATCTCTTTACAAGTTCACTACAAACTAAAACTTTTTAAGGGTTGAGGTTTTTTTTAAAAAAGACCCACATTTATAGTTGAATATAGTTGAGTTTATTCTACTGCAATCATACTAGTGGATATACAAGGTTGAACATTTTTGATATCACACCTCCCTTCAATTGCCCAATTCTGCCAATTCAACAACTCATAGTCCCATGATCGTACTTTCACAAACTTTTTTAACCCCACCATCTCTACCACTGTTCCTTAACTTTTCAAGTTTTATTTTTAGAGCGATTTTACAATTCCACATTTTAAGCAAGAAATATTTTAAAAATATAAAACAGTGGAATATAATATACAAGCAAGGGGAAGAGGGTGAAGAATTCTGCCCTGAATATGTGTAATATGTGAAAATGTGGTAGCATGCTAGCACAGAAATGGAAAGGGCTCATTTATTATTATTATTATTATTATTATTATTAGAAACACAACAAGATTAGTACATGGCAAACAAGATCACTATGCTGGCTGTTGTATTGGATCACACATCGGACACTTCCCAAGTGTCTAGGACTGTGTGATATATCAGCGAATAATGCCTGCAGATCCCAGTAGGGTGGCCTATTGCAGCAGATGATAATTTTGTCTGCGCTGATTGTGTTTAAGTGCAGGCTAAGGTCTTTAGGCATTGCACCCAGTGTGCCGATCACCACTGGGACCACCTTTACTGGATTGTGCCAGTGTCTTTGCAGTTCGATCTTTAAATCCTCGTATCATGTTGGCTTTTGCAGTTCTTTCTCTTCAACTGTTTTATCATATGTCTATCTAGCCTATGATCTAATTATAGTGCATCCATGCAAGGCATGCTAAAGACAAACAAGAATTTGGTCATCAGAATTAAAGTTTCTACAAACCTCAAAATCCCCAATTTTTTTAGCAATGAAGAGAATGGGACATTGAAAAATGTTTAATATTTACTATGGTTGGGTTGCTTTAGTCAGTCTGCGTGTTCCTTTTCTTTGGATGTCTAGATCAATTAGCCAGCTAAATGCTCAAGTAATTTTTTAATTTACTGCAAAGGTAAAGTTTTGAGGAATGATGGAAAACATTGTTTAAGGGAGTAGGGCCATTTTACCCTTTTGTATAATCCAGATTATTAATTAATTAATTAATTAATTAATTGTTTGGATTTATATACCGCCACTCCCCGAAGGCTCGGAGCAGTTTACAACAGAATAATACAGTTAACAGTAAAACAATAAAACCAGATTAAAATCAATTTAAGCCACACTAGCATAACTCAAATGCCTGTTGAAATAGATATCTTTTGCATGCCCTCCAGAAAGTTGGCAAGTCCCTCAGGGTCCGGGCTTCTGCAGGTAAAGCGTTCCAAAGTGATGGAGCCACAATTGAAAAGGCTCTATGCTTAGTAGCTGTTAGGCTGAAGATCTTAAAATTGGGAATTTCCAACAAATTTTGATCTTCAGAACAAAGTGATCTCTGGGGTTGATAGGGGGTGAGGCGGTCCCTCACCATATAAGGCCTTGAAGGTAAGTACCAACACTTTGAAGGTAATTTGGTGCTCAATCAGAAGTCTAGACTATCATATAATTCAAAGCAGATAATATGGTTTTTATATGGCAGTGTAGGTGGGGCCTTAGACCTACCTAGAGATGCCTGGCACTATCTGGTGGGTCTCGGTCCAAGTAATAGCAAGGGGCAACCTCACTTAGCTTCCAAAATGAGACAAAATGTGGCATGTGGAGGGTGGCACAATTATTGTATGTGTTGACGGGGTTTGAATGTGGTAGTTCCTCGATAAGATATTCTCTTCTGGTATGATTTTCTCCCCTCTGTTTCAGGGAAACCACTCTTTGATTTAACCATTTTAAATCTCTTCCACCCCCACCCTCATCTCCCCTCACTATCTCTTCCTTTAAACTGGATGAGAAAATAGAGCCTGCATTCTTAATTAGTCTTCCTTAAACAAAATATCCTTTCATATGCACTAATAAAGACAGAGGATCATTTCTCTCTGGTTTAAATAACTGCTAGCTGTTGTATAAAATTGTAAGAGACATGATGCAGATCAAGATGCCGGCTTGAAGTGGAGAAGAAGAACAAGCAGTGCCATAATAAGCAGATTTTAATGATTTACTATAAATCAGCATTTTTGCCCTGTCAGGGAGATTGAAGAGGCAGACAGCTCTTCACATGTCTGCCTAGCAAATGCCTTCCTGATGAATCATGTGCTTTGAATCACTGATCACAACATTCAAACAGCACATCCAAATAATGAGGGAAACATTTCTCCGGGTTCCTTACGGCTGGCCTAAAATGCCAGGAATATGTGTTTTTTAGTGGCATGGTCGTTAAACTCTCACGTTGATACTATGTCTGTTTGAAGAAGGGTAATCATAGGTATCTCTTCCAGGTGAGCTCAGAAATAACACTCCCACAGTTACTGCCAGCCTGTATTGCTGACTTTAATGGGACTCCTTTAGAGGAACAGCAATGGAATTTGAAACCCAAGGATATTAACGGTGCAGGCAGAAATGGTGGGCCATCTCTTCAGCTGATATGCTTGACATATTCCCCCAGGGACAATCTCCTGGGTCTACTGTGCTCTTGGGTGGGATTACCATTCATGGGCAGTATCAGAACCAAAAGGAGATCATCCTACCATTCTTCTCTTTCCCTACCAGTATTGTTCCTCCACACCCTCCTTGCCTATCAGCTTTTTGGGAAAGGGTAAAAAAAGTGACCACTTGTAAAGGCATTCTGAAATTAGCACAAGGATCTAGAGCTTAAAAAAATACAATGTTTAGGATCACCACTACAGTAGCCATGTGATTGGGAGGTTCTAAGAGCTAAAGTTCTGTATCCACCCATGTATAATTAAACCTTGTTTATATGTCGAAGGGCCAAAATCATGGATTTTAGTATAACTTGTAGATAAATTGAAGGACATTCCACAGAAAGGGGGATTCACCAATGTTTGTGATTCTTTTAGGTTATCCCAGGATGGAGTCTTGCCTTTTACCCTTCTGCTCAGAGAGAGGATGGTTCCTTTTTTGATAAGCGCTATCTACACTTTGACCCATGGATAAGTTGATCCAGGTTTTGGGTGTTTTTGACTGAATTTTCTAGACATATACCTGAGTATATAGGATAACCTTCCAAAGCATTGTGATGAATTCATGAGACCAGGTTGAAAAACAAAAGTGACCATGATCCAACTATAATATTGAATTTTTCTGTGGTCCCAGAAGACCAAAGCAGATTGCAATTAAAGAATCAGGAGGGATATTGTGAGGTGAATTATCACAATATGGCTACTATCTGAATGAATGACCACGTTTACAGATTGAGTGGAATTGTTTTAGTGGCGATGTGATTTTATGCTGGGATTCTAATGTATTTTAATATGTTGTAGTTGTTTTTAAACTGTATAACATTGAATTTTTGCTGTAATGCAGGTCTGAGTCTCTCGATAGAAGTGAAAAGGTCGGGGTACAAAAGTTTTAAATAATAATCAAATAATAATTCATGGAATAATCAGGGCAACTCTCTTATACTTACCAACAAGACTAATTGTGAGGCCGCTCCAATTCTCCCGTAAGGATCACGCGCAGACTGTCAGTCGATCCAACGAATTTATTGAAGGTACAACACTTGTAAAAGCCAAAGCAGTGTCCCGCCACCCAAACACACCTTTTATACTCAAACAGCCCCCCTCCCTCCACCTGCAACGTCCGGGAGAGGTTGCATCATACCCGCTGACTCAGCAGTCCTAGTGTCCAGTGGATATTACATCATATCCCATCTGAGTCAGCACTCTGTAGACCAATGTCCAATGTCCAGAGGGAGTCACGTCACATCCTTCCTGACTCAGCAGGTGTCAGCGCCGCTTGGCCCGGTTGTTGTCCTAACGGGCCAAGCCTCGCGCGCCATCAGATAAGACCAGCATCTGGCGGGCTTTGAACTGGAACCGCCCTTTGAAGTGCCAGGCACCTCTTTCCTGAACTTTGATATGCGGAGAGCCGGATGGTCATCCCTGAGGAAGGAGGGGCACAGCAGGGGGCGGGCCAGGGAGGGCTTTTGAAGAGAACTTCGCTGGAAAACTTTAGTCTATCTTTGCCTACTTTGGATTAAGGACCTATTAAACCATCTTTCCTTCAACCACGCTTGGAGTGAGTTTGATTTACTAGACCCCCCTTGCCGGAGCTTACAGCAGGAATCCCCCGTTGGCTCCTGGGAGATTACATCATCCCCAGGGGAATCCCCAGGGTCACATCAGTTTAAGTCAGACTGCGAGTTCCCTTAGCCTCTCCAAGGCTAAGAACCTCCAGTTCTGACACTAATCCTGTCTTGTTGGTAAAACAAGACAGGATTAGTGGCAGCTTTTTAACTTTTTAAAACTGCTGTGCTTCTTGCATTGGAAACAGTTTTGCTGTGGAAGGACAAAGTGAGCCAATGTGGCAGAATATTGATTGCGGGCATAGAAAGAGAACCTGAAACATAGTTGAGGCTGAGTTGAGGGTTCTGGCATTAGACAAGATGATGTGGTAATGCAACATGACAGATGCTGCTTCTGTAGTCTTTCCACCACTCTTCTATGTCAGAGGATACAACAATGGGTTCTAGAGACCTTACTTTCCCATACAAACCACTGGTCATGCTTTCTGGGAGTTTTAGTCCACATCTGCTGAAAGCTAGGCTGCTGTAAATGTAATGGAGAAATGAAGAATGAAGTCCAGTTCAAGTACTGGTCATCTTCTGGCACATTATTTCCATGTGCTGGTGAGAGTTGCTCCAAGACTCTAATGGAGAAGGGGTAAGTTTATTTTACTTTTCAAAGGGGTCTGGGGGCTTTGGGGAGGGGTAGGGCCTCCAGATGTTCTTGCGGGCCAGTCCCGTGAGAGCATCTGGGCACCCACACCAGAAAGCACAGGCTTTGGGGGGTGTGTGTATTAATAGGCCCCCAAGAAGATCCACCTTTTATAACACGGATTCTCCTGGGATTAAGGCCTGTCTGGAACCACACTTATAATTTTATTTCATGTAAAATGCCCTCAAGCCAATAAACCTACACATTTTTTCAGTTTTTTTCCACCCGTTCTTTCTCGTGCCATAAGTACGCATGCCACCCTCGGCGTAGGTCAAAACCCTCTACTGCCAGCAGGTGGTGGTCCTTTAATGTAGCCCAATCTTTCACCCAGCTCAGAGCAGCCGCGGCGTGGTACAATTGGAGGTTGGGCAGCCCCAGGCCTCCTCTCTCTTGTCGGTCACATAGAGTGTTAAATTTAATCCTTGCCTTCTTTGAGCACCACACGAATTTAAGTATGTCAGTTCTCCAAGTCCTAAAGCAAAAACGGGATCTAATGATCGGTAAGTTCTGAAAAAGAAACATAAGCCTCGGGAGGACCCCCATCTTTATCACTGAGATCCTGCCTAAGAGGTTCAGATTGAGGTATTTCCACCTGTCAAGTTTTTTTCTTATCTCCTCCCAGGTAGGGACATAGTTATTTTGGAGGAGCTGGTTGTTCTTTGCCGTAAATTGTATACCTAGGTATTTGATTTTTCTCACCAAGTCGCACTTTGATATTTTTTGTAGACGGGCTCTCCTTTCCACATTAATATTTTTAGTTAGGATTTTTGTTTTATCCATATTGATCTTCAATCCCGCCACCTGTCCAAAATCTGTTATCTTCCTCATCCATAATCCGAAACTCTCCAGCGGCCTTTCAATGATGCAGACAATATCGTCCGCATACGCCTTCGCCTTCCAGTGTGTCGTTTTGACGCGTAGGCCCTTCAGGAGGTCGTCCTTCCTGATTGCTTCTAAAAGAGGTTCTAGTAAGAGTATAAATAGTAGAGGCGAGAGTGGGCAGCCTTGCCTGGTGCCTTTCTCGATATCCAGTGATCCCGCTTCGTCGCCATTAATGACGAGGGTTGCTTTCTGGTTAGAGTAGATGGCCTGAACAGCGTTTTCAAAGGCGAAGCCCATATCCTGTTCTCTAATTAAATAGCTTAGAAAACCCCAGTTCGCGTTATCGAACGCTTTCTCAGCGTCCACAAAGAGCAGGGCAAGCTCTTTCTGGGGATGTTTTTCATAATATTCAAGTGTATTAATCATTGCCCTGATGTTATCTTTCAAAAATCTGTGTGGAAGGAAACCTGCTTGGTCCGGATGAATTACTTCCTGTAGGAGGTTTTTTAATCTGTTTGCTAGCACCGCGGCAAATAGCTTGTAGTCATTGTTTAAAAGAGAGATGGGGCGGTAGTTCTTAACCCGTTTCGGGTCCGTCCCAGTCTTATGTATAACAATGATGTTAGCCCTCTTCCATGTGTCCGGGATCCTACCGTGAAGTAGAGCATTGTTCATTAGCGCTTTCAGGTATGGGGTTACCTCCTCTTGGAACACCTTATAATATCTTGCCGTCATGCCGTCAGGGCCAGGCGCTTTGTTCCCTGGGAGATTCCTTATCGCCTTTTGAATCTCTTGCTCCGTGATCGGCTCATTTAGTTCTCCTCGTTGAGTGTCACTTAATTTTTTAATTTTTTGGCTCGAAATGTAGGACGACACGTCCACTGGGTCGATTTTCCCCTTCTTATACAGCTCACGGTAGAATCTTTGGAAGCATTTAGCTATCTCTTCCTGGGTAGTTAATGTGCTGTTTTCCTCTATGAGTTCTGTTATGCACTGTTTCTGCCTCTTTTGGTTCATTTTTCTGGCGAGGGCTTTCCCTGGCTTATTAGCATTCAATAAGTAGTTCAATTTCAACCTTTTGAGGTGCCATGCCATCCTTTCACTTTCCAGCGAGTTTAGCTCGTTTTTTAATCTGCCAATTTCCCACTCGATTGCTTTATTCTTTGGTTGTAGTTTTAACTCTCGTTCTTTCTGCTGTAGCTCCTCAAGCAGACGGGTCTCCTTTTCCTTTCTATGGCGGTTCTTCCGTATCCCTTGTTGGATAAAATTTCCACGCATCACAGCTTTGCTCGCGTCCCATAGGGTTTCTACTGGTATCTTGTCGACATCATTTAGTTCAAAATACTCTTTCATCAATTTTCTGTTAATTGTGATGTCTTCCTCCTTGCTCAGCAGGGATTCATTTAATTTCCAGTTTCTCCTTTTCCTTTTTGTAGTAAACGACATAGTAAGGGGGCCATGGTCGGAGTATAGTCTGGGCCAGATTTTAATCTTCTCCACCTGTGTTGTCAATCCCTTGGACACCCATAGCATATCAATGCGCGACCAAGTTTGGTGGCGGTTAGAGAAGAAGGTATAGTCTCTTTCTCTTGGATTTTTGCTCCTCCATACATCTATCAGGTTAAAATCCTCTCTCAGTTTTGTCATTGTTAGTGGAATCTGACCCGTCCTGAAGCATTTTCCCTTCCTTTTTTCCCCTGATTTATCCAATTCTACGTCCATGACCCCGTTAAAGTCCCCCGCTATAATAAGTTCATCAAAAGACTGATTTGCTATCTGATTCCTCAGATGGCGGATGAATTTTGATTTAGCCCCCGTCGGGGCGTAGATATTACATACCAGGATTACTTTCCCTTGGACCTTAATCGTGATCCCAACCATCCTTCCCTCTGTGTCCTTAAACGCTAACGAAGGGCTTAGCGAGTCTTTCGCGTATGTTACTACCCCATTTTTCTTTGATAGTCCTGATGCTATAAACTCAGTCCCCAGATCATTTCTCCTCAGGTGTGCCGCGTGTCTCGAAGCCATATGCGTTTCTTGAAGAACCACCAAATCATAATGTCCTCTCTTAATTGCATTGAAAAAAAGATGTCTTTTATTTGGAGAATTAAAACCATTAACGTTATTACAGTACAGTGTCACATCCATCGTTCTCTTTGAGTGAGGTCCTTGAGTCATCTAAGTCCGGTCTCTTAGGGGCCCATCCTGGTCCTCCGTTGAGGCGGGTCTGGGACGTTTCTTTTCTAGGTTTGGTAAGCTTACTTGGTCCGATGAGGGGGAGGGTGGGTTGGCTCTCTCATCTTTCTTCTTAAAGTCTCGTTGCTGTCCTTGGGCTAGTCCTGATGGGGTCTCCGAGCTGTAGCGCTTGAGTTCCTCATAGAACTCTTTTGCCTTTTCCTCGGTGGTGACCCATCTTTTGGTGCCCTTAAATAGTAGCGAAAAGCCTTCCCACCTTTCCCATTTGAACCTGATCTGATGTTTTCTCAGCTCGTCCGTTACGTGATCTCCTTGCCCCCATATTTTGGGGGTTTCTGGTTTTCATTTGGATCACGTTGTCTCTTGTGGCCCTCTTTGCAAACGTCACCACAATATCTCTTGGTAGTTTCTTTCTTTTTGCCAAACTTGAGTTGATCCGTTTGGTACTTTCTATCTCAGTCAACATTCGCTCACTTGAGGTTTCCAGGATGTTTGCCAGGATTTCAGCGGTCACCAGTTTCAGGTCTTGTGTGTCAGCCTCGGCTACATTTCTCAATCTCACCTGTAGTTCCGTCTCTTTAATCGCCGCTAGTTCTTGCCGGTTTTCCAATTTTTTGTTGGCTTCCTCTAGTTGTTGCATCCTTTCCTCTAACTTTTTCTGTGCCTTCTTGGCTCCCGTTGAATCCTTTTTTATCTCTTTAACCTCTTGTTTCAGGCTCTCCATATCTTTCTTGAAGACCATCATCTCCTCTCTTAGTTCCTCCTTTAGTTCTTTTTTCATGATCCCCAGCTCCTCCTTAAATATTGTTTTCATTTTATCATGCATTTTCTCACTATTATCATGAATTTGGAACTGAATATCCTCTTTCATCTTCTGTATTTCAGCTAGGAGGTCTCTTGTTGGGGGTTCCCCTACTAATGAGTTTCTTCTTGGGGTTGACCCACCCCCTCCTTTGTTGGTTTTATTAGTAAATTTATCCATGGTTCCCTCAGACGACCTCTTGTCTATCAAAGTATATGTTGACTAGTCTCTCCTCAACCAAAGGAACAAGGTCAGCCTCTCAAAAGCATAGAATATAACACAAATCTAGCACAAAAGGGAGCACCATTGGCTCCAACCGGTCTCCCCACTTCCTTCCCTTTAGCAGAGGATAACAGCCCAGTAAGCAGTTTTGGGGCAAGCACCAGAGGGGGGGGGGGCAGCCTTCTGTCCTTGTACACTCTTCGGGCTCCAATCCGGCCTACCTGCTTCCTGCTTGTCTGCCACTTGGCTGGGTGAGGGTGGTTTCCCGGGAGTTAGCCCCTTCGTTTTTCGCCACTCAGGATCTGAGATCTGAGGTCTTGGGGGCGGGCTTTCCGTGTGAGGCTGGTTGAGGCGGGTTGGGGGGGGCAGATCCCTCCCAGCACGGCCTGCGTCGATGGGCGGTAGTCTAGCGGGCGTGGCTGGACTTGCAGCGTCTTGCAGCGTCAGACGTCAGGCGTGCGCTCCTCCGTTCCCCCACTGCCGCTCGTCCCCGCCACGCCTTCCAGGACCCGCTCGCTCCCGCGGGCTCGGAGTTGGCCTCCCTCTTAAAGGTACCGCTATCCCTTCTTTTTTTTTTTGACCCGGGGGGGACTCCTCCTGTTGGCAGCTCCTGCTTACCCTTCCACTCGCCTCTATGGCTCGATTGCAGTCTATCCAGGCAGCTAGCAACCTCTTTCCGCCTAAATTTTCCTCTGTTTCTTCAGGTTGGTTTCACTGGAGGGGGCCAAACCTGCTCCCCAGCTTCGCCCCACCTGTTGTGTTGTGTTCCTTACAGAGTGTCGTTTATGTTTATATTCTCCCAGGTAGGGGTTATTCTGCGGGGACCGCCGACTGTCTTCTCAGTCTTCACGCTCTCTTAACATCTCAATCCTCGTGTGGTTAAAAAAGGAGGCGGTCGGCCTCGGCAGCACTGGCGTGCTGTACCTTCCCCCAGCGGCAGCTTCTCCCTGTTGCGCGCCGGCACTTGGCGTCCTCCCTTGAGGGGGGGGGCGCACTTGGCCGGTTCCACAACCGGAGTTCGCAACCAAGCAGCCTTTGTCCCACTGCTTGTTTTGGACTGCTGAAGCCTCTGCAGTCCTGCCTTGGGGGGGGGGGTCAGACCTGGCTGAGAGCTCGGAGCCTCAGAGGTCCGTGGCGGCCGCCATTTTGCCTCCCCCGGAAGTCCCTTTATGCTGGGATTCTAATGTATTTTAATTTGTTGTAGTTGTTTTTAAACTGTATAACATTGAATTTTTGCTGTAATGCCAGTCTGAGTCTCTCGATAGAAGTGAAAAGGTCGGGGTACAAAAGTTTTAAATAATAATCAAATAATAATTCATGGAATAATCAGGGCAACTCTCTTATACTTACCAACAAGACTAATTGTGAGGCCGCTCCAATTCTCCCGTAAGGATCACGCGCAGACTGTCAGTCGATCCAACGAATTTATTGAAGGTACAACACTTGTAAAGCCAAAGCAGTGTCCCGCCACCCAAACACACCTTTTATACTCAAACAGCCCCCCTCCCTCCACCTGCAACGTCCGGGAGAGGTTGCATCATACCCGCTGACTCAGCAGTCCTAGTGTCCAGTGGATATTACATCATATCCCATCTGAGTCAGCACTCTGTAGACCAATGTCCAATGTCCAGAGGGAGTCACGTCACATCCTTCCTGACTCAGCAGGTGTCAGCGCCGCTTGGCCCGGTTGTTGTCCTAACGGGCCAAGCCTCGCGCGCCATCAGATAAGACCAGCATCTGGCGGGCTTTGAACTGGAACCGCCCTTTGAAGTGCCAGGCACCTCTTTCCTGAACTTTGATATGCGGAGAGCCGGATGGTCATCCCTGAGGAAGGAGGGGCACAGCAGGGGGCGGGCCAGGGAGGGCTTTTGAAGAGAACTTCGCGCGGGAAAACTTTAGTCTATCTTTGCCTACTTTGGATTAAGGACCTATTAAACCATCTTTCCTTCAACCACGCTTGGAGTGAGTTTGATTTACTAGACCCCCCTTGCCGGAGCTTCAGCAGGAATCCCCGTTGGCTCCTGGGAGATTACATCATCCCCAGGGAATCCCCAGGGTCACATCAGTTTAAGTCAGACTGCGAGTTCCCTTAGCCTCTCCAAGGCTAAGAACCTCCAGTTCTGACACTAATCCTGTCTTGTTGGTAAAACAAGACAGGATTAGTGGAAGCTTTTTAACTTTTTAAAACTGCTGTGCTTCTTGCATTGGAAACAGTTTTGCTGTGGAAGGACAAAGTGAGCCAATGTGGCAGAATATTGATTGCGGGCATAGAAAGAGAACCTGAAACATAGTTGAGGCTGAGTTGAGGGTTCTGGCATTAGACAAGATGATGTGGTAATGCAACATGACAGATGCTGCTTCTGTAGTCTTTCCACCACTCTTCTATGTCAGAGGATACAACAATGGGTTCTAGAGACCTTACTTTCCCATACAAACCACTGGTCATGCTTTCTGGGAGTTTTAGTCCACATCTGCTGAAAGCTAGGCTGCTGTAAATGTAATGGAGAAATGAAGAATGAAGTCCAGTTCAAGTACTGGTCATCTTCTGGCACATTATTTCCATGTGCTGGTGAGAGTTGCTCCAAGACTCTAATGGAGAAGGGGTAAGTTTATTTTACTTTTCAAAGGGGTCTGGGGGCTTTGGGGGAGGGGGTAGGGCCTCCAGATGTTCTTGCGGGCCAGTCCCGTGAGAGCATCTGGGCACCCACACCAGAAAGCACAGGCTTTGGGGGGGGGGGTGTATTAATAGGCCCCCAAGAAGATCCACCTTTTATAACACGGATTCTCCTGGGATTAAGGCCTGTCTGGAACCACACTTATAATTTTATTTCATGTAAAATGCCCTCAAGCCAATAAACCTACACATTTTTTCAGTACAGGCAGAGCATCTCTTATCTGATATTCCAGTATACAAAATAATCCATATGGGTACTTGAGATATTGATGCCTTTTCTTTCTGATAGTTTAATGCACTCCAAACTTTATTTCATGCACATATTAAAATATTGTTTATAAAATTGACTTCTGGCTATGTACATAAGGGATATATGGAACATAAATGAGTTTCTTGTTTAGACTTGGGTTCCATCTCTAAGATATGGCATTCTGTACAAATATGTAAATACAGATATTAAAAAAGAATAATCCAAAGATCTTCTAGTCCCAAGCATTTCAGAAAGGGATATTCAACCTATATCTTTAATTACCCCAAATCTAAGGTGTCAATCTCGTAATACTAAGGTGGTAGAACAGTGGCTCTCAACCTGTGGATCCCCCGATGTTTTGACCTTCAAAATCCAGCTGGTTGAAGTGAAGTTTTATGAACATAGACCACAATCCTAATTGGCCCAAATGACTATATAATGTGTGCTGAATCCAAAATTAATCCAGGTTAAGGGCTGTTGAACATTTTTAAAGACTACCTAGCCATGGGTACACCAAGGACATATCCATGAAATTTTAATCTAGTGTAATTTGTTGCTCCCTCCCTTTTTTCTTCTGCTTTTATGCCAGCAGATTTTAGGAAGTGGAGCAGTCCTACCAACAGATTGCTCTGTCAACAGATCTCTGATATCAGTTGGCAAAAGAGGTTTTGGTTGGCAAAAGAAGCTTCTTCCTAATTGTAGTGCCCTACATCCCATGCATCTTTGAATTAAGACTACAGTGTCCCATTGTAGGTTTGCAACCTGTGATCATTTCAAAATAGGGTCTCCCCTTCACAGCTTGAAGCAGCGCATCCCACTCTACAACTTCAATATTCCATTTCCTGTTTGTTTGGTCTTAGAAGGTCTCCTTTATCTGGTTGGGATACAGTTGGACGGCTGGCTTGATTTTTAACATCACATCAGTGAAGTAATGTAGCCAAGGCTAACAGGGCTAACAATATTTGAGAGAAAATGGAGCCTCATGGCTTCAAAGCCTCTAGGATGTCTCCATGTACTTATCACTACCACTAGGCATTAATCTAGAGTCCTATCTGATTCAGAGAGAAAGAGAGTTTATCATATTAATTCATTCATTTATTGGATTTTAAACCTCTGTCTTATTTGGACACACTGCCAGTGGTTGTACTTTTTATATACCTGCATAAGGATGGAGGTATTCAACAAAAAGTTATTTATTCATGCATAACACAATGGGCAAATTGAACAGACACAATTTTATCCCTATGCCAAAATCTAGAACAGCTTCTAAACCGGAATGTCCTGGAATAGCCTTGGAGCCACCTAGATTCACATATTGTTTAAGTACAGTCAAGGAAGTTTGCATCCAACTAGTGTTGAGTAGAATCTCATCTTGAACTCTAACCTGTGCTGTATTTTGTTTTTGGGTGAATCTGGATCTGCTTCTGCCAAATTTCTAATGGTTCGGCAGAATCTTATAGAAGTGTGAGTTCTTCCTTTGGTTGAGGCTGGGTATTTTTGTTTGATGCATAACATGCACATTTCATTGTGAAAGTGGTGCATTGAGTTGTGCATCGGATGATGCATTTCTTTGAGTGTCCATTGTATTATCCATTCAGTTGAACAGTTGGTTGTACAAAATTGACATTCAACATAAGGGTTGTCGAGCACACTCAACGCATAACTCTACATGCTGAGATGTAACCCAGAAGTAGGATCTCTGCCACTGATTCATCTGCATGTCAGAAAGTCTGAGCTGAATGAAGCAAAATGGGCTATTTCTGTTAGTCAGAATGGCACAGCAGCAGTTGTGGCATTAAAACAAAGGCAGTTCCAGGTCAAGGGGTAAGGCCATTTTCAGGTCAGGGTAGAAGAACTCATTTTGCAATAAGCTGAACTTCAGTGTTTAGAGATAAAATGGGGAGTTTATCTTCCAGCACTCTTTGTCCTTTAACCTTTTATTAGCTCTTGCATTCATTCAGGAAATAAACTGCCATGTGCATTAGCAGCCGTCCTATTTTTTACTGGGTTAGTGCGTGTTCGACTGCAGTGATTGTGGTGCTGCTGCTGCTACAGGAGACAGTGACTTGTAATTTCCAGTTTGAGCCTGTAGCTTTTGCATTTGCTGCTAATTTTTCTGTATTGCTTTCAATCCAGCAGTGCATATATTTTTCTTAGAATTAGTTCAGTGTCACTCAAGCATATTATGCCAGCCAGCTAGGTTCAGTGTTATAAAGGGAAAAGAAGGGGAAAGCAGAGGAACAACAAAAGGGGGTAAAGTGACAGACCTCTGAAATATATATATATATATATATATATATATATATATATATATATATATAAAGAATGAAAGGCTTCCTTTTAGCAAAATGTTGGCAAGCCTATTGAGTAGAAATTTGAAGCACCGTAGTTAAACAGGATTTTTCCTGACTCCAGAGGAAGAGAAATAATGGACTTTTCTTTCCTTTCCTTTCCTTTCCTCTCCTCTCCTTTCCTTTCCTTTTGGCCCCCTCCTCACTCCACACTGCAAGTAGTGACAATATATTTAAAGCATAACATTGTCCAATTCAAAAATGCATTTTCAAAAGCAGATCCATTTGTTTAATTTTAATAGGAACATACTTAATTTCATGGTCATTTGGTTAAAGCCGTTACATTTATTAATGTGTTATTGAGTCGAGAGCACTGGTCACTTTCCAAGGGAGAGCTCATTGGTTTGTGATTGGAGAAGCGAGAAATATTTTTGCAAGTAAACAGGAATTTAAAAAAGGAGAAAAACCTCCCTCCTCTTTTTGATTTTACAATGGTAAATTTGATTTTTCTCTCTCTTTTACCCCATTTTGAAAAAAAACCCAGCAACACGCACCACTTGGTTCTTTGGGAATGAGAGGGACTGAAAATGAACAGTTGTATTAGTCCGAAGGAACAAAAAGTCTTTAAAATCTCTCTCTTCGAAAGCATAATTAGGTATTTATTTCAGGCGTGCTAACATCTTTGCAGTAGCTAATAAGATGCAGCCCATTTGAATATTAATATAATAAATGATTAAATTAAACAGCAAGATTCAGACTCAGAAATAGCCTTTATGGTTCCCAGAGGGTCAGTAAAGCTGTATTCCATTCCTTCCTACAGTTAACATAGTACAAGGGACATGAATGCGTAAAGCAATATTTGTCTTATGAAACATGGAGTTTTATATTGCGCTATTCGGTTTTATGGCTCCACAGTTTGAATCGGAGGCCTGGGATGGAGTTGCCATGCTGGGCCCGACAAGCACCGCTTCCTGTGTCAGTGGCTTCGGGGGTATCAAAGTGATGCATTGCTGCTTTGGCAAAGAGGCAGATCGGTGGCAGGCGACATCGAAATAGGTTAACGACGTTGGCACGAGGAAAACTAATAACTGAAGGAGTTGCCATAAAGTAGGCAGCCTCGGAATGTGTCGCGTGGAGATTGCGACATATTCATTATTAATAATATGTAGCCAATGATGAGCGGAATCGTGGCAGCAAAAATTGGTGGGACTTTCTCTCTTCTTTCCCTCTTCCCTCCCTTTCGCCATCCCCACGAAAGCGAATTAGACAAAGATGGGAATTGTAATTGACTATTAGTCTGAGAAAAGGTGTTTTCCTTTTCAAATCAGCCCATGCAAACTATACACGAGCCAAATTCCCTGAGCCTAAGAGGTGTTAACAAACATCTGGTTGTGGGCATGTTTCTCTTCTTGCCTCCCCCCCCCAATTAATTAGTGTTATTTCATTTGGACCGAAGTCAGTTGTTGTAAAGCATCACACACAAACACACACACACACTCTTCAACATACAACAAAGTTGGGAGAGCTTTTGTTCTTTTCATGGGTTTGTGTTTTCAAAGCAAGAAGGGGGTAGGTGTTGAAAATGGTAATCCTGCACACAGTAAGTCTGTGTAAATGCCATTGGTGTCAAGGGGATTTAAGCAATTTTACTGTGTACAAGATTGCCACCCGCGAAGGGAGAGAAAGAGAGAGAATATTACGCACTTTGACTATCTATCTAGTGTATTATTATTATAATGGTCGTTCTGTTTTGCTTTCTGCTGCCCAAAGTGGGGTTTTTTTTCTGTAAAAGACAGCTTAGAATTAACAATTAAAATAATATATAGGTATATTTAGTTTATGAGTCAAAGCACGTGTTGCATTTTCTTTACTTTAACATTTGGAAATAAAACAATGTATTGCAAAATTCTACTTCTGTTGTTGCTCCCATCATGATGCACATGCTCTTTAATTCTGAAATTGCCAAACAATGGAAATTTCCTGTGAAAATGGAATGGTGGGTTGTAGGATATCTAATAAGCTTTTGTCTTCTGTATTTTAGCGGCGGGGGGAGAAAAATCTTTTGAATGTCCACCGGCTATTTTATTATTCCTAGCAACCAAAATCTCACACTCCAATATCTCTAAGGAACAAAGTTGGCAGGAAGGTAATGGATAAACATGCAACTGGGTTTGCTAGACTATACTGTCTAAATTCGATAAAAGAAAAGTAAGGTGAAAACTCAAAGATAAGTGGCGCAAAGTAAATCAAAACAAATCATCTTACCAAACTTTATTCACATCTGATACCATTTTTAGAAATTAAGGTCAGTTTTGTGGAACTAATAGGGAGTTATACCTATATATCTTGGACACCATGACAATGCTAGAGAGGAAGATTTATACACTATGGTTGCAGATGCAGAAGAAAGATATGAGAGATCAAATGGAAGTCCATGATAACAAATGAAAAATGGTCCCAGCAACCCATAAATTAATTGAGAAAAGAAGGTTGTCATTATTTGAACATGCTTTAAAATAAGGTATGGGGTCCAGATGGCAGAGAATAGATAGGCCAACAAAGTTTGAGTAATTGATGACTTAAAAATAAAACAAGATCTTAAAGAAATGAATCACGTTGGGAGAAATGAATCACATTGGGGGAGTTAGAAGAGGCATATTAGATAGGGAGAAAAGAACATTTTTTAAAAACTGAAAAATCATAGTAAAGGGAAGCAAATGCCTTTTATAGTTATAGAATCTCAATAAATATCAACAATAAAATAGCCCAGCTGGCAATTTTATCACTATTAGGGCCACACTTTCAACTGTAATTTCATTAACCTCTTCACTGTTGACTTTACAGTTCTTGGCAGTGGAAGGATTGTAAAGCATGTACGCTGCAAAATTAGCAAACAGCTTAACCAGAAAAATCACAATTAGTGTTTTGTTAACCTTTTAGGACATTCAAAATGATTTTTTCTGGGAGTCATCTGTCCCAAAATCCTTTTTAAATTGTGTGCTGTGGTGGTGTCATATTTATTTCCAGGAAAAAAGTGAGACAATATGTTATTTTAGCACAGCTGAGAAAATGTTCTCCAAAATATGGAATGATCCAGTGTGGCTGCTTTGTTTATAAACAGTGGCCATTACCCAGAAAAGATCAGCAAATTTCCTTTATAGAGATATGTGTTCACTTCTCTCCCTACTCCCCCATACCCCAAATTTTACTAGCTATGGAGCCCCTGGTGATGCAGTGGGTTAAACCACTGAGCTGCTGAACTTGCTAACCGAAAGGTCGCAGGTTCGAATCCAGGGAGTGGCATGAGTGTCCAGCTTCTGCGAACCTAGCAGTTCAAAAACATGCAAATGTGAGTAGATCAATAGGTACCACCTTGGTGGGAAGGTAATTCATTCCTACCTACTGCTTCCCTTTCTCACTTCTTCTTGGCAACATGGCTCTCTTTGTGGTTCTTTTTCACTCCATTCCTCCTCCTCATACATATGTCACCCCCATGACATCGAAGAAGGCCACTTCACCTAGCAATAGCTTTTGTGGAACAGACATACTTTGACTGTTATATCCAGATAAAACCATGACAGATATACAGAGAAGATAAGGCATGACCAGATTGATGGACTGCAAGTTAAGAACTGATCTCATCCAAGGTGAGAGTACTTATCAATCTAGCACAGTATTTCTTGCCTCAAACAGCAAAGCTCTTTCAGTTTCCCTTCTTCTCTTATCTGGGGCTATCCATTTCAGGATATGAAGATCTCCAAGTCTTATTTGTTTCATTTCATCAAGTCCTACCTGCAATTTCCCCCCACCTTTGATTTGTACCACGAGGTTAAACCAGGTTATAATCCCATGTTATGGACCAGAAGTCCCTGAACATAGTCTAGACCTCCATGAGTGAATTCCGGTTCAATACAGGTCATAGGGCGAGTGTAGACACACCTCTGGTATCTCTAGTTAAAGGATTCTTTAGTAGAAGAGGTACGATCTCTGCTGGAACATCTGAAGAACTCTTGCCAGAATAGCTAATCCAACCCAGATTTGTTACACATATATAGGTACATATGCAGACATTGACCTACAGGATTTTGATTCGGGGGGGGGGTGAGTTTGATTCAGGAGGGGCTGAGCCTGAGTGCAAGAGGGTCTACCGTACCAAACCTTTTGTATTGTTATTCCAATATCCCCATGAATATGGGATACATTGAGCATGGTGATCAGATCATGATATGAATAAACATAACAGTTTAAATAATGTACCAGTAAGGCCTTAACGCGGACCACCCTAAGAATGGGGGGGGGGTGCTGAAGCCCCCAAGCCACCAAGCGCCCCCCCCCCTGGCTACATGCCTGTTGACCTAGATATATGATAGCTAGAGCACTATACCTGCAAGCCCTTCTTCAATGTCTTCAGCTGCCTTTAAAGATCTTTGACTGCTCATGCAAGGAATAAAAGCATGGTGGAAACAGCAATCAAATCTTCCTCTCAATGTTCCAAAGCACCTGGCTCTTTGGAAGACAATGGAAGACAGTGATGTGCACGTCGATTATGCAATTAATTCACTCTGAGTATTGTTCTAGGCTGTAAAGGAGTCTGGAATATTTGGGTGGTAAAGAGCTCAGATGAATCCAAAGAGCTATGTGGATTCATCATACCTCCAAAGTGGAAATACCAGGTGACACTGAACTAAGAATGGAAGTGCAGTTGCAAGTAACCAAAATGATCAAGGTTATGGTTTCATTTGCTCTACACATAGGGGAACATGTAGGCAGAACTAGGAATCCCTAATTCTGACATTTGCAATCTCTTCTAATAAGGAAACAGTTAATCTGGAGGTTTTGTCACTTCCATCATTACCAGAAGATAATACTTTTACTAAGGCTTGTCATGACATTACCACCTTAGCATATCAGTTCCCAACTTGTCACTTGCTTTGCTTCAATTACCATGTCTCTTCTTCTGAGATCTGCATATTTGACATGGATCTCCATTCATTACAGAAGGTTTGGGGGCATGTGCAGTAAGAACTTCTGAATGAACCATATGTGATATATTCTAGGACAGTGATTTTCAATCTTTTTTGAGCCCCGACACATTTTTTACATTTACAAAATCCTGGGGGACGCCACCAACCAAAATGACACAAAATGACACTCTAACACAGTAATACATATAGTTAATATGCTTTTGAATGTATTTATACACTCACTTAGTTTACTTGGGGCTGCGATCCCAAATTGCCACTGCCACTTGACGCGCAGCTGCAGCACTAACTCTAACTCCAAGATGGCGCGACCATAGCACTCTCGCGTCACTTCTTAGGTGACGCGAGAGTGCTATGGTACCATTTCTTAAAGGGACATATGCGCCTTATAATTTATATATGAATGAAGTTCGAAAATAATTTCCCACGGCACACCTGATGATCTCTCATGGCACACTGTTGAAAATCACTGTTCTAGGATATTCTGTAGAACTGTGGATTTCAACTTCCAACATTCTAGAGGTTTTGAAATTCAAGCCTTCCAGTCTATGCGCATGAGCTTTGTTGGCCACGGCTTTTGTCATCTGAAATACAAAACAAATGGAAAATCAAAAGTTGAGAAGTAACATTGCAAACCAGAGTAGATTATTCATGAAGAATGTAATTCTTCACTGAAATTTCTTTTTGAGGAATCAATGTGTAATTTTAGCAATTTTATTCCTGCTACAAGAAGGTCTTTGTTCTGCTGAAAATTTCCACATGATTGATTTGCAAAGAAAAAAACTTAGTTTTCTCTACAGTACTTTTTCCACAAAAAATAATATTCCTACACAGCAAAATGTTTTGTATGCAAACCAATCGTGTGTGGATTTTGCACAGAACAAATCCTTAAGTTCCTATTTTCTGTGCAGGAAACAATGTTTATACGTGGAAATATTGTTTCTGGTGACAACAATTCCATTTCTATGCAGAAAATGCTGTTTTCTACACAAAACAACCACATGCAAATTTTGTGTAGAGTAAGTAAAAAGCTGTAAAGATCTTCATCAGTCTAGGAATTCTCAACTCTTAAAAAACATATATTGTTTACCATTTAAACCATTTTGGAATATCCTTCCATCCCCATTCTTCACAGAAAGTTGCAGGAAAATTGGATTCTTCTGAGAGAGTTCTTCAGAGAAAGTGGAAGGGAAGCTGTCTTTCAAACAGCTTGTCAACCATCACAGATGTCACCAAGAACCCCTTGGCAGGCTTCCAAAGAAATCCAGTTTCTCCCCAAACAGACTTGATGGAAATCACACTACCTTGGAGCATTCTTCTTTACAGACAGCACAGAAAGCAAGCATTGACACCTCATGGGTGGGTGATAAAACAGGAACACAAAGAAAAGCAACTGAACAAAAATGTACGGGGCTTTCCCCAGCATAGCATATGAGAGCATTATATTCATCAAGTATTTACATATAAGAAAGCTAAGTGAAAGGCTTACAATAAGGATGATACGAAAGGAAAAGCAAATGCAAAATGTTCAAACTCATGCAATGCTTGTTACCCGTAGGATAGTGGTTGTTCTATCAAATCCCCACAGCATTTTGGCTCTCAGTAGTAGAGTTTTCATCTTTGGATGAGAGATTCCCCCTTCCTTTTTCTCATAAAGGTGTGTCTCCACCTCTCTGTGTGCCTTCTTCTTACTGCAACTCCCAGACAGTGGGAAAGATAGAATAAGAACCGCTTTGCCCATTTAAAAATGACTATTCACTGGGAATGTGGCGCAGCTGGCTGGGAGTCAGCTGCATAAGATCTCTACTGACCAGAAGGTCATGAGTTCAAGGCCTGTCCAGGTCCGGGTGAGCTTTCAATCAATTGTGTAGCTCATTGTCTGTCTATATATGTTGTATGTCTATGGCATTGAATGTTTGCCTGTATATGTGCTTTGTGATCTGCCCTGAGTCCCCTGCGGGGTAAGAAGGGCGGAATATAAATGATGTAAATAAATAATAAATAAATATTCAAAGATATAATAGTAATATTATAAGAACTTTATTTCTATACCCCACCTCCATCTCCCCAAGGAGACTCAGGGCAGTTTACATGGGGCCAAGCTCAACAGAACAGTTAAAACATAACACATTAAAATGCATATCGACCAAATAATAACAAAAACAATAGAACAATATAAAGCACAATATTCTACAGTGTATAAAATGAACATCAAACCAACAACCAATAGCAAGGTTCAATGTCTCATCATGGGTGAGTGGACTGGTGCCACAACATTAGAAGATAGAACTAATGATTAAAGTACAAATATCATAATTTATTTTATTTTATTTATTTAAAACTTTTGTACCCCTACCTTCTCACCTCCATGGAGGGACTCAGATCAGCTTACAGCAAAATTCAATGCCATACAAATTTAAAACATCTTAAAACAGCATATTAAAATACATAAAAACAGAGATATATAAAAACCACACTGCCATTAAAGGTTGAGGTAGGCAGGACTGGGTATCGGGAGCAAAGATCCCCGTGTACAACTGGTGGGCCATTACAGAATGCTGGACTAGATGGGCTGAGGTCCATTCAGCATGGCTCTTCTTATGTTCTTATGTTCTTAAAGCCACATTCAACTCGGTCTACAAAAGTGGTCACCCATTTCTGATTGAAATCAATCTCAGCTTATTCTGGGAAGGCCTCGTTCCACATCCAAGTCTTCACCTGCCTGCTGAAGGACAACAGGGAGGGGGCAGATGTAACATCACTTGGGAGGGAGTTCCACAGCCGGGGGACACAACAGAGAAGGCCCTGTCTCTCGTCCCCACCAGACGCACTTGCGAGCCGGAACCGTATAGGGTTTTGTAGGTTAAAACCAGCACTTTGAATTGTGCTCGGAAACTAATTGGCAACCAGTGGAGCTAGCGCAACAAGGGAGTTGTATGTTCCCTGTACCCCGCTACTGTTAGTAACCTGGCTGCCGAGCGTTGGACTAATTGCAGTTTCTGAGCAGTCTTCAGAGGCAAGCCCACGTAGAGAGCGTTGCAGTAGTCTATTCGAGATGTAACCAGAGCATGGACTACCATGCAGCGATGGGAATAAGAACATTAAGGATTTGGATAGAACAATTGTAAAGTGCTTGAGGCCAAGATTTTGGGGTCCTAACTGGGGCCTGCTATCCAGGGAATTGCCTAGTCAAAAGCACAACGGAACATTCATGTCTTTAAGTCCTTGTGGAAGGTGGACAAGGAGGATGCTTGATGGAATAATAGATATACCGAGCATGGGGAACATTTGGTCCTCCAGTTATTTTGGATTTTAGCTTTCAGTAGCATCACTGAACATCCTTTCTTCATCTCCCCCCTCTCCTCTCTTTATCACAAGGCTGCACCCACACTGTAGAACTGATTCAATTGGACCCCAACTATGAACTGCCATGACTCAATATTATGGAATCCTGGGATTTGTAGCTTGGTGAGATGCTCATTTTGGCAGAGAAGAGTAAAGACCTTGTAAAACTACAATTCTATAGCATTGGGCCACAGCAGTAGTGTAAAGTTGAATTAATTCTACAGTATAGATACACCCTTGTGAGTGGACTTTCACTCTTTACAATTACAGCACTCTGGTTCCATTATAAATAGCAATTGCTACTATCTATAGATCTATAGAATTTTAGGATTTGTCTTTTCTTTTGGCATTGAAGATTCTCTACTATAGAACACTAGAGCCTTCAAGCTACAGATCCCAGAGATCTACTGACTACAGCTCTGCAGCAAAATGTAGTATAATGTGCTGTGTGAAAACCGCCTTAAACACAGATCCATTGCTTTTATAAAGGCAGAAAGAGGCAATCCAACAATGAGCAGGGGGAGCCCTATCAAGAGAACCTGAAGCATCACTTTCCCTGCTCCAGTAATTCAACTAATTCAAATGTATTGCTTGATTATTTTGATGGGCCAAAAATGGCACATCTCAGTTCTGGCATTGAGCTTTGCAAGAACAAAAAAGACAAGAGACAAATATTTACCAATGCATCTCCTCACCCGGGAGTTTTCTTTGAAACAGCTAAAAATCATGCATTTCCTGCCCCCTGTCCGAGAACTTCAGTCATTTTCTCACAAACCCTAGCCACCCTATAACATCATTAAGGAATACTTTGCATTATTTATTCAGAGTCGGGTCCACTTTGAGCAGCCCTTTTCTCTCCTATTTGTTATTTAACATGTGTTTAATGTTTTCTGTCCTACTGTGCACAGCTGTAAGCTTCTGGGTTTTTTGGCAGTTTGGGGGACGGCCAGGGTGATTTGTGCTTTTGCGCATCACCTTTCTGTTCTACGGCCTGCTGCTTTGATTCCTTCTCTAAGCCATGATTTTTAAAAATAGAATTTAAAAATTCTCTCCGAATATGACCTTTGTTTCACTGTACTGAAGTAAACGTGAAATTGTCACTCATCTTTAAAGTGCCATTACCAAGTTGATTCAATCTGACACAGGGACCCATAAACCAAACATGTTTGGCTGTTTCTTTTTGCAGAGCAACTCACCTAAACTACAGTGCTATCAAGATCTGTAGCTTATACTTACCAGTTACAAACACTCGGGTGAAGAGGAACACATTTATAACACAGCCCAACAAAAAAAGAGATTTCTTTGTGTTTTAGTTTATAGGCCTTTTCCTTGGGTTATTTGGGACACAGATTCAGAAAGTTGCAAGGACAGACTGCATCAGTACTAGTTTCTTAGCTAGTGTTAGGAATTGTTATGTATGAGTAGATGAAGACCAGTATGTGGCATATGTTCTAAATCACAAAAAGCCAAGCTAATAAAGGGAAACTGGTACAATTCTTGGAATCAGCTGCTCAAATAGATCCAGAAACAGGGCTAATATTTGAGGCAACAAAAAAGGTTAAATAGCCTCTGACTGTCTATCTATATGTGTTGTGTGTCTATGGCATTGAATGTTTGTAACATTGTAATCCGCCCTGAGTCCCCTGTGGGGTGAAAAGGGCGGAATATAAATACTGTAAATAAATAAAAATAATCTTCTTGGCTTTTCTTCGCGAACGAAGATTCAGGAAGGACTCATCTCACGCTTTCTACAAGCGCGTTGATGATTCGGAGGTTGGTTTTGTCCTTCGAGCCTGTGCAATGGACCTTTCTGTTGGAGCTCAGCGTGCACAGAACTGGCCTCACCCTTTAAACCAATTGTTTTTCTGCCGGGGCCTAGCAAGCTGGGACGGTAGCAGCGAGGTCCTCGGGTCGTAGGTTTGGTCCGAGTTTCCTTCTCTTAGATGGTTGACCTTACAGGGTTAAACGAGCACCATCTGCCCGGGTTTGAAATCAGAGTTTTCCTTCTCCTAGGTTGGTTGCCAAAAGGCTAGAGAGCCCATCCTGCCCCTTTGACGCTCTTTGTCAGATCCTTCGGTTGTGACCTGACTAGAATGAGAGGCCCTACCAGTGGCTGTTATGCCACCGCCAGCATAGCTCACAACTTCATTAGGGTGCACAAGCCTCTCCCCCACAACAAGGGGGCGCCAACAGAGAGGAAATAAAAATAATAATAAATACAGTATGTGTTGGCCAGTATGATCCATTTCTACCAACACCCCCTTCTCCCATCTCAACCCACTTTTGTCCGCTGCTGCTTTTAGAGAAAGGAGCTATATGCTTCTCTGATTTTTTAAAATAAATAGTTGAAGTTAGTTATAGTTACGTTCACTGAGGTTGGGGGTACAAAATCCTCATGAAAGTGAAAAACAGCAAATAAAAGTCTTGTTAATCATTTTCTTAACCTGAAAGAACACCTCTCTTAAGGATTTCTAGGCCTTTCAGCACAACCATGGAATCCAGCCATGGAATCACATTGGGTGTCCTAGGCTAGTTTATTTATAATTATTATTAAACTTTATTTATACCCCGCCAGCATCTCCCAGAAGGGGCTCAGGGCGGCTTACATGAGGCGAAGCCCAACAACACATATAATGGATGATCCACATATAATGGATTATCTGCTTTGATAATCCGGATTATATGGCAGTGATCCCTAGAGATCCCTAGAGATGTTTTGGCTTTCAACTCCTAGAAATCCTAACAGCTGGTAAACTGGCTGGGATTTCAGGGAATTATTAGGCCAAAAAACCTGAAGACCTACCAGTTGCGAACCACTGCTCTAGGTTCTCCAGCATGACTACAGGAATTTAATCTGGGGGACCTAGAGATCCCTAGAGAGAACATTTTGAATCAAATCTGTGGATAATGTCCTGCAAGACATTAAAAAACATTATTGTATTCATCATATTGTTATGTTTAAACATTGTATTTTAGGTTTGGTTTTTAACTGTTGTTAAATGCTTTTAAGAAGTGTGTTTTAATGTGCTTTAAACTATTTTTCAACTTTGTATTATTTAAATGTCTTTATTTGTCCATCTTCACGGGCGTTTTTACAGGCTGGAAAAAGTGCTTTAGAAAGTTCTTAAATAAATATAGAGACATTGTTAAGGTACATCTTTGAGAAAAGCATTTTCAAAAACATTATACTCAGAGGGAAAACAAAATTTAGCTAGACTTCAGTAGATCAGAAATCACAAGTTGCTACCATGTTGGTGTTTCTTTCCACCATTATGACAATTCTTTGAGAAGCTCCACAGAACCATAATCTTACTGCATCTATGCAATGTAAATTTCAATAACCCATCATTTTCTTTTTCTTCTAAATTCAGAATTGACATCCCATGCCAAATATGAAATAATGTGCACATTTTGGTAATTTTCCCCCCAAATATTTTTTTTCTCCATCTGGGCTTGTCAAATATAATACTGCCACTGCATATTGTCACTGCAGGCCCTCGTATCTGTTAAAGCTGAGAAGAAAAAAGATGGGAGTCAGGGCTGGATCTTACATTATGCGAATTACGCGCCCACGGGGGGTGCCACATATTCAAGGATGCATCCACCCGCCAAATGGCCCTTCTCAGTCTTCAGCCCCATGGAAGTCAGCCCGCCCGCGCTGCACCAAATGCGTACGCGCGAAACAAGCTGGCTCCGCGCATGCGCACCCGGCATGGTGCGAGCAGGCCTGCAGCAGCTCCACGAGGCCGGAGACTGAGGAGGAGCGCCCAGCAGCCAGAGGCGGAACCTCCGTCCCTGGCCGCCTAACCCTCCTCAGTCTCCGGCCCCGTGGAAGGCAGCCTGCTTGCGCCACACCAAATGTGCACGCATGGAACCAGCTGGCTCCGTGCATGCACCCCCGGCGTGCATGCACACCCTCCATGGGGCCGGAGACCAAGGAGGAGCACCCAGCAGCCGGATGCGCCCCTGAACATGTGAATAATATTCTACCTTTTATTTTTCAGTGATTGGGGGGGCATGTGTGCAAACTAATGTTCACTTACCATTTAAAATTACCTTAGTCCGGCCCTGATGGGAGTCCATATAAAGCAACAACAGGAACTCATAAGAATTCAAACCCATATTTTTAAGACATAGAGATTCACAATTCTGGGCCTAGCTATATTTATGCTCGTTGTTCCTCCCATCTTTTATTTCTTAAACATCTCATAATTTAAATATCCTAAATATGTCAATATGAGCAAATTATAGTACATTCTTATCAAATGTGCACTGACAACCTCACCCATTTTTTTTTTGGCTAGGCACACACATACGTAAAGAGGGATTGACTGGATGTTAGCCATTGGATTTCATCCCTCCTTTGTTTTGATAGCTTGATGTCATCAAAAAGAAACCCCACCTGGGTCTGCAATGTGCTAGAAATGGTGCAGGGCCCTGATAATAAATTATTATTTATTGTTTTAATGGCAATGTTGTTTTATGCTGGGTTTTTTTATGTATTTTAATATGTTGTTTTAATTGTTTTTAAATTGTATAAGCATTGAATTTTTGCTGTTATGCCGGTCTGAGTCCCTCGATAGAGGTGAGAAGGTCGGGGTACAAAAGTTTTAAATAAATAAATAAGACATCAGCTAAGAGACACCTACTTACCAACAGCAACCAAGGGGTAAAATGTAATCTTTGTACAGGCCTACAGAGTGGAAGTGCCCAAATGCAACTGTCCAATCATTATCATTTGGTTTTATAGCACGCAGTTATATCACAACAAGAACATTTGGGGGGGGGGGGTTGCAATTGTCTTTCGAAAGGCAAAGCACAACACAATAAGCATTGTCAAGGGAGGAGGAATAGGAAAAATCTATTAGAGCATCTTGAGAAACGGACTAGCAAACCCACCAATAGTCTGAGATAAGGAAAGTTTGCCATGGACCAGTTTATTTCATTTCTAATCACAATATTCATTCAGAATCTCTGCAGAAAGTCATGTACTGCCAATATGACTCTATGCATATGTATGCCGCGGTTGCTTGAAGGATTCTCACCATTCGTCAACAAGCCAGAGACTGTCATGAGAAGATTATGAAGTCCACAAGTGTTCGTGTTGCAAAGAAAAATAACCCCTTGACTTCAATAAAGAGCTTGGGAAGGGGAGAAAGAAATATATATACCACACACTGTATTTTGTACATTGCTTGGATTGTATCTTTCTTGAATGTCAGTTCATGGTGGGTTTCTGCTTTTTTTCTCTTTATTATTTCTTTCTTTGATTCTTTTAAGCATATCCACAATGAAGTGTAGTGTAGGATGATGGTGAACAGTTAGGATTTGTATTTATAGGAAGTCAGAATCTAGAAAATATCAGGTGGAAATTAAGGACTTGTCTACACTAATCACAAAACCGGGACTCATCACAAGTTCAGCACTGTCCATTTTCGTGATGCACAGTGGCTTCCACAACAACTTGTTTCCTAACTTGGGGTTGGATGTCCTCTAATCCCTCATCCGCTCCATCTTGCTGAGGTTGAAGATGACTTTCTTTTTGTGAGAAGACCGAAACAAAGAAGGAATTAAACAGTTCTGCCTTTTCCCTATCCCCTGTCAGCATTGCCCCATCTTCTCCTTGAATATGTTTTTTGTGTGGTACTTACTTTGAAAGTAGTTGTTTTATTCAGAAACTTCATTTTTATGGCTGCCATAAACTACATTGAAGTGGTTGAGACTCAATGAGATATTCATTGAAATACTATCACAAAACATGCTTCAGATTGTCCCTCTCACAAACCAATTTTTTTTACAGTTTAATAAACTTTCTCCATATTTGCAACTACTGAGCTGCTGAACTTGCTGACCAAAAGGTCAGCAATTCAAATCTGGAGAGCAGGGTGAGCTCCTGCTGTTAGGTCCACCTTCTGCCAACCTAGCATGCCCCGCCATCTAGTCTTCTGAGGATGATGTGCTGTTCATTGTGTTAACTGTGTTATTAATTACTATACTGCTGTTGTTTTTAATTGTTTTTAACTGCTTATTGCCTGTATTTTACTGTGCCCTTCGGCTCCTGTAAGCCGCCGCGAGCCTCAGGGAGTCGGCGGCATAGAAGCCCGAATAATAAATAAATAAATAATAAATAAATAAAAGATGTAAATGTGAGAGTAGATCAATAGGTATCACTTATGCGGAAAGGTAATGGCACTCCATGCAGTCATGCTGGCCACATGACCTTGGAGGTGTCTACGAACAATGCCAGCTTTTCAACCTAGAAATGGAAATTATCACACACGCACACACACACACACCCAGTTGGACAGTACTAGATTTAATGTCAGGGGAAACCTTTACTTTTACCTTTATGATAGACTCAATTAGGAAAAGAAATTTATAACCAAGGAACAAAAATGGTGTTATATGAACTAGAAATACAATGGCATTGTGATCTTGATTTTGCTCTCTCTTAATATAGGGATAAAGTTAAAGATGTCCCCAAATACACTGTGATTTCATTAAGCCCACAGTCTGACATTACCCAACTTTGCCACTGTTAACAGCAGTGTGACTGTCAAGTCACCCATGTGTTAAAAAATCAGCGTGAACTGACACCTGCATGGATACAGGCACGAAGCGGTTCCTCTCATGAGATCTGCCTGCCACGAAAACAAGATTTTTGTTGATGTTAAATTTTGCAATAGGCAGGCCAGACTGGTGGACTTTGTGCATATTTCCATCCATAAATGAAATTGGTAAGGGGGAAAACACATTTTTGTCTGTATGCTAAATTCCCTATACACCTTTCCATTTGCATTTTTAACATAATATTCCCATTTGTGTGGATGGGGGAAAGAGATGCCACTCAGTGAGAATGACACCCATCAAATTCTCATCTATCCGCACCAGAATGGTCACCTCGTTTAATTCCTTGACTCTCATTTCCTCTTGTAATCTTCGTTCCTCAACTATCTGTATCATTGGTCCCATTTTATTCTCTCCCGATCTTGAAAGTGAGCTCATGAGCAGCATTCTCTACACAATGTAACTAATACAATATAAGGATTTTAATGGGTAGCCATGTTGGATTATGGTGCAATACGTGCTGAAAACAAGTTTAATGTATAATGTACACTGCTCAATCAGATCATCATCACAGCAGCCTGTTTTATCACCAGAGATATAGGACCCATCTACCCTGACATATAATGAAGTTTAAAACTGCATTACATTGTCTATGTAGACCAATGTTTCTCAACCAGTGTGCCGTGGCACACTAGTGTGCCGTGAGTGATCATCAGGTGTGCCGCGAATAAAGCTCTCTGCCCCCCTTCCTCCCTCCCTCCCTCCTCCTGCCGAACTCCTGCTGCTTGGGAGAGGAGGAGGAAGGGCCGGGCGGCGGCAAAGAAAAAGAAGGGACCGGGGTGCCGCCTCCTTTGGCTGGCTTGGCACTGCCCCCTCAAAGCTGGAGAAGCTGTGGGAGAACTGAAGCCGGGGGGGCAGGGCATGGTGTGGCCTGGCTCTGCAGCTCCGCCCCCTCCCTGGCTTCAGCACTCCCACAGCTTTGCCAGCCTTGAGGGGGCAGTGCCAAGCCAATGGTGGCAGAGCCAGCACAATGCTGGCTTGGCACTGTCCCCTCAAGGCTGGTGACGCTGTGGGAGAACTGAAGCCGGGGAGGGGGCGTGGCATGGCATGGCCTGGCTCCTCCCCCTCCCCTGGCTTCGGCACTCCCAGCAGCTGCTCCCAGCAGGTCACCATCCCCCAGCCATTCTTTACTGTGTTAGAGTGTCATTTTGTGTCATTTTGGTTGGTGGTGTGCCCCCAGATTTTTTTAATGTTAAAAGTGTGCCGCGGCTCAAAAAAGGTTGAGAAACACTGATGTAGACTGATATTATGCAGATTCCTTTCCCGTCATTTTAGGCAATGGCATCATTTGTCTTGATATTATTCATTAAGACCCGGATTAAGAGCATCAGAGTTAAGATACCTCTCTTTCTGGATCCTTTCCCCTTCAGCCTGCAGAGACCTGGGTTTAAAGAAAGCGCTTATGATGCCTGGGTTTAAAGAAAGCGCTTATGATGCCACTCTTTCTGCAATCCTTTACCTTCTGTCTGTAGAGGAAAATGAGTTTAATCATTTGTTAAAGCATTTTAAGGAGGCTTCCCACTTCCCAGGGAAAGAAGAGCAATTACCTGGAGCTATCCTACCCTGGAATTCCTTTTAAAAGCCCTCTCTTTTCTCTTGATTTGCACTGCAGGCCCTGCCTGGAGTGGTGTCTTTTCCCCCCCCTCATACCTTTCTGCTTTGGGTTTAACACTTCATTAAAGCTGTTTCTACTTTCTACTCAAGAGGAGGGGTAACTAGGTAGTAATTGTCTTCTGAGAATGAGGATCTTTTTGTTTGCTGGGATTACTATTATTAATAATTATTATTGTTTTTTAGAAGCATTTTCTGAAAGAGAGGAAAGGAAGGAGAAAAAGAAACTAAAAATTTTAATTCGCTCAAGCCCCCATACACATGCGCATACCCCACTCACCGGTCCCGCATGTTCCCGACTCCCAGTCAGTCCCACTAAATAAACAGAATCAAGAAAATAAAGGAAAATCAAAAAGATTCATGAGAGAGGCAAAGCTAGAAGCTAAGCCAAGGATACAACTGTGATGTCAAATAGGGGAGGAGGAGCTGTGATCGGCTGCCATGTGATCCCATTATGGATGGGAATCCATGATGGCTGGGCCTTTGTTGTTACAACCCCCCAGCCAAGCCAAAAAAGCCATATTGGTAGAAGGAAAAGGGCTAAAATGGATCCACACACAAGTCTAATACCTATATGCTACCTGCAGGAACATGCAAATGATTCTTTTGCATTCTAGTTGCTTGGAAATAAGATAGAAAGGGTCATTCTAGAAAACGGAACATTGCACTCGATAGGCCTTTGTGCTGATCAAGCACACTTTTTTTGTCTTTCAGTTTTGTCTGCATAGGAGCTTGTGTAGAATTCAAATCCTCAAATATTTATATATATATATATATATATATATATATATATATATATATATATATATGATACTAATCAAAATAAAATAATGCAGGTAGGCTGCTCATTCTCGTCCGGTTATTTCTCTGGGAAATTTTCTCTGCCTTTCCATTTGCTCTTCCAATCCTTAAGAGAGCATTTAAAAATCTATAAAGAGAAAAACAAATACAGGTTTTGTAGGAAAAGTTGTCTATCTGATTGGATATATCTACCTGCTAAGTAGCAAACTTTGTAACTTCATTTATCTGATTTCTATGAACATGGAAAATCCATTGCAAAATTATTTAAGTGAAAAAAAATACCTCGGTTATTACTACTTGATATATGCTTCATTTTCCTTTTGCAAAGTCTCTCAGAGAGGAGGGGGGAAAGGCTACACTGGAATAGTTTAATGCAATGCATTTAACTTATCTAAAGTGCTTTCGCTGACTGCTCCAAGAAAATTGAATCTTTTCCTCCCCATCTTAGTGACATGAAAAATATATAATACAGTAAATGATTAATGCAGTTATAAACTATACCTGAGATAAGATTTAAGTATTCATATTTCTATCATGTTAATACAACATGATAAACCCACAAAGCAAACTTGGCCATGGCATTTGTTATTCTGTCCAATGTTCAATTATTCTTTGTCCAAATATAATTTAGGGGTTCGGAAAAGTACGTTTGCCTGGTGCAAAACATTATGTGTTACAAAGAGATAATCGGCAGCAGTGGTCAGTGAGTGCCAATCTTGATTCATATATACAGGACTCGGAAAAAAGGGTGACCCTTGGTTATATTGCATGTCGTTTGGGATTACTGTTGTTGTTGTTATATTAATAGCACATAGGCATTTGAACAGGCAGCATATAGTATTCAAATCGGGTCAATGGTATGAAACAGTTGTTTCTTTTTAACTATTTAATTGAATTGACTCACAAAATCTGAAGCAAGCTTAATACACAGTAAAGATCTTCAGGATTATATAAGCCGCTTTGAGTCTCCTTTTGTGGAGAGAAAAAGCAGGATATGAATAAACATCATAAACATAAACATGAAGACAATAATAATAATCATCATCATCATCTATATAAATAAAAAAATGTAGTGTTTGTTTGTGGGATTAACATAACTCAAAACCCACTGGATGAATTGACACCAAATTTGGACACAATACACTTATCAGGCCAACGAGTTACCGTCACTTATAAAAACACTGAAAAACACAGCAGAAGAGACTTAAAAAGCCAAAAAAACAAAAAATACATTACAACACATGCACAACCCCTATATATATAGGTGTGTGTGTGTGTGTGCAAACACACATATATACACATATACACAAATATACACATATACACAAAGCACATATACACAGACTGGGCCACAGCAATGCATGACAGGGAACAGATAATAATAATAATAATAACAATAATAATCATATCATCACCATCTAAGGATAGGTAAAGGTAAAGGTTTCCCCTTGACGTTAAGTCTAGCCGCATCCAGCTTTGGCGGTGGTGCTCATCTCCATTTCTCAGCTGAAGAGCCAGTGCTGTCCATAGACATTTCCATGGTAATGTGGTTGGCATGACTGCATAGAGTGCCTTACTATTCCACCTGAATGGTACCTACTGATCTACTTACATTTGCATAATTTCGAAGTGCTAGGTTGGCAGAAGCTGGGGCTAACAATGGGAGCTCTCCCTGTCCCATGGATTTGGACTGCTGACCTTCCGATCAGTAGGTTCTGCAGATTAGCAGTTTAATCTGTTGTGCCACCATGCCCCCCTTCTAAGGATAGAGTTTGTGCCAAATTCAAGTGTCCCTTCATGGTATTGGGTACAAAAGTGAAGTGCCCTTGAATTATGTTTTCCATAAACTCATCGAATGCTGACTTCATCTATGTTACTATGCCAAACTGGAATGCAGTTCTCTGTCAAACTATTTTAGGTTTTTCAATGCAATTAAATAATCCACCAGAAGTGCTTGCATGGATTTTTCTGCAGATTTTTTTTTAAAAAAACCCTATATACATTGATGTAGAACTTGAATGGAAGTTGAATGAAAAATAAAAAGGAATACCGTGCCTCATAATTCAACTGAATTCAAGCTGGAAGGATATGCTCAGAGGTGGAAAGTCCTCAGCAGATCAAATTACACTATGTAACAAAAATTGAAAAATTATCTGTTCCTAGTATGGAAGTATTATTTCCTGTTTAATTGTGTGGGCCTTACTTTGAAAGGAGTTTTTCTACTCCTGAAACTTTACTTTTGTGGCTGCCACAAACTAAGTTGAATTGGTTGAGACTCAATGAGATATTCATTGAAAAACAATAGCAAAATGTGCTGCAGGACGTCCCTTCCCCAAAGACAACGTTTTTGCACTTTAATAAACTTTCCCCGTGTTTTTATGATAGAAGCAATTAGGAAATTATACTTATAACCCAGGAACAAAACATATGTTACATGGTGTTATCGGAATGTGGAAAATAAGGAACATAAATCAGAATTCCCTTCTGCATGTGGCCTTTAGAGAACAGGAAAAACAAACCAATTCTGTTTCCATTCTTCCCTTTATCATCACATCCAAATGGCTTAGACCATTTCTTTGAAGCTACTGCATCACCTTTGTGTCCTTTCCCAACTCTATCAACATCATCAGACTATAACCCAAAGCTCTAAATAAATTCCCATCCATCCTGAAATCTTCTTTGTGGTCATGGCACCAACAACCTCTGGGCAATGCTTATGTATGAGTAATAACTATAACTAGAGGGACCATATTCCCTGCATGATGTGGGGAAAGGCAGGCAGACAATTTCTGGCTGAAGTAAATGTTGCATGCTGGAAGTGTACATACTCTTCCAGATTGGTTTTGTATTATGAAAATAATAAATCTTACCATTCTTTCACATCAGGATCTGATAGGTGTTTGATCGTTTTGTTCCAAAGATGTGGGTTTTTGGCTTTGTTTTAAAGTTGAACACTCTCCTTCATTGGAGAAAAAAGGAAGAGGAAGAAAAAAAGGAGAAGAAGCAGAGGAAGAGGAAGGAGAGAAGAAGAAGGAAGAGCAGCATCAACCTCCCACAAAGAACTCGGCCAATCAATGCATGAGGTAGTACAAAAAGTCTTACTAGATAACATTTGCACAACAAAATAGCATTATTTCCAATATTTGGCATCCTGTTTAACTAAACTAAAACATACCCATTACCTATTGAGGAGAATAGTCTGAAAGAACTCTGGAAGGCAGATGGCTCTTTGTATCCCACGGATTCTGTATCCACAGATTCAACCACACATGACTTGCATTTTTTAAATAAAAAAATCCTGAAGTAAACCTTGATTTTTGTCATTTTATATAAGGGACAGCATTTTTCTAAACCATTGTATATAATTTCATTTTCATTTCATTCAAATTTATTTCTTGGTTAGTCGTTCTCCACCGGAGTGCTCCAAGCGACTTACAATTTAAAATAAACATTACACAATATAAACATTAAACCATAACAGTGGCATTTGACAGTTAGATCTGATTACAAATTGAAAGCACAGCCAAAAAGTCAAGTCTTGAGCGCTTGTGGAAAGGATCCGGCCTGGCTCTGACATATGGCGGCAATACGTTCCACAAAATTGGAGCAAGGGTCAACAAAGCTCCGCGCCTTGAGGCTTCCAGGCACACCTCCCTAGGGCCTGGCACATACAGGAGATTTTCCTGAGCAGGTCGAGGCAACCGCTGGTGAAAAAGAGGAATGAGTCGATCCCCAAGATATAAAGGTCCTTGACCGTTTTGAGCTTTAAGTGTCAGAATCAGTATTTTATAAGAGATGCGTTGTTCTATTGGTAACCAACGCAAATGCTGCAAAATCGGTGATCTCGAGTGGAGCCTGGCAGCCACATTTTGGATAACCTGAATCTTCTGGGTCATTGACTTCAGGAGGCCGGCGTATAAGGCATTGCAATTATCCAACCTTGTGGTGACCATTGCGTGGACCACAATTGCCAGTGCCTCTACCGGGAGGTAGGATGCCAATTTCCCCGCCTGGCGAAGGTGGAAGAAAGCCTGCTTGCTTATGGCAGTGATCTGAGCCTCCATCTTCAGCAATGAGTCCAGTACAACCCCAAGGCTTTTAACAGTGGGACATGAATATCCACAGATTTTGGTATCAGGTGGTGGTGTCAAGAACTTACTGAAATGCAGACACTGGGCAGGAAGCATTTTCCATATTTGGTATTCCCATGTTGCCAAACATTCCCCAAAATTTTTCAAACAATCTTTCCAGCTCTACTCAGAAGAGGTCTCTTTGTGTGTTTAATGTGTAGTGTAGTAGGGCATAGAATTGTGCATGGAATTTGATTCTACTGTTTCTATTGTTTCTTCAGAAGCACAAAATGGAAAGCCCTCTCCCTGCACAGAAATCTGCTCTCAAAAAATCCTGCTTTTGTCTGCAGCTGAAATTGCCTCCTTGCCTTGGAAAGAGGGTATATGTGTGGTGGGGCATGCAGGAAGTTCCGGAGCATGCCTGCAGCTGAGCGCCTCTTACTCTAGAATAGAAAAACACTCATCTGCAGGTACTGGCAGGCATGCACACTTTCTGGACCTGCCTGCACACTCAGCCACACATACACTCTGTTGCCAAGGAGAGCACAAGTGCGGCACGGCTTGCAGGCATCCCAGAAAGCACACATACCTGCCAGTGCCTGCAGCTGATCATCTCAAACATGTCATATTCAATCTGTTGGATTATTATGGACTTCTTGTCTGGACATTCCCAGCAGATTAGATTAGATAATCAAACCTCTTCATCTCTCACTCTCAACATGGGAGCACCACAAGGCTGTGTGTTGAATCCTTTGCTTTATACTGTGTACATATATGATTGCACTCCCATCCATCATAGCAACACCATTACCAGATTCACAGATGATACAACAGTGGTGTGGGGATTACCTCTGAAGGGGATGAGTCTGCCTAATAGGATGGCATGGATCAGCCACTCTTGTGGTGTAGAGACAGTAATCTGATTCTTAACATCAACAAGACCAAGGAGCTCATAGTGGACTACAGAAAGAACAGACTAGAAATCCAGCCCTTGGTCATGAATGGTACCCAAGTGAAGCGGGTAGCCAGTTTTAAGTCCCTGGGAGTCACTGTTAAGGAGGATCTGACCTGGGGCACTAGGGTGACAAAGACAAGGACAAAGAGAGTGAGAGATAGCTTTTACCCTAGAACCCTAACTATATTGAACTCCATGGTTTCACCCTGATGTGGCATTGGGACTGTGTGGTAGTGGTTGGAGTGTGGAAGGATGGCTGGGTTGTTTTTGTGATGTGTGCTGGCAAAAGCATTTAATTTCATTGTACAATGTACAATGACAATAAAATTATTCTATTCTATTCTATTCTAAGCTTCTCCATTTTCCATTCCACCTTTTTGCCTATTGTTTCTTCCTTTTTCTATAACACACCAGTCTGCATTGCTTCCATCTCTGTAGAAATATATTTGATGTAGGATTATCTTTCATGTTACTTGCTTGTTGGTGTCCCACACACATCAACATGGCGGATCATCAAAGAATGGAAGCAATTGAGTGCTGCTGTCCTTACTATTTATTTATTTATTTATTTATTAAGTTCAGCTTAATATACCGCTCTCTCTGGCACCCAGAGCGGTTCACAAGATTAGTGCAAGTAAAAACAAGTAAAATACATAAAATACAGTAAAACAGTTAAAACACCCGAATTAAAACATATTGCCAGCCAATAGCAGTAATTAGCAATGGCATGCTAGCAGCGAACCCGCAGGTACAGATAGTGGCAGTTGGCTATGGGCCGAATGCCTGCCTGGATAGCCATGTTTTTACTGCTCTGCGGAACGGCAGAAGAACCCGGATGGCCCAGAACCCTTCGGGGAGGCCGTTCCACAGAGCTGGCGCGGCTACGGTAAACGCCCTCCAGCGTGTAGTAGCCAGTCTGCAAACCCTGATATTAGGCACATCCAAAAGGTTGAGCCCTTCTGAGCGCAGTGATCTCCTGGGCACATAAGGGGTAAGCCGCTCCTTCAGGTACAAACCATATAAGGCCTTAAAAGTTAAAACTAACACCTTGAAGATTACCCGGAATTCAACTGGAAGCTGGGACCCATTCACACTATGCAATTATAGTGCTATGACTTTGCTTTAACTGCTATGGTTCAGGCTATGGAATCCAAGGGCTTAAAGTTTAGGGGTGGGGCATTTGGAATTCCTAGCCAGAAACTACAAAGCACAGGGTCCCATAAAGTGTTGCCATGACAATTAAAATGCAATATAGTGAGATTACCATGGAGTGTGAAAGGGCCCCTGGAGAAGAGAAGGCTGAGAGTGTCATGTTGAAATATTTGAAAGGATGGCCCATTGAGGAGGAAAGGTCAAGACAGTTTTCTGCTGCTGTACAGATTAGGACACAGAACAATGGATTCAAATTGCAGGAAGAAATATTCCATCTAAACATTAGGAAGAACGTCCTGATGGCAAGAACTGTTTGATAGTGGAATATGATGCTGTGGGAATGTGACAGAGTTTCCTTCTCTGTAGGAATTTACAGCCTAGTGGCTGGATGTCTATCATTTGCTAGTGCTTTGATTGTTTCCCCACATAGCAGGAAATAGCACTTGTGGTCTCTTCCAAACAGTTCCGGCCCAGCTTACCTTTCCGAATGTATCTCCTCCTATGAACCACCTTGGAGATTAAGATTATCAGGGGAGGCCCAGCTCTCAGTCTCACCACCTTCACAGGCGCATCTGGTGGGAATGAGAAACAGGGCCTTCTCAGTGGTGGCCCCTTGTCTGTGTAACTCCCTTCCCAGTGATATTGGAGTAGCCCCCTCCCACCAGGCCTTCAGAAGGAAAATGAAAACCTGGCCCTGGGGTCAAGTTTTGGAGATTAAATATAGTGGAATAATAACTACAAAATATGTGTAATGATTCTTGGAATGGCCCCGGATTACTATTGTGGTTGGCATGATTTTAATAGTGATTATAATGTTTATATGTTTTAATGTTCATTTTAACTCTAATTTTTATATAATTGTCTGTTGTCTAAAGGCATAAGATAGTTGCCATACAGTATGTAAAGCCACCTTGAGTCCCCTTTGGGATAGAGAAAGGCGGGATATTAATAGAGTAAATAAATAATAAATAAATACACTTCATGGTCCTAAAATTCACACCACAAGTACCTTCAACCTCTTGCATTGTGTGCAATAGACTTGCACTTCAATCTGCCTTTCCAGAGACTACCTCCACTTCGGCCCTCCATGTTAGTTCTGTACCCACTTCTTCCTGGGCGTAGTTTGAGTTGTGTGTGTGTCTTTAAATGCATTTGTGTTTCCTGTCTGTTTTGAAAATGGGGACATTCCTGTCTGTGCCTTTGTTAAGTACACACCTTACTAGATCATATTTCTGTAATGAGCATCTTTTCACTCGTAATTTTAAAATTTCTATATTTTATCTGATCTGCATGCAGTGTATTTATATGGATAGACAAAGTGCATTTGACCACATCTAGTTTAAGGCACCATCGACTTAGGAAAAGCTATGCAAAAAAAAAAATCCACTGGAAAAGAATGCTTGTCTGTTTCTAGCTAATATTTATCCCATAAGAAAATTGCTTTCCTTGTCAAAGGAGGAAAAACAGGAATTTTAAAAGGAAGGATTTTGAAGGTGAAAGCAAGGTAACTGTCAACTTGAAACACCCCTCAAACAGAAGCAGGAAATATGCGGCACAGCCCTGTTTGTCACGACACCAAAGATATTTCCCTTTCTGCTGTACGGCATCCCACCCACTTACCCCAGAAAGCAATCCTGCAGGCGGCTAATACAGCAGCAAGATGGGACCAGTAGCGAGAGACAGAACAGGGCAGCTGCAGATGAAAATCACCCGAGGGAAGGCTCCAACTGGATAAAGTTTTCGACAATAAGATTCCGGAGACTGCTGACTGGAGAGAAAGCTCAATATTTTAGTCTCAGTACAAATTTGCTTCAATCTTATACAACTCCCATGCAGCCGCAGCCACAGCTGTACGCTGTAAACAACAAACAAATCTATTTCCATCAGCCCTGCTGATGCTATGAGAAAAGTGCCTGAGCATAAGACATGCACAGATGTAGAGTCTCACCTGAGCCTAGTGATGCCCTCCATTTGGCCCCTCCAACTTAATATCGTTGTTACAAAGCTATTGGTCTCCTGGCACGGAGCTGGCGCGCGGCAAAGCCTCTTCTTCCAGCTAATCTGACAACTCCGATCCAAGAAGCATCAAGGGCCCAATTAAGAAGACACATCTTATCAAGGAGCTTATTTTGCATAACAGAATACAAATGACGAATAAAAATTTAATGTTTAATAACTTAGTACAAAGAGGGCTGTTGATATAGAATGGCTGGAATTTTTATGGCGGCTGTCAGACTTGTGATAAAACTGTTATATAGGAACACTTGGCAAAAAACAGCGTAGAATTTTTCAGTAATGGTGTGCGCATGATATTGCATTAATTCTTGATAGGAAAGTAACTGTAAACATGGGAATTGGCCAGTTTTTGAGTTTCAGTTTAAGATGTGTCCTCATTTTGCACACTCGTTCTGCTTTCCCCCTCCCGCATCTCTTATTTTTCTTTCATTACTGAGGGACGTCTAAATGCATTTTAATGAAGAGAGTCAGCTGAAAGGACACTTGCTACTTCATAAAGGGTTCTTCCCCTTCGTTTCCCTCCCCCTACACAAGTCAGTTGAAGTCCCAAATCAGCATAATCCTTTTTTTGGATTCCAAATTAACTTCGCCCATCTCAATGGAAGGGTAGCAGTTTGCTAACCATTACAAATGGGAACCAATCAGATGGTTCAAAGAGAAAGCAAAGGTTATCTCTAAGTGCTTAGCCTTTGCTATAGAAGAGTTTTGCTTCTCATTTAATTGCATTGCATTGGATGGCTGAATAGCATTGGAACTTCAGGGATGGAATAGCCAAGTGTCTTAGCTTATAGAGGACAGTCCTCTATTTGAGGGCTCTCAAAGGACAGTCCTCTATTTAAAGGCTTGCTATACATGAAGGAAGGTCCAGTCCTTGTCTGTTTTAATGAACCATAAACAATTGGTGACAGTCCTTCACACCAGCATGAAATGACACTGGGTTCTTTATGCTAGGGAAAGGTGGGCAAAATGAAGCCTCCAATGGAACCCAGTTTTATGTCCCTAGAACCACCAACAAATCCCCCACAGTCTCAAATTTTGGATTTTAAATGGGTTTCTATAATTTTAGGGTGCAGAACTAAAACATAGAAAACACCGCATCTCAAAATTCCAGATGTCCTCTCCCAGCAGTTTCATGTAGGCGTTGAACAGCATGGGGGACAAATTAGAACCCATGTACCAACGGCCTGGGCATCTGTGGGGCTCCATTTCTCTAACACATGAAAATTGAGCTCAACTCACATCTTCAAGAGTCAGGTGTTAAGGTGGGAGAAAGCAGGAGACAGATGGGCATCAATGGGGTAAGGATGTGGGATGACTGCTGGCCATTCCTCAAGATGGGGAAAGATGAGAGAAACGGGATCCCTCCACTTTCCCCCACTTTTTCCCATTTCCCACCACTGATGAAGGCCTAAATATTCCAATTGGTAACATAACATAACGTAACGTAACATAGCATAACAAAATTTGAAAAAATGTCCTGTTCCTGCTTTGAAAGTGTTATTTCCTGTTTAATTTTGTGGGCCTTACTTTAAAAGTAGTTGTTCTACTTGTAATACAATATAATACTACTAATAATATGATATTAGAACATAAGAACATAAGAAGAGCCATGCTGAATCGGGCCTCAGCCCATCTAGTCCAGCATTCTGTGTCACACAGTGGCCCACTAGTTGTACACAGGGATCTCTAGCAGAAAGGAGGGCAAAACCCTCACCTGCTCCCGACCCCCACAACCAGTACCCGGGGAAATCCTGCCTGCCTCCATCAACACAGAGGTGGCACTTGGATGTCCATTTCAGTAGCTACTGATTCCCTTGGTATCCATGAATCTGTCTAATCCTGCCTTGAAGCTGTCCAGGCTGACCGCTGTCACAACCTCCTCTGGAAGTGAGTTCCATAACCCAATGACCCTCTGGGTGAAGAAATATTTCCCTTTATTAGTCCTAACTTTCCTACCTTGGAGCTTTAGGAGTGCCCCTAGTCCTAGTGTTGTGTGACAGAGAAAATATTTTTCTCTATTCACCTTTTCTATCCCATGCATGATTTTATACACTTTTATACACATATTATAATTATGTTTATATTACATGTAATATTACTAATAATATTACAGTATAATGTTATAGTACAATGTAATATATAATATTAATATTGTGATATGGCAATAATATAATATATTGTATTTACATTTTACTTGTAAGCCTCTCTGAGTCCCCTTCAGGGTGAGAAGGGCAGCATATAAATGTCATAAAAATAAAATTAAAATAAATAATACTCCAGATACTCCATTTTTGTGGCTTCCACAAACTAGGTTGAACTGTTTGAAACTCAATGAGATATTAATTGAAAAACTATAGCAAAATGTGATACAGCAAAGACAACACTTTTGCAGTTTAATAAACTTTTCCCATGTTTTTATGATAGAACCAATTAGGAAATGACATTTATAACCAAGGAATAATACATAGTGTGATAGAAGATCTGCCCTCTGGCAAGAGTCATGAAACTTATATTTTATTTAAAATTTATTTATTTAAGACTTTTGTATCCCACCTCCAAAGAGGGACTATGATCGGCCTTACAGCAAGAATTCAATGCAATTGAAACAAATTAAAAACATCATATAACAATACTCAGTTAAAATACGTATAGATTAAAAAAACCATATAAATAAAATACATTAGAGCCAAATCACCAGATAAAATCACATTCAACTTAATCCATATGTCTGGTCATTAACTTTGGTCTAAAAACAGTCTCAGACCTTATTCTGTGAATGCTTCCTTCCAAGGCCAGGATTTCACTAGCCTCCTGAAGGACAGGAGGGAGGGGGCAGATCTGATCTCTCTCGGGAGAGAGTTCCATAGCTGAGGGGCCACCACAGAGAAGGCCCTGTCTCTCATTCCCACCAAGGGTGCTTGCGAAGGTGGGGAAACCAAGAGCAGGGCCTTACCGGAAGATCTCAGCATCCTTGATGGTTCATAGGGGAGAACACATTCGGACAGGTAAACTGGGATGGAACCATGTAGGGATTTATAGGTTAAGACCAGCACTTTGAATTGTGCTCGGAAGCTAATTGGCAGCCAATGGAGCTGGTGTAACAAGGGTGTTGTGCACTCCCTGTACCCTTCTCCCATCAGAAACCTGGCTGCTGAGCATTGGACTAATTGGAGCTTCCTGGCAGTCTTCAGAGGCAACCCTATATAGAGAGTGTTGCAGTAGTCTATACAGGATGTAACCAGAGCTCGGACAGAGCATTCTGTGACTCATCTTAGGGACTCCTGTGGCTTCTGTTTATCTATATCAGGCATTGCAACTGTATTTTCATATACTTATTTGTGTCAGAAGCAAATTGATAATACTGGATGACGTGATTCATTGAAATGTATTTTTTATTATGCTTATTATGTTTTAATGTTTAACTTTTGTTTTGACTGATGTAGTATGTTTTAAGGCACCATGGAGGTGCGATTGTAAGCTGCCTTGAATTCCCCTTGAGGTAGAGAAAGGTGGGATATAAATAAGGTAAATAAATAAATGCAATTATAATGTATGAAAAAAACAAATAAAGATAAAAACTTTGGATTATGCTAAATTTCCTTTGACCAGAACCTGGCCACTTTGAGTGCCTCTGGTGTCACTGTAAGAGGGTCCTTCATTGTGCATGTGGCAGCATATTTTCATATGCTGTAGATACTTTGAAGCTCTCCCTTACAATAAATAAACACATACACACATATACATAAAATGATACTATTTCTAAATTTGAAGGCATTCACAAAAAATAGCAAGTTTTATCCTGTCTTCTTTTCCTGTTTGGGAGATGCATTTCCTCTTGCTGATATATAGTTCCCATCTCATGTAATTCAACCATCTTCTTTTATCCCACTTTTTCAATTACTTTTGAAATGACTGAGTTTTAAATTCCTCCTCCCTCCCACTTGGTGGCAAATGTAGTTTTTTTTATTACAAAACTCCAAATTTGGATGGCTACTGTGAGTTGTACTTCAAAAATTACCTTTTAATAATAATAATAATAATAATAGAAAGTGAGGGCATAAATAATGCCTAATGGCCAAGTGATAAAGTGTCATCTGGGCATACCACAGCTGGACAACATCAAACATGAACATGGTCAGAAAAGAATGCAATCAAAGGGTCAGAAAAATTCTCAAAAGCAAGCTCAATGGAGGCAATACCATCAAGGCCATAAACACCTGGGCCATACCTGTCACAAGATACACTGCTGGTATCATAAACTGGACACAGCAGAACTGGATAATTTGGACAGAAAAACAAGAAAACTCATGACCATTCATAATTCACTGCACCCTCGCAGTGTTGTTGACCGGCTCTATCTGCCTAGAAGGTCTGGTGGCAGAGGACTCTTACAAGTAAAACAAGCAGTCGAAGAAGAAAAACACGCTCTGGCAGTATATGTCAAGGAAAGCCAAGAACCTGCTTTAATTGAAGTCAGAAATTGGTAATTTCTCAAAGCACAGCAGACAAAGAATCAGTATACGAAAACTGCAATCCAAACCAGAGCTGAGAGCTGGCACAACAAAGCATTGCATGGGCAGGAAGGAAAAGTTGACAGGGAGAAGACCTAGTTATGGCTCATGAATAGAACCCTGAAGAAGGAGACAGAAGGCCTGGTTCTTGCAGCCCAGGAGCAAGCCATCAGAACAAATTCAATTAAGACCAGGATAGAAAAATCAGCTGATGACCCAAAATGCAGACTGTGCAAGGAAGCTGATGAAACTATTGAGCATATCTTCACCTGCTGCAAGAAAATTGCACAGACAGACTACAAACAAAGGCACAACTCTGTGGCCCAAATGATTCACTGGAAGTTATGTCATAAGTACCACCTGCCAGTAGTAAAGAACTGGTGGGATCATAAACCTGCAAAGGTAGTGGAAAATGATCACTCAAAAATACTGTGGGACTTTCAAGTCCAGACTGACAAAGTTTTGGAACACAATACACCAGACATCACGATTGTGGAAAAGATAAAAGTGACAGTCGCATTGAGGAAAAGCAACTGGAAAAGCAACAGGAAAAACCCAGTCGTTATCAGGACCTCAAAATCGAACTGCAAAAGCTCTGGCATAAACCAGTACAGGTGGTCCCAGTGGCCATCAGCACACTGGGTACCATGCCAAAATATCTCAGTTGGCATTTGGAAACAATAAACATTGACAAAATCACGATCTGCATGCATCATTCGAAAATCCATCACACAGTCCTAGACTTTTGTGAAGTGTTTGACTTGTGATTTTGTGATATGAAATCCAGCATATAGCTCTCATTTGCTGTGACATACTGTGGTTTTGTGTCAGTAAAATAATAATAATAATAAATACTACAAGGGTTGAATGAAAAGTAATGCCTTCACCTTTGTAACTCCTCAACAGATGGCACTACTAGTATGCGGCAGGTACTGGCTTGATCAGTAAACTCTCCTCTACAGTTCCATTTTGGCAGGAAGCCTTAGTATTGAATGGTTGTGTTCTTAAAGTGTGAAGTATGGAACCCTGTACAGATGGTTGGTCAATACAACTTAAGCAATGTGCAGTCATTGAATTCTTGACAGCAGAAGGTGTCACCCCAAAGGAGATTCATCAGAGAATGCAAGCTATTTATGGTGATTGTGTTGATGTTAATACTGTGCGTCGTTGGACAAGTAAGTTTAAAAGTGTTGAGGTGGGAACATTTGACTTGCGTGACAAACAAAGAGTTGGATGTCCTGTCACAAGCAAAAGGTTGACAAATTGATTCAGGCTGATCGTCATATCACTCAGAGAGAAATTTCAAGCATAATCAGTATTTCACAAGAACGTGTGGGTCACATTATTGCTTTGCTTGGCTATCGGAAGATCTGTGCACGATGGGTACATAGCAGAACTTCAGAGGCTAGATCTCACCACCATACTGCATCCTCCATACAGTCCAGATTTAGCACCATCTGACTTCCATCTGTTCCCGTTAATGAAAAAAGATATGTGGGGACATCATTATGCTTCTGATGAAGGCATTGAGAGAACTGTGAGATGCTGGTTGTGGAAACAGAGTGTTGACTTCTTCCGTGACGGCTTCAGAAAACTTGTTCATTGTTGGCAGAAATATATTCAATTCTCTGGTGATTATGTGGAAAAGTTAATAGTGGTAGTTAAAGTGCACATTCTAAGGATTATTTCTGTGTTTGATTTATTAAAATATTCCCATCCAAACCCAAGTAACAAAGGTGGAGGCATTACTTTTCATTCAACCCTCATAAATCTTTGTTTGTATCCTGCTTCTCTCCCTAAACGGGACCCAAAGCAGCTCTGTGCTGTGTTTTAAAACTCTGCTTGCTTTATTGCTTTACTTACTTCAGGATTTCCCCGCAAGTTGCCAACTAGCTGTGCTGGAATGATCTTCCCAAACAATTATTATAATTTGTGGCCAGAAGTTTCTGGATAAACAGCAAGAAGGACCTATCAGACGTTTTCACATTCACCCTCTGATCACTTCTTCAAGGCAGCCTTCATCTGACTTAAGTTGGAGGCCCTTTGCTTTATATTCTGATTAAACTGCTGCCTTTTTGAAGCATCTTTCATAAAATCTAAATATCTAAGGGTAGAAATTGAGTCATCTGTACCAGCAACACTTTATTTTAAGTGCCCATTAAGTAAGGCTAAAACTAATGCTGAATTAGAGTGGAACTCTCTTAGAAGAACTTATCACATCCGTATGAATACTAAATGAATTTCTTATTCATTCAGTTCTATTGTATTAGTGTTATTGCAATGAATACTAAATGAATTCCTAACGATTGGACACTTAAAATAAAGTGTTACCCCTTCACACTAGTCATTGAACTTTAAGGACACACTGTGCTTTTTTTCCAAGGAAAAGATGGACTGAATGGCAAACTGTATATTTCAAACGACTCAAAGACATAATTTATCCAACACAGCTAATGTACAGATGCAGCTTTTATATTAAAATTAATGCTACAGGAGGGGACCCTTATAGAGAGGATTTGTTACAGAAATAAAATCTATCGGTAACACTTTCATTGTTCCATCATTATGAACTCATTTGGTATTCACTGTAATAGCACCGATCATAATGAATTTGTTTGATATTCAAGAGCTTTGCACATGCATTTACATAGGCTTTCTGCTGTATTTCAACATCCAATAAGCATTAGTTAACATAGCCTTTTTGATTAGGAGAGGACCATATTGTACCACTAGAGTTTCCATTTAACCTATAAACAGTTAAGGGGCATTTCCTCCACCTTATCTGCCAGATTCGGAAGTCATGTTTTTTCAAGCCATTCTACAAGACCGAACAGGGTTTCCTTTTTTGTTGTTCAAGGAATGTCGGCTTTGCATTTTTATGCAGAAGAAACAAGTTCAGATCTCCGTTCATGTCTGGAATGTTCTGGAATGACTCCTCCATTAAATGCAAGGGGTGGGTGAATTGCTGACATGCATATGATTTTCATGTACACATTAGAACTGTATACTATTTCTCGACCACGGTGATGAACCACAAAGCTGTGACTGACGCACAAATAGCTGGAGCTGACACACCGTGACAAGAGAAATCTGGGGCAAAGCTGCTGGATCAAGGCAGGGGAGGGGGGAGAGGTATGGCTCAGTAGCAGAGGCCTGACAGCAGATGGAGAAGACAAGATCGTGGAGGAGTTTAAGGCAGAACATTGTCTCAAGGCAAGTTCCCCCTTGGAAAGGTGCTCTGAGAGCAGAAATCTAGGTCCAAGGAAATCCAGATGGGTTCATGAAGCCCATTAGGAGGCAAGTGCTCTGTCTCAAGTCAATAGCTGATATGAAGCAATAACAGAGACTATTGGCAGAGCATTATCTAAACCATCTAAAGATCTATCTCTACCGGCAGGCCTACCCAGCCAATTTAAAGCATGAATTTCAAACTCTTGTCCGGTGGCGCAGTGGGTTAAACCACTGAGCTGCTGAACTTGTTGACCGAAAGGTTGCAGGTTCAAATCCAGGGAGCAGAGTGAGCTTCCCCTGTCAGCCCCAGGTTCTGCCAACCTAGCAGTTTGAAAACATGCAAATGTGAATAGATCAATAGGTACCACTCTGGCAGGATACCTTCCAGTCATGCCGGCCACATGACCTTGGAGGTGTCTATGGACAACACCGGCTCTTTGGCTTAGAAATGGAGATGAACACCACCCCCCAGGGTCAGACACGACTGGACTTAATGTCATGAGAAAAAATTTACCTTTTTAACCTTTTACCTGTGTTTAATCTCTGTTCTTTCTATTTTAATATGTATTTTATAGAAATATGTTTTAATATTTATCTTTTATGGAAATACATTTTAATATGTGTATTTATAGAATTTTTTTACAATGTTTATTTGTCTGAATTATGCTGTAACCCACCTCAAACTAATTACAACTTCTCCTCCTCCTTCTTATTATTATTTGAAACACAACAAAATTGGTACACAACAAACAAGATCACTACTATGCTGGCTGTTGTATTGGATGACGAGTCGGGCCCTTCCTAAGTGACTAGGACTGTGATGTATCGGCAAATAATGCATGCAGATCCCAGTAAGGGGGCCTTTTGCAGCTGACAGATGGTTCTTTTGTCAGTGCTGATTGTGCTCAAGTGCAGGCCAAAGTCTTTAGGCACTGCACCCAGTATGCCCATCACCACTGGGACCACCTTTACTGGCTTTGCAGTTCATCCTTTAAATCCTCATATTGTGTCAGCTTTTCCAGTTGTTTCTCTTCAATTGTACTGTCACCTGGGATTGCAACATCGATGATCCATACTTGGTTTTTTAACACGATTGTGCTTCAAACCTCTGTCAGTCTGAATTCCTCTGTCTGGGAATTCGTAAGTCCCAGAGTATTATTATTATTATTATTATTAACTATATTTATATACCACTTTTCTCACCCCCTGGGGGGACTCAAAGCGGTTTCCAGCACAGTCATGGCAAAATTTAATGCCAACATACATGTGAAAAACCAAAACATAAAATCAAACAAAAACATTTAACTGTAAAATAAATTATTTAAACCATATTAAGCTAGAAAACATAAGCAACATTTAGACATTAAGAGAAAGAATTGAAAACATATTAAAATAAACATTAAAAATACTTCTTCCTTTTCTTCTTCTTCTTCTTCTTTTTCTTCTTATTTATTATTTCAACTTGCTAACCCGCCCTCCCCGAGGCTCAGGGCGGTTTCCAGGCATATATACAAACACATCGAGATAAAACACATCCAGATAAAAACATCTTAAAACACCCTAAAAACATTCTAAAATACCATGACAGTCATGGTCAGTTACACACTAGTCAGGACAAGCAGATTCGAGTAGCAGTAGCAGCACGGCTAGGGATTGGCAGTTCAAGCACCGGTCAGGCCAAATGCCTGCCTGAACAGCCAGGTCTTACACGACCTGCGGAAAGCCATCAGGTCCCGCAGGGCTTGCGTCTCGGCCAGCAGCGAGTTTCACAGTACCGGGGCAGCCACCGAGAATGCCCTCTGCCGTGTGCTAGACAGCCTGTAGGTTTTCAGTCCTGGGACCTCGAGCATGTTAAGGCCTTCTGAACGCAGTGATCTTCTGGGTACGTATGGGGTAAGACGCTCCCTCAAATACACTGGCCCCAAACCATATTAGGCCTTGTTCTTTTTACGACAACGACTACGACTACTACTACTACTACTATTCCCTGGTTCAAATCCTTTGAACTTTTAGTTGAAAATTAATAGAAAATTAATAGAAGACCATTTGAAGTTATTGCCATTGTTGTCATCAATATCATCATCTTTATGAGTTACCTTTTCCCCAAGGGGATGTGATATATATGATCCCAGTTCCACAGAATAATTAATCACCAAAAGTGTATTAAATGCATGGTATGTACCATTGGTTATGACTCTTCTATCTGAGATTTGGATGCCTCAGTCCAGTAACTTCTTGCATGTTTTCCAATATAAGACATATGATATTAAAATGTGCTAGGACAGCCAGCAAACCCTGTGATGTAATGGGGGGGGGGGGGAATGAAGTATAGGTACTTACTACTTACTTACTCTATCATGAGGTTCTCTTGGGAAGATACATTCAGAGAAGGTTTTTTTAAATTGTTTTGGTTGTGTTTATATTGTTTTAATGTTTTAACTTGTATTATGATATTATGTGTACTGATTTGTTGTAAACTGCCTTGAGTCACCGATAGGCTGAGAAAGGCGGTATACAAATACAGTAAATAAATAAATAAATAAGTTTTGCCATTACCTAACTTTCCGACTAAGTGGGCATCTACCCTATAGTGGTAATGTCTCTTACTTACTTTTAGCTACTGAAATGGACATCCAAGTGCCACCTCTGTGTTGATGGAGGTAGGCAGGATTTCCCCGGGTACTGGTTGTGGGGGGTCGGGAGCAGGTGAGGGTTCTGCCCTCCCTTCTGCTAGAGATCCCTGTGTACAACTAGTGGGCCACTGTGTGACACGGAATGCTGGACTAGATGGGCTGAGGCCCGATTCAGCATGGCTCTTCTTATGTTCTTATGTTCTTAGAAAACAAGAGGTGCACAACCCTCCTGTTACATCAGATCCACTGGCTTCCAGTTTGCTACCAGGCTCAATTCAAAGTGCTGGCTTTAGCCTATAACACCCTAAATGGTTCTGCTTCAACTTACATGTCCAAACATATCTCCCTTTATGAGCCAATTAGAGTTTTAACATCTGCTGGTAAGGGCCTGTTATCTGTCCCACCCCTTTTGCAAGTGTGACTGGTGAGAACGAGAGGCAGGGCCTTCTCAGTGGTGGCCCCTCGGCTGTGGAACTCCCTCCCCTGTGACATCAGGCTGTCTCCATTTCTCATGGTCTTCAGGAAAAAGCTAACGACCTGGCTTTGTACACAGGCATTCAGAGAATATAGTAATATGGAATTCAACCTCAACAATGACTATGGAAAAATCAATAGGTATGGAAAATCAAGATTCAGCACTTTGTATGTTTTGATTGTTTATTGCTATTGTTTTTAGGTGTTTTAATTGTTCATATGTGTTACCTGTTTTATAATTTGATAATTTTATTGTTATGTCTATGATGCAGCATTTAATTTTTGTTGGAGTTTGTAAGCCGCTTTGAGTCTTCTTCAGGGTGAGAAAGGTAAAGTATAAATAAAGTGAATAAATAATAATAATAGTTCTATAAAATCATGGGATTTGTAATTTTACAAAGAAAGCTAAAGACCTTGTAAAACTACAACTCGCATGATTCCATAGCAACAAGCCATGGTAGTTAAAGTGATGTCAAACTATATCAATTCTACAGTTGATCTCTTCATGGTAGTGGAGTGGGGCATTTGCCACAATTGAGCTATCCATGGTGCTGAACCCTAATTCCAGAATATGGTCAGCACTGTGGTTAGCTTCTTTGTAATTTCAATTAAACATTTGTGGTTTTTAAAAAATCTTTAATAAAAAGTTCTGAAAAGTTTTTTAGATGATGCTTTTCTTCCTAAGAGATGCTCTGAGCAATTATGACTATTAAAACAGAAATAAAGCAGGCATTGTGCTTGGGCTTTTAAACCTAGAGACAGAACTCAAAAAGAGAAAGAGTTTGGATGGAGGGTAGATTTTAGTTTTTAGAATATTAGTTCAGAATAGTATAAGATGACAATAAAATAAAAAAAACACTAAGTCGTGTTGTTTAGAAACTCACAAGATTCAATTCCTCAACAACCCTTGAAATTATATTTTGCGAGGAAATTGAGTAACTCCTTTTTTTCCTTTTAAAAAATAAAGGTGCCAGAAACTTAAACTGTCCAGCCTATCAGGAGTTCATAATGAAAACGAATGCTCATTTTTCCCCTCCTTTTAAAAGTGTCTCTAGCTAAATGATACTGACGCTTTCAATTTTTAACATCATAATCAATAAAGGCTGCTTATGCACACTTTGCAAAACCATCGGTTTAGAAGTTTGGAAAAAAAATATGCATATGGCTGCAGCTTGCTGACTGGAAGCGCTTGCACTAAATCTTCCGAGTTAAAGTTTTACTGGTGTGTTATGAGTAAAAATGCCTTGTCAGCCATCTGCCAGTTTTTCTCCTAACATCCATATTTTCAACCCTTGCTAAACATTGGGAGCACTTGGCCACAAGAGGCCGGCTCTACAATTAAACAGCCGCATTCTGCTGCAGAAGCAAGGGCATGTCAAAATAGAACTGTCTGTTATTAATTTTAAAAGTCCATAAAGGAAAGGTATGACCCTGTCAAGGTGATGGACTGGCAGTTAAACGTATTATAAACTGTTAACTCTCAGTGACAAAAAATAGAGAAAAAGAACAAAAGGGGGGGGGGGAGAGAAATGGGATGGGGAACAACCCCCTCAACTCCTAAACTAACAAAGCAGAAATGTAACTAATCATAGTGGATTAATCGGTTACCTCTCCCACTGATCCAAAGAGGTTGCAAGGTTTTGGTTCTGTCAGATTAACTTTTTCTCTTCTGCCTCTCTCCGGTCGGAGAATTTGATTGCAAAACTGCATTCTTTTAACCAATGTTTATGGTGAATTCAGTTCATTAGCTCTTTAGCAGCAAGGCAGAGAACAGACATTGGTTGGCATCTAACATCAGGTTTTCAGCAAACTGTGTTCCTCTACAATAGAGGCCATTTAGCAGGCAGGTCCAACTGCAGGTAGCAAGGGTGAAAAAACAGAGATATTACATCACTAAGTGTGAATGCACTAAGGTAAGAATCTATTCGCATGCTCAAGCCCAAGTCCACCAAAATTCCCAGCCTGCTTTCAAAGGTGACTAGGCCAATGGCTTTTGCAGCACACAAAGAATGACTAAGGTCCATGCCTTAGTCACCTCCAGATTGGACTACTGTAATGCACTCTATGTGGGGCTGCCCTTGAAGACAGCCCGGAAGTTTCAATTGGTCCAGCGGGCGGCAGCCAAATTACTAACTGGAGTGTCCTACAGGGAGCGGTCAACCCCTTTGTTTAAGGAGCTTAATCTCACCCTAAGTGTGTTTCTATTCTCATTACAATGACAATTTCTTTATTTTTGCAAAGTGTCTCACAATTGAAACACAGCAAGTAATACTTAGAACCTCAGAAATCCTGCGTTCCTCTTTGCCAAAGTCTTTGAAACTATTTCTTTAATGCCGAGTGTGAAACTTCAAAACACATCAGAGCTTGAGTGAACACTAGCATGATATCCATTAGGAATAGGGATTCCTTTTGAGAGGCAGGCAAGATCCAGTGGCAAATAAGAAAGATTTGTCGACTTCTATCGGTGAGTTCTCTTTTCAAGGAGTATTGATCATTATTGACATGGAAGTACATATCACTCTTTCTCTTTAAAACTTCTAAGTGTTTGAGACAGAAAGGGAAACTGTATCTCAGGGTGGTCCATTAGGGAGGCATTGTCTCCAAAGCTTTTGAATCCCTCAGAAGGGGGCATAACTGAACCCAATTCGGTGGAGTAGAGTAGTACTGTCTGGCTGTGAGAGTTATATATGTGGTGCATACTTTTACAAATTCCAAAAATCATATGGAATTTGGGCCCCCTGGTGGCGCAGTGGGTTAAACTGCTGAGCTGCTGAACTTGCTGCCCGAAAGGTTGGCGGTTTGAATCCAGGGAACAGGTTGAGCTCCCTCTATTAGCCCCAGCTTCTATCAACCTAGCAGTTTGAAAAGATGCAAATGTGAGTAGAACAATAGGTACCACCTTGGCGGGAAGGTAACAGAACACCCTGCAGTCATGCCAGCCACATGACCTTGGAGGTGTCTACGGACAACACCAACTCTCTGGCTTAGAAATGGAGATGAGCACCACCTCCCAGAGTTATACATGACTGGACTTAGGGGGAACCTTTACCGGGAATGTGGTGCAGCTGGCTAAGTGTCAGCTGCATAAGATTTCTCTGACCAATAGGTCATGAGTTCGAGGCCTGCCCGGGTTGAGGTGGGTGCTCGACCTTTAAGTGTAGCCTGCTGTCAACCTTTGCAGCCCGAAAGACAGTTGCATTGGTCAAGTAGGAGATAAAGGTACCACATTAAAGTGGGGAGGCAAATTTTGACTGATTTATGAGGCCATTAAAGAACTCCAGGAACACTGAGGAATGCAGAAGGAACAACAAGTGCATCAGCTCCCCCTGGTGGCCAGAGTTTACCTCTTTCATCTATATGTGTGTATGTGGAAACGGCACGGATTGTCTGCTAAGTATGTGTATCTGTAAACCGCTCTGAGTCCCCTTCGGGGTGAGAAGAAAAAGAAGAAGAAGAAAAAGAAGAAGAACTTCCAGAAGATTATTCAAGAAAATGATGAGCACTAATGTTTTCATTCTTCACATTACAAAGTTGAAGAGAGATGTGAGGCAGTGATCATATCTTCAATAGCCTTCCAACTCTGCTCTGCAGATGTGTGGAATTTTGGTACTTGCTGTCTATTTCCTGACAATGGAAGCCATCAAGGATGTATCCTACCCACAATATCTTGGTCACCCTGTCCAGATATAAATTGTCTTGGAGAGTATAGCTGACAGAGATACCATACCATCTAGCCAGTGTGCAACATGAGTCTGGCTTGTGAATCTGTCATGGTTGGCATTGAAGCTACTTAGATAAGTAGGTGAAAGATAGCCTGGGAAAGGAAAGCTTCTCTCTCGCTCCCATTGTCTCCTTTTCCTCTTGCCATCACCTTCTACTTCTGCTTCCCCTTCTCCAGAATCCTCTGCTTGTGTCTGCTTCTTCCACCAAACCCACGACTTTTGCAAAATAATTATAGGTGCATTATCCCAATTCTCCTCCCTCTCCATGCAAGGCTACAGCCAAGAAGCAGTTAAAATTATTAGGTAGGGAATTCCACCCAGCTATTAATGTCCTGCAATTCATCTGTAGCTCTGGCCCCACCTCAGGCCCCTCTTCAAGTACCGTTCTGTTTTTTAAAGCAGCTTTGAAGGAATGCTCTCCAGTGGACTGCAGCCTGTCACTGTTCCCCGTCATGTGTCCGATAATTAAAATCTGACTGATTTATGGACTGGCATCAACCATCACAGCTCAAGAGTCAGATGATGTTCATCCTTCCCAAGGCTAAATTTACTTGGTGAAAAGGGGCCGCTCGCTTCCAGGCTAAGCTGTCATTCAGCTGCCGTGGAAACCATAAAGATAGCTAACAGAGCCCCAGCCAGCAGCCCTTAAGTTTATTTTATTCTAATATTTATTGCCACCCAGAAAATGAACATAATACAGACAAGTTAGTGAGCGCACTGCACCAGTGATTTGTGAGGCTGTGAGTGCCGCAAGAGCAAAACAAGTCTCGCTGTGTTAAAATAAAATAGAACACTCGTTCTTTCTCTTTTCTCCCACATCTCAAAAAGTACAGTTCTGAGGAGAGGGAGGCACAGCTTGGGTGGGCACATTGGCGATAGGTACAGTCCTATGATGAACATTCTTAATAGACGCATGTTTTTTGGAGGGTGGGATTTTCAAGAGAGCGAAGAAATGCCAACAATGGAAGGGGTGGGGGAAAACTTATTGAAAATGGCAGCTCGCAATTCCTCAGGGTCACCGTCTCAGTAGCAGTGATGGAACAGGCTGTTTAAAAATGATTTAAACTGCAGTGAACAAGACCGGAGGCTTAGAGGATCACTCTCCTGTAGCCTTGAGGGATATATCCAACTTATCCTCTGCTTCCTAGTGTCTCTTTACCCCTCTTGGGATGGGGATGGAGCAGTGGCTCGGCTTCACAGGCCCCACGCCTTTCTGGTTCAAAGACATCACAGGCTTCATGCATAATCCTCCAATTGTCCTGATTTGACAGGACAGTCACAATTAATACTCTATACTATTTTTTATATTATTATCATCTGGAAGATGGTATAGGATGATAAATACAAGCACAAATAGGCTGAGAGATAGCTTTTATCCCAGAGCTGTGACTATATTGAACTCTATGGTTTCACATTAATGTGACATTACATGTTGTGCAATAGTGGTAATAATGTGGAAGGGTGAGTATTTTGTTTTTGTAATTTTGTTGTTTGAAATATAATGACAATAAAGTTGTTATCTTCTGTCATTCTGCTTTTGGGCTGCTTTAAAAATGTCCCAGTTCCTCTCTTCTCTTCCCATTTCCCCCTTTTCCTTAAGTTCCTTCAGCTGTTGGAAAATGTTCAAACTGCAATAGTAAGTCCACTTTTTTCGTGTCAGGATTGACTTGAGAAACTGCAAGTTGCTTCTGGTGTCAGAGAATTGGCCATCTGCAAGGACATTGCCCAGGGGATGCATGAATGTTTTGATGTTTTACCATCCTTGTAGGAGGCTTCTCTCATGTCCCCGCATGGGGAGCTGGAGCTGACAGAGGGAGCTCATCCATGCTCTCCATGGACTCGAAGCTCTGACTTGTCGGTCTTCAGTCCTGCCGGCACAAGGGTTTAACACATTGCACCACTGGGGGCTCCTAGTAAGTCCACTGAATTTATCTCAGTAGGGCAGAAAAGAGAGAAATGGGTGGGATCTTGCTAAAGCAAACTGGTGACTAGTCTGATGCAAGCTTCTGGCCATCACGGGTTCCTTTGCCTGCATCAGGCAGAATGGGGCACCCCCACAAGTAAGAATGGTAAGGGGAGGGGGAATAGCCACTTCCCTTCATGCTTGTCATGTTCTGATATAAGCAGATGTGCCCACAATAGTCAGGAGCCTGTACAGAGCTTCACGGCCAGCTAGAAGTAGTGGTGGTGACACAGAAGAGGTAAAGATGAGCATCACTTTAGTGAAGAGCTTGCGGTCTCTGGTTATGGGAACAATATCCACAGATTTGCTCTGGGGTATTTTTACACTGGGATAAGCTTCACAATGTAGACATGCTTCTCATCCTAGATGGGTATCCCTAATATTACCTGATATGCTGCCCAAGTACAACTTGACCCACAATAGTGTGCCGAGGCAGGGCTTCTAGTGTCAAAGCCTTGGCACCTCTTTTTTTGTTTTTATAAGCAGGGACTATGAGAGGAAAAAATCCGCCTTTTCTTTTCTTTTTGTAAAGCATTATTTATTAATTCATTTCAACACAAAAAAGTTTTAACTCACAGTACATTCAGAAGAAGAAAGGGGATTAAAAGAAGAATGGGAAAAATTAACTAGAATGCCAAACGCTCATTGAAACACAAAGGGGCTCTGACCCGCCCCCCACCCCAACCAAAAAGGTAATGAAAGGAAATCAAAACCTATTTCACCACTAGAGAAACAACAAAATAATCCTACTAGGATTAGTATTGACTGTAGCCACATATTATTACATCATTAGATTTCTTATTTCTAAAAATTATATCAACATATGATTTCTAAACTTTCAAAGAAATCTTCACTTGGTTTATCCTTTAAAATTCACAAGAGTCTGTCAGTTTGAGCTAACTCAGCAAGGTTAGCAATGTGCCCTGGACTCACAAGGTCCTCTGATTTTGCATTCTCTGCCTTTGTTGTGGTGGGAAGGATGCGTTTACTCCATCAGCTACAGTATATGTTTTTATGAGATATCCCTGTGGCAATACAAAGTATTGGTGGCATCGGCCAGTGATCCATGGTCAAGATCCAACTGCCATACAAAAGACTTGTTCCAGAAATGGATTTCGTGCCCAACATTTTGGAGTCTCCTTGGAGTTGCCTGTAGAGGCAGTTAGAATGAGGCCTTATGACTACACTGCTCACAAACCAGTTTCTGAAATCAGATAAGATCAGTTGTGTTCATGGTGGCATGCTGGTTGACAATAACAGATCTACTGACATTACTCTGGTTCCTCTTAGAATATGGCCTGAGCATTATCTTTACTTTTTTGCTTTGGTTGAAATTAACCCTAGACTCAGGATGTGTGAAACCTACCTGTAGCAATCTCACTAATACTGCACAACTCTTAATGCCCCTCAGATGCCAATGAAAAACATCCAAACTTGCATCTCTTCACTGCGCCTCCAATGCAATAGGAGTTTTACTGCCGAGCTCTCATTTTGCTCTAAAGACTCTTTGTATCAAAATGAATAACACATAAATAAAGGCAAACCTTAAACACATCTTGACTGGTAAGACATTCAAAATGTTTTCTCTTAGATGGACAAGATTAGTCACACACAATATTTACTGTACAAAGCGAAATAGTTATAACATCGTATATATTTCCTTGAACAAACATACTGACAATTCTTCACTAGAGAGGGGATGAAAAAGCAACCATGAAGGCATTACTGAAGAAAAAAAGTACAGGAAGTTTCCATGCCCTCCTAACTTGTGGGTCTCAATGCATTCTTGAGCACTGAGTTAGTACATGACACCGAGAAAGCTCAAATAAATACAAGGTATGAGTTCACCGAGGAGACACATGTGGCTTCTTGAGACAAACTCACCAGGAAGTGATTGGGCCAAAGGGTGGATCTATGCCAGTGGCTCTCAACTTGTGGGTCCCCAGATGTTTTGGCCTTCAACTCTCAGAAATCCTAACAGTTGGTAAACTTGCTGGGATTTCTGAGAGTTGTAGGCCAAAACATCTGGGGACCCACAGGTTGAGAACCACTGATCTATGTAGATCTAGAAAATACTATATGAATGAGACTTTCTTTCAGGTGGAGTCCAAACAAACCTGAAAGAGATTCATAACATCCCCCCAAGTAGTTTTCTTAAACTCTGGTCAAATCATTATTATTCCATCAAGCTAATTTCGTTGAGTCTGAGTAGCAACATTATTATTATTATTATTATTATTATTATTGCGGCTTTTAGGCCGCCGACTCCCGAGAGCTCGCGGCGGCTTACAGCAGGGTTAAAAACATCAATATCAACATGACAATTAAACAGCAGCAATAGCATTAAAATACATTAAAATACAGCATAAAACAGATAATGAAGCAGCATCACACCCGAACAGACGAAGCAGCATGTCGGAGGGCTTACTCATTGAAGGCCTGCCTAAATAGGTGGGTTTTGCAGGCCTGTCTAAATTGGAGTAAGTCCCTCAAGGCCCTGGTGCCGGCCGGCAGGGCGTTCCATAGCGTAGGAGCTATAACCGAGAACGCCCTCCGGCGGGTTGGCTGTCAGGTGCGCCGACTTTATTGTTGGTATTACCAAAAGGTTGGCATCTTCGGATCGGAGTGGTCTCGAAGGGCAATAAGGGGTGAGGCGGTCCTTCAGATACGCTGGCCCCAGGCCGTATAAGGCGAACACTTTGAAGGCGATCCGGTGCTCGATAGGCAGCCAGTGCAGATCCTGCAAGATTGGTGTTATACGGCAACCTGCTGGAGCCCCAGACAGGAGCCGGGCGGCAGCGTTCTGCAGCAGCCTGAGCTTCCGGATCGCCGACATAGGAAGGCCAACGTAGAGCGCGTTACAGTAATCTAGCCTCGAGATGACCTTCCTCTCCTCTCTCCAAACCATTGGAGATGCCAGGAAAGATAACGGACTTTCTGCAGGCTATCTATGTGTTCTGTCAGTGAACTCATTATGCTGCCTATCAACACGGTGCCAAAAATGCGATGTTGGAGTTGGGACCACAATACGTGAGTTCAACCCCCCAAATCATATATCCTTTTATAGCTCCCACCATGGTAGGAAGCCTAACATGTTGTAAACACAGAGTGTGGAGGGGAACGATGGGATATAAAGAGAGTGGGAGACATGTTTCAGTGATCGAGCAGTGAGGCTTCTCATTCAAAGAATGAGAATGATGATGGGAGCAATCTCTACCTGAAATCCTGGAGAGCCATCACCAGTCAGAGAAGGTGATACTGGGCCAGGTGGGTCAATGGTTTGACTCACTAGAAGGCAGCTTCCCGTGTCTTCTAATTAAACAGAGAAGAACTGGGGATTTTATACAATACACATCACCCAAATGAGCATTTTGGCATAGACGGTATCACAAGACAGTTTCTTATCCTCACAAGAGAAGTGTGATGGCTCTGCTGAACTTCAGTGTAACAGTTACCCACCCACGTTATGCTGCGTGTCTGAAACAAGCCATTTTAACTTGAAATCTCACTCTCGCCAAATGTTTGCATTTCCGAAGGCGCGGAGGAAGACATCAAGTTGACAATAACGTATTTTCAGCAAAAGCCGTGCCTGCTATTCTGTCAGACATAATTTGTTTCCTAACCAATGATGCTATTTAATCAAAACTCACACCAGCTCCTTTAAAAAGCATTTAAGAAACTAAAGAAGAAACTTTGTGTGCCAGGGGTGGTTGAGATTATTGTTGTCCCTTCCTTCCTTCCTTCCTTCCTTCCTTCCTTCCTTCCTTCCTTCCTTCCTTCCTTCCTTCCTTCCTTCCTTCCTTTTTGAATTAAATCATCAAATCAGTCCTTATGAAATTTTTCCACTCTCTCCAAATTAATTCTTAGCAATCTTTGCCATTTTTTTAAAAAAAAATTAACATAGAATTCCAAAGCTGCCATTTATGTTTCTGATAATACTAAATTAATTCATAAGCTGTGAAGCATAAAGGAGATGCATATTTGAGATGCAGGCCACATGGAGCCATATGGCTTCGGGGAGACAGTCTCTGTGATGTGCGTGGCTACGCATCATACTGTCCCTGGCATACACACCTGAAGTTCGTGCCCCTTAATGTAATTGGACAGTTTTGTTTATGAAAGCGGCCTGTTCTGCCAAATGCTGAAGTCCTCGCTTTGACAGATATATCACTTTTTCAATGTGAGTGTATTTTGAAGCGAGCTGACACACGATCAAGTTCTCTTTTAATATCCCTTCAGCAAACCTGACACTTGTCCAGCAGGGTTTTGTGTCGTATCCAACTGTCAACTACCACAGTGGCATTATGGGAAAGTGGAAAAGGAGGAAAAAGAGTGAGCAGTTAGAGATGAGAGGGAGAAATGTGCTTCATAGATTCATTTCTTCACTCCCCATCAAAAGAAGGAAGTGTTCAAGTCTGGAGTTATTCTATAAGTCAACGTAATGTAGGCTAACCTGGGTTTCAGTGCTACACCTAGTTGGTTCTTTCTTTGTTCATTTCTCTTAATTGTTAGGGGGATTTTCCCAAAACAGCAGAATATTTACAAAAAGAATACTTAGTAGTATATTCATCTCACAGCAAGCCAAAACAATACAGTGTAGCTGTAAAGAATTCTTGAGCTTAAGGAAGGGAGATGTGAAGTTCAATCTTTAAGGTTTCGAAAGGTTTAGTAAAACATAAGAACTACATTTCTTGATCGGAAAGGATTGGGTCTAAGCTTTCTCTCTAACTCCATGATTTCTAAGTTCAAACAAAAGGAAAAATCTCTAAAGACTACATTTTCTCATTCACACACAACCAGAGAGAGAGACACCGACTGAAAAGATCAGAGTGAAAGGGAGTAAATGAATGAATGGCCATGAGTCTTTCCTTTTGGGACTTAAAACAAAGGAACATGCATCCCGAAGAAGTTGAATTCTATGCCATCAATTAGGATGGGAGGGGAAAAATAGAGAGAGAGGAGAGAGGGAGAGAGGGAGAGAGGGAGAGAGAGAGAGAGAGAGAGAGAGAGAGAGAGAGAGAGAGAGCATATCCAGGAATTCTATCTATCTGCTTAATTCTATCAGCTTCTCATTGAGGACTACAGACATGAGGTTAAATTCCAACAATAATAAACCATATTGTCATTTTCTAGCAAGAATGAGTCCTGTCTCCTTCAGTCAAACATGATCCCTCTTTCCTTTGCCTCTTCTGTCACAGCCCAAAGTGCTTGAAACCTTTCACTCTTCTTATTTCTTAACTATGATGGCTTGTTGCACTTTACAATCATGAGATATTGTGACAAAAGTGAACTGTGGTTTATTAGAAACAACTGCACTTTAGGAAGATGGTTCGCTTGAACATACCTCAGTAAGCATGGAACACAGTTTATGGTTCAAATGAGATATTACGTCTTGGTAAATGAGGCTTCCAAGCTCTTCCTTACAGTGCAGAGAGAGATGAGGATGGGCATATGCGTCAACAGGTAGATTTGGCACAGGGACTGTGGCTGGGAGTCAGCTGCATTAAGATCCCGACTGACCAAAAGGTCATGAGTTCAAAGCCAGCCCAGGTCAGAGTGAGCTTCCGACCATTGTGTAGCTTGCTGTTGACCTTTGCAGCCTGAAAGGCAGTTGCATCTGTCAAGTAGGAAATTTAGGTACCGCTTATGCAGGGAGGCTAATTTAACTAATTTATGATGCCATCAAAAGCAAGCAAAAGAATGAAGTACTCCATCAGTGTCACTAATGGATGGTGAAGTGACAGCTCCTCAGTGACCATGAAGTTGGAATGTTAAATAGCCTCTGTGTGTCTGTCTATATATGTTGTGTGTCTATGGCATTGAATGTTTAAGAACATAAGAACATAAGAAGAGCCATGCTGAATCGGACCTCAGCCCATCTAGTCCAGCATTCTGTATCACACAGTGGCCCCCAGTTGTACACGGGGATCTCGAGCAGAAGGGAGGGCAAAACCCTGACCTGCTCCCGACCCCCCACAACCAGTACCCACGGAAATCCTGCCTACCTCAACCAACTACGCGGTGGCCCTTGAATGTCCTTTTCAGTAACTACCGATACACTTGGTATCCATGAATCTGTCTAATCCTGCCTTGAAGTTGTTCAGGCTGACAGCTGTCACAACCTCTTCTGGAAGTGAGTTCCATAACCCAATGACCCTCTGGGTGAAGAAATATTTCCCTTTATTAGTCCTAACTTTCCTACCTTGGAGCTTCAGGGAGTGCCCCCTAGTCCTAGTGTTTTGTGACAAAGAAAATAATTTTTCTTTATTCACCTTTTCTATCCCATGCATGATTTTATACACTTCGATCAAGTCACCTCTTAAACGCCGTCTTTCAAGGCTGAAAAGACCAAGGCGTTGCAACCTGGTTTCATAAGGGAGCCGCTCCATCCCTTGGATCATTCTTGTTGCCCTTTTCTGTACCTTTTCCAGTTCCGTTATATCCTTCTTAAGGTGCGGAGACCAGAATTGTACACAGTACTCCAAATGTGGCCTTACCATAGATTTGTAGAGAGGTAATACAACATTTGCTGACCTATTTTCGATTCCCTTTCTGATCATGCCTAGCATAGAATTTGCTTTTTCACTGCTGCAGCGCACTGGGTTGACATCTTCATTGAGCTGTCCACCAAGACCCCAAGATCCCTTTCCTGGTTTGTCTCGGAAAGCTTTGACCCCATCAGTTGATAAGTGTAGTTGGGGTTCTTTGCCCCGATGTGCATGACTTTACATTTGTTTAGGTTAAAATGCATTTGCCACTTTGTTGCCCATTCACTCAATTTCGAGAGATCTTTCTGGAGCTCTTTACAATCAGTTTCATTTTTAACTACCCTGAACAATTTAGTGTCGTCTGCAAACTTTGCTACCTCAGAATTCACTCCTACATCCAGATCATTAATGAATAAATTAAAAAGTAACGGACCCAAAACTGAACCTTGGGGTACACCACTTCCCACCTCTTTCCACCCAGAGAAGTGTCCATTTATTACCACCCTTTGTTTCCTACAGTTTAGCCAGGTTCCAATCCAGGACAAGACCTGTCCTCTGATTCCATGGCTGAAGAGCTTATTTAGGAGCCTTTGGTGAGGGACTTTGTCAAAAGCCTTTTGAAAGTCAAGGTAAACAATATCAATTGGGTCCCTTTTATCTATGTGTTTATTTACACCCTCAAAGAATTCTAACAAGTTAGTAAGACATGGTTTGCCTTTGCAGAAACCATGTTGATTTTCTTTCAGCAATGCCTGTTCTTCTATGTGCCTAGTAATTTTTCTTTAATAATGGTTTCCATCATTTTGCCTGGAACTGAGGTTAAACTGACTGGTCTATAATTTCCTGGATCACCTCTGGATCCTTTCTTGAAGATCGGTGTTACATTTGCCTCCCTCCAGTCCTCGGGTACAGTGCCTGATCTTAGAGAAAGGTTATATATCTTAGCTAGAAGTTCAGCAATTTCACACTTGAGTTCCTTAAGAACTCTGGGGTGGATGCCGTCTGGACCTGGTGATTTGTTGACATTTAGTTTAGTAAGGCATATGAGAACATCCTCCTTGTTTATCTCTATCTGTTTTAATTCTTTTAATTCCCTCCCTGAAAAAACTGACTCAGCTGAAGGCATATGTTGTCTGTCCTCCTGTGTGAAAACGGAGCCAAAGAAGTCATTTAGCCGCTCAGCAATCTCTTTGTCTTCGCTGATTTTCCCTATTCTGGCCATTGTCGTCGAGTGGCCCAACTGCTTTTCTAGTTGGGTTCCTGCTTCTGATGTACTTAAAGAAGTTTTTGTTGTTTTTTTAATATTCTTTGCTATGTGTGCCTCAAAATCTCTCTTGGCTTTCCTGACTGTTGCTTTGCATTTAGTTTGCCAGAGCTTGTGTTCCTTTCTGTTCTCCTCGGTAGGAAGAGCCTTCCATTTCTTAAATGAGTTTTTCTTCTTTCCAATCACATCTTTTACTTCGTTTGTAAGCCATACTGGTGTCCTTTTGGACTTTCCATGCCTCTTTCTTTTATTGGAATGCATTTTAGTTCGGCCTGTTTTAAGGTATTTTTAAACAGTTTCCAAGCATTTTGGAGGGATTTGATTTTTTTACTGCTCCTTTTAGTTTGTTCTTTACAATTTTTCTCATTTTGGTGAAATTCCCTTTGTGAAAATTTAAGGTCTCTGTGTTAGTTTTCACTGACAGTTTGCTATCCAAACTTACGTTGAAGGTTATTGTGTTGTGGTCACTGGTACCTATGGGCTCAGTTACAAGGACATCTTGAACGAGATCTTGTTCATTAGTTAGCACCAAGTCCAGGATCCCCTTTCCCCTGGTTGGTTCCATGACCATCTGCTCAAGGGAATAATCAGCTAGCATGTCGAGGAACCTTGTCTCTCTTTCATGCGTAGAACAAGAATTTGGCCAATCTATTTGGGGATAGTTGAAGTCCCCCATTATGACTAATGTATTTCTTTTTTGAGGCCTGTTTAACTTCATTTTCCAGATAGCAGTCTGCCTCTGGAGTTTGGTTGGGAGGGCGATAGCAGATCCCTAGTGCTAGATTAGTTTTTTGTCCTGGGACTTTTATCCACAATGTTTCTGTAGGTGAGTTTGAAATTTCTTGAAGTTCTAATTCATGAGATTCTAGCTCATTTATGTACAGGGCCACACCGCCACCATTTTTCCCTCTCCTGTCTTTCCTGTACAGTTTATAACCTGGAATCTTTGTGTCCCATTTGTTTTCCTCCGTCCACCAGGTTTCTGTTATGCCAATAATATCAATATTTTTTTTCTTTTGCCAAATATTCCAACTCCCCTATTTTTGTTCGAAGGCTTCTAGCGTTTGCGTACAGACATTTATATTTATTTCTCTGGTGCACTTTCAACTTTGGCTGTTTGTGAGAATTTGTAGAAGGCCTACCATGTCCTACCTCTCGACTACTACTATCTATCTTTTCTGTTGACTCAGCCATTTGTGTATGGATTTCGTCCTCCATACTTGGCATTTCACCCTCTCGAACCGGAAGCTGCCCAGCTCCTGTCGACTTTCCCCTAGGAATCAGTTTAAAAGCTGCTCTGAAATCTTTTTAATATTAGTCGCCAGCAGTCTGGTTCCATTTTTGTTCAAGTGTAACCCGTCCCTTTTGTACAGGTCTGGCTTTCCTGAAAATGTTCCCCAGTTCCTAACAAATCTAAAACCTTCCTCTCGACACCACTGCCTCATCCACGCATTGAAGCTCCTGAGCTCTGCCTGTCTGGCTGTCCCTGCGCGTGGAACAGGTAGCATTTCCGAGAATGCTACCTTTGAGGTCCTGGACCTTAATCTTCTACCTAGCAACCTAAATTTGGCTTCCAGGACCATCCGCTTAGCCTTCCCAATGTCATTGGTACCAACGTGTACCACGACCACTGGCTCCACCCCAGCACTATCTACCAGCCTATCTAGATGCCTCGTAATGTCCGCGACCTTTGCACCCGGCAGGCAATTTACCATGCGGTCATCACGTCCATCACAAACCCAGCTTTCTATGTCCGGACAATCGAATCACCTACTACAAGAAGCCCACCTCCTACCACCCGTCGAGAAGTATCTTCGGTGCACGAAGATATGGGCACAGCCTCTGAGGAAGGGGGTCCCAACTGAGGGAGCCGGTCCCTCTTCCTCAGACTGATGTTCTCCCTGCCCAAGACCCCCATTTTCCAAGGCAGCTGGAGGGCTGCTCATCATGGAGTGGGATGCTCCTGTTGCATCTCTGGAGATCTTATCCTCCAGCCTCACTTCCTCTCTGTGCTTCTCTAGGTCTGCTACCTTGGCTTCAAGGGAAGAAACACGTTCCATGAGAGCCAGGAGCTCACTGCAGCGAACGCACACCCAAGACTTCTGCCCGGCAGGCAGGTAGTCATACATGTGACACTCAATGCAAAACACTGGGAACCCCCCCTCCCACTGCTGGCTGGCTACCTCCATTTCTTATTAATGTTTTTTGTAGATTAACTGTTTTGTTGTGGTCTTAATTTACTTAATTTAATTTTTTACAAGTCTTTGGATATTTCTTCTCCGACTTGTTACAAGTTTATGCTCTATCGCGCGCCGATAGGCGCGCGGGCTGCTAACAAAGACCTAAAGCATGCCATGTATATGTGCATTGTAATCCATCCTGAGCCCCCTGTGGGATAAGAAGGGCAGAATATAAATACTGCAAATAAATAAATAAATATAAATAGGCATATTACCCTCAACATAACAAAACCTACATGACCGTGACATGCATGATCAGATTCCTACCGCCGGTGCTTTTCAGAGTTTCTTCGCAGACAAGATATCGAGCCTCCGCCAGGACCTTCCAGCCACAGTTGACACAGTACCTGAGCTCGAGACTCCGTGGCCCTCCGCCGGGCCCACCCTCAACCGGTTTCGGCCACTGGACGCAGATGCTGTTGATAAGATAGTGGCTGCAACCAGGCCTACCACCTGTTCCCTCGACCCGTGCCCCTCCTGGCTTGTTAGATCTTGCCTGGAGGGGTTACGTGGAACTCTGTTGAACATCATAAACAGCTCCCTTGAGCAAGGAGTGTTTCCAGAGTGCTTGAAAGAGGCGGTGGTAGCTCCATTGCTGAAAAAACCATCATTAGATCCGGCGGTTCCCTCCAACTACCGCCCAGTGTCGAATCTTTCGTACCTGGGCAAGGTAGTTGAGAGGGCAGCAATGGAGCAGTTGCAGTCCTTCTTAGATGATGCAACATGGCTAGACCCCTTCCAGTCCAGCTTCCGCTCGGGGCATGTGACGGAGATGGTCGTGGTCGCCATCACAGATCAACTCCGCTGCCAGCTCGACCAAGGCGGGTCTGCGCTGCTCGTGTTATTGGACCTCACGGCAGCGTTTGACATGGTCGACCACAATCTTTTGACCCACCGCCTGGCCATGGCTGGAGTGAGAGGGACAGTCCTGAAATGGCTGACCTCCTTTCTCCACCAGCGGTCTCAGCGTGTGAGGAGGGGCAAGGTTGTCTCCGAGGGCTCTGCGTTAGTCTGCGGAGTCCCTCAGGGGGCCATTCTCTCCCCTCTGTTATTTAACATCTATATGCAGCTGCTTGCACAGCTGGTGCGGAGTTTTGGGCTTGAGTGTCATCAGTACGCTGATGACACTCAGCTCATTCTGAGGATGGAGGGCAGGCCTGAATCCGTCCCCGATAATTTCCGACGATGCCTTGAGGCCGTTACTGGATGGTTGCGAGCCAGTAGGTTGAGGGTGAATCTGGCGAAGACGGAGATCTTGTGGCTGGGCCGTCCGGGTGATAGGGATGTCCAGCTTCTGACCCTGGACGATGTGGCTCTATGCCCATCGCCTGTAGTAAAAAGCCTGGTGTCCACCTGGACTCCCAGCTGACCATGGAGACCCAGGTCTCCATGGCCAGCAAGGCTGCTTTCTTCCATCTTAGACAGGCGAGGCGGCTGGCCCCCTATCTATCCCGGAACGACCTGGCCACGGTGATCCAAGCCACGGTCATCTCGAGACTGGACTACTGCAACGCACTCTACGTTGGCCTTCCTCTGTCAGTGACCCAGAGGCTCAGGCTAGTGCAGAACTCTGCCACCCGACTCCTGTCTGGTAGTCACATAACACCTGTTTTGCAGGATCTGCACTGGCTGCCAATTGAGCACCGGAACCGGATCACCTTCAAAGTGTTGGTTCTTACCTTTAAGGCCTTACACGGCTTGGGGCCAACGTACCTGAGGGACCGTCTCTCCCCTTATTGCCCTATGAGATCACTGCGGTCGGAGGGAGCCTATCTCTTAGACGTCCCCTCGGCGAGGCTCGTGCGCCTGACTTCAACCCGCAGGAGGGCGTTCTCTGTCTTCACGCCCACACTGTGGAACGCCCTCCCGGCAGAAATCCGTTCAATCCAGGACTTGCTGGCATTCAGACGGGCCTGCAAGACCCATCTTTTCCGCCAGGCGTTCGACCGGTAGGTCCTACCTGTGCAGCCGCTGTTTTTAGTGTTATCTGTGGTAGCATGTTGCATCACAGTTTTAATGATGTTATGGAGTGTATTGTTTTTAGCTAATTTTACTGCTGTTTTAATCACTGTCATTGTTTTTATTGTGCCTATTTGGCTCCTGTGAGCCGCCCCGAGCCCTCCCGGGAGTGGCGGCATAGAAGCACGCTTAATAAATAAATAAATAAACCGTAAGAATGCAACCTTAGCTTCTCCTTCCTTCCCTCCTTCCTTCCTTCCTTCCTTCCTTCCTTCCTTCCTCCTCCTCCTCTCTCTCTCTCTCTCTCTCTCTCTCCTTTCTTTCTCAAGCCAACTTGCATCTACATAAGGAAGGTTACCTACATGTGGAAGGCTAATCTGGGTGTTTGTGCCCAGAGCTGTCTATCCAAGGGTGTATCCACACTGCACAATTGGAGCAGTTTGATTGATACTACTGTACTTTAACTACCTTGCTTTCTCCTATGGGATTTCAGGACTTGATGAGGTACTTGGCATTCTCTAATGATCTCCGCTTATATTAGAGCTATCTTACAGAGAATGCAAAGTATTCAAGAAATTACAAATCTCAGGATTCCCGTTAAAGTGGTACCAAGCTAGTGCGATTGTGCAATGTGGACCAAAGCCCAGCTCTACAAGGAAATCAAGTGGATCTCTGTGGCACTAGTCCTAATGAAGGCCACTAATGGGTATTAATGGCCATATATTCCCTGTTGTGTTTCCAAGATAGTACCAGAAGAAAGGTTTAAATAGAAGCTTATTTCCCTCCCTGGCAAGATGATTCAACCTACTTTCTGTTTAAGCAAACTATATTGTGCAAAAAGGAAAGGGCATCAATTTGCTTTAAATTTCATCCATCAAAGTCAAAGCAGACTTCTTCTTTCTATGTTATGTTCTTAATCTCCCCATGCTCTGAAGTTCATTTGTCCCACATTACTGGCCTTGCTAGTTGCACCTGCGTGTCTGGCTTATTTCAAAAGATCTCAATGCAGACAACATAATGAAGCTCTGACGGCCGAGTCCTCCCCCTTCCCAGTCTTTAATAGCAGAAACAAAATTGTAAGCTTGGAATAAACATCAAGAGAAGAAACAGTATCACATGAAGTTCAAAAAAGCTCACTTCGTAGCCAGAATTGACCAAGAATTGCCAAGCGATTAGAAAATTAGCAGTTCTTTCCACATTAAACATTTAAAACCATTGGTATGGTGGTAAACACCACTGATTTGAGTTTTACAGTGCTGCTTTGCCCACCTACAGATACGAGATAGAGAGTATTTATTTATTTATTTGCTCCATTTATATACCGCTTTTCTCAGCCCTCGGGCGACTCAAAGCGGTTAACAGTAGCAAAAATTCAATCCTCAACATCATAAAAACAATTAAAACAATGGCATAAATATACGATCATTATAAAGTCAATACAACACAGCTCGTTAGCGCCTCTTAGTTAAAATCAGGATCCAATTAGAGAGTAGACTAATGTGCACGGATTCATTTAGGCTGTTTGCCTTTGGCTTGTTTGGCTTATTTGGACACCTGTAAGTAAGGGCTTCAACCGAGCTGGACCACATGGCTGCCAGTCATGGCTCCTTCTGCTCTATTTGGGATCATGAGGCACACGGAGATGCTCAAGACACCCTTTCACATATGTAAATGGAAATCATGTCACCATCTCTCAACTTTCTTTTTTCTAAGCTAAACAAGCCCAACTCCTCAAGATGCTCCTCACAGGGCTTGGCTTTCAGATCTTTGATGATTTTGGTGACCCTTCTCTGGAGACATTCTAGCTTGTCAATATCCTTTTTGAATTGTGGTGCCTATAACCGGCCACAGTGTCGCAGGTGGCCTCTGACTGAAGCAGAAGAGAGTGGGACCATGACTTCCCTTGGTCTTCCCTGCAACACTGTAGCCAGTTTTATATTTCTATTGATACAGCCTAGAATTGCATTGGCTTTTGCTGGCTGCCTCATTATATTTTTGACATGTTCAGCTTGTGTCTACTAGGACTGGGGCCCTATTCCAACACACTGACCCATGAATATGAACCCAGGTTTTATGGCGGTGATTTTTCTCAATTTATTTTCAACCTCTAAATGAGTATATGCATCAATTATGAGAAGAACAGTTTATTTGTGTGAATTAAAGCTAAGTTAGACATAGGAAAGAACGGAAGAACATTAGACTGCATCTTCTATCAGCCTTTCTTGGCATAGTCAATTGTAAGGAATATTGTAAAATGCTTAGAAATACAGAGGGACATATGATTTTCATCCTTATCTAAAGCTGTTCTGATACTAGGGGAATTATATGGCCACAATGTCTTTGAGACTAAAGAACCACAACAGTTAAAAATAGGATTCATTCAGGAGTGACAAGATATGAAGAAGACTCAAGTCTTCATCTCAGTGATAGACTGTGCCATTGTTTCATTATTAATTGAAAGTGTTTTGGCAATACCATTCTGACGCAACCTATCTGCATTTAATTAAATGTAAATTCAAGCCATAATCTAAGAGCCATAGACCACTCATAAAGAATGACTGTGAATGGGGAGTGGGTTTTATGACGCATACAGACATTTGGTTCGTATTTTTGAGCTCAATAGCACACACATACATGGCAATGGAAGGTTTGTTTTCATCTCCCCTTTTCGCTTCCCAGTCTCCAGCAAGTGAGGCGGACACTGAGAGATTGGCCTTTGCCGAGTGTTTATGTTCATTCTGAATTACCGGCTTCTTGTGAACCTTTGATTTATGGGCAATCTGTTAAATATTTGAATTGAGATCTGCGTACCTGAGCTAATCCATCTGAAAGGAATCATGTTCTCCTAATAGGCCAGGGGTTATGTCATGTCACCTCACTGGTGTGAGGGAAAACATGCTGTTATCAAAGCAGGGAATTTGTTAACAATTTTGAGAATGCATGAGTAAAGGAAGAACTGAATTATTGACTCTTCACTACAGTTTGCTGCTGTAGACTTGCAAATAGCGCTGCCGAACCCATCCCTGTTGGGACGGAGAGCGGGGAGAAGTGGGTAAATAGAAAGCAACCATACAATACAGAGACTTTTCCTTTAAACAGTATGAGTTGTTGAAATAGCAATGGCTTCAAGGAGTGAGAGTGGGCAAAATGCACATACCCACTAGAGGTCGTTGATCCATAAAAAATTGATTCTAAACTTGTGGGGATGGGGGGTTTCCATTGCTGGGTCATTATAGAAATTAATCCGAAAAAATTGAATAAATTTCATGATTGAAACGTAATTAATGATGAATTTTTGTTATTATTCCTTACGCCAGCTGGGAGGGAGGAATGGAGGGCAAGCCCTCCCCTCTTCCCTCCCCCCCCAGTTCAGAAGCATTGTGGGTAAATCTGGAATGGCTCTGAGCTTGCTGGGGAGGAACGGAGGTGGATGGCTTGTTGCCATCCACTCCTCCGTTCCTCCCCACCAAACTCAGAGGCATCCCGGATTATATTTAATCCGGGATGCCTCTGAGTTTGCTGGGGTAGGAACGGAGGAGTGGATGGCAACAAGCCATCCACTCCTCCGCTTCTCCCCAGCAAACTCAAAGCCAGTTGCACTTGCAAAGAAGATGGGACCAAGAGCAGATCCTCCCCATAAGATCTTAATTTCTGAGGTGGTTTATAAGGGGAGATATGTTTGGACATGTAAACTGTGCCAGAACCATTTAGGTCTTTATAGGCTAAAACGAGCACTTTGAATTTTAATTTCATTCCCTGTGAAAATTATTTTTCTCTACTTAATTTGGGCACAAAGTCAAAACAAAAATCCAGGGTGGGACAAACTTTTTTTTTAAAAAAAAACCAACCTACAGCATTGTTTTCTTTGAATGAGACTGTTGAATGCCAATGCTGGCTTCTCTTGACCCATCATGAACTTCAGGCCTAATGCCATGCTTAGAAAAAAAATACATTTTACTCTACTCTAAAAAGAAATAGGAGTTTTACTAGGCAAGTATTGAATGAAAGTTAAACAGGACGGATGCTCAGAACACACACACAAAAATCTACATGCATATTTACAAAAGCAAATAAACATTTGTGTGTGTGTGTGTATGTGTGTGTACACAACATTTGTTTCCTATGCATGGGCCTGGGCTTTTTCCCCTTTTGTTCATTACATGTTCCAACCTACCATCTGTCTCAAGAGAAAGTTAAGATTAGAAGAGTGTCTTGTAGCAGTTTGAAGAATCTGCAAAGAAAGGTAGCCTAGTGTGCAAGCGAATGTCGACACATCTAGCCATGAGACACATTTCACCTTAAAAAGCAGCTTTCTTTAATCCAGGCAGATGTCAGATTGAGCTTTTAGTCTTATATTTCATAGTATATTGATAATAAATTATATTGTGTAACAAAATTTGAAAAATGTTCTGTTCCAGGTTTGAAAGTTTCATTTCCCATTTAATTGTGCGATCCTTACTTTGAAAGTAGTTCTATTCCAGAAACATGGTTTTTGTGGCTGCCACAAACTTTGTTGTGTGGGTTGAGACTTGATGAGGTAATTCGTGGAAAAACTAGAGCAAAATGTGCTGAAGGATGTCTCTCCAAAACAAAGTTTTTCCCCCAGTTTCATAAACATTTCATAAACATTTTATATAGGAGCCTCCGGTGGCGCAGTGGGTTAAAGCACTGAGATGCTGAACTTGCAGTCCGAAAGGTTGCAGGTTCGAATCCGGGGAGCGGCATGAGTTCCCACTGATAGTCCCAGCCTAGCAGTTCAAAAACATGCAAATGTGAGTACATCAATAGGTACTGCTCCAGAGGGAAGGTAATGGCACTCCATGCAGTGTTGCCGGCCACATGATCTTGGAGGTGTCTATGGACAACGCTGGCTCTTCGGCTTAGAAATAGAGATGAGCACCAACCCCAAGAGTCAGACACCACTGGACTTAATGTCAGGGGAAAACCTTTACCTAAACATTTTATAAAGCAATTAGGAAATGACATTTATAACCCATAGTGTTATATAAAGCATATTTTCTTCCCCCCAAATTTCCAATAGAGTGGAGTTATGCTTCAAAGTCCCATTGTCTGCTTAGTAGAATTGGTAATAGTTTCAAGAGGATAACTGTATCACTATGGGACCCCCACCAGGACATTGCTGAATGATACTTGGTTGAGCTTCCTTCCATGATTCCCAAATATGTGGAGCAACCAGGGACTGAATTTCTGATAAATGGTGAACCACAATGGAGATATCTTTTGGAAATTCACAGAGAAATTCTGGAAGCCCTGAGAATGATATCTCCAAAATATACACTCACGATCATAACCTAGTTGAGTAATTCTTAACTACTCCATTTTCCTTCTGTCATGACATTGCTGTGTTCAAAAAGGGGAAAAGGACAAAGGGAATCTTGGAATCTATTCCTGAAGGGTCAGGGCAGGAATCGCTTTCTGGGAGTATTTGAAGATTTCAGGTAGATTGTGTCTCGAATTTTCTCCCTTTTCAGTTGCCTGGCTTTATTGCTCTGTTTATTTTATTTGGTTATAAATAAATTCTGTTTAAAATCATATTATGTAATTATGTCTGTTAGGGTTGTCAATTTTTATTTTTTTGGTTAATCTCTGTGACGGCACAGTGAGCGCCACCTACATAAAAGATTTTGAGTTTGCAAAGGTTTGCTTTAAAATGTGTTTTTGTAGCCTGCACAGTTTGCTAAAGGTTTACCTGCATTGATTGGTCCCTAGCACCTGCCAATCATCGTTTGCAGAGCCCAGTTGAGTTTGTTCTGCCCCTTTTTCCAGGGATCTGGGAACAAGCCGTTTTTCATTTCATAGACCACCAGGACTCCTCCTGTAAAAGACGTATTTGAAGGTTTGCCAGACCAGGTCTTGGTCAGGCCATCTTCCAATACCAGACTGATTTTCCTTGGAGCTCAAGCAGGATGTTCAGCATATTAGAAGGCTGAATGACCCTGGGGAGTCTCAAGTACATTCATACCAGTCATTTGGCATCCAAAGGAAGGCTTTGTGTCTTCAATTTTGGCCACTTGACTGGTGCTGCGAGTGTCCACACCTCAACGCCATTGAGAGAGAAAGAACTCAGAGAGCCATCCGGCTATAGTTTCTTGGATCAAGCTTCAAGCTTCAAGTAAGATATTTCCTGCATCATTTTGGGGAAACTAAGCATAATGCCTGAGTGATAATAGCTCATGTAATGAACAATAAAACCTTTGAGTTAATTTAAGAGTCTAGTTTGGTCCTTGGGAGCCCCGAGTATTTAGAGGAAGGCCAGAAGCAATCCCCCAGAATAGAGAGACCACGTCCTGGCCCTTTACTGGGCATTTATAGCCCGGGAGCGATGGCACAATCTCTATTTGGTATTGAGTTTATAGTAATGGCTGTTCTGTTTTCTTTGATGTGTATTGTTTCGATGTAATTTGTTAATATGTCTTTTGGTTTTGCTGGCATTGAATGTTTGCCATATGTGTTGGAAACTGCCTTGAGTCCCTTCGAGGTGATAGGGTGGTCTACAAATAAATTATTATTATTATTCCTATTTTCTATTTGGGTGGTCTTGGAATTTGGCGATGCTGTCAAATCACAAGAACTTCCCATCGGGTTGTCAAATCACTGTTTTTTTTATTGTGCATGTTTGACCTTGATGTGCTCACATTTGTGAGCTTGAGACCACTTTAACTGCCATGATTCAATGCTATGGAGTCTTGGGAGTCATAGTTATGCAAAATCTTTAGCCTTCACTGCCAAAGCATGCTGATGCCTCAATAAACTACCAATCCCAGGATTTAATAACATGGAGCCATATCAATTAAAATAGAGTGCATCAATTCTACAGTGTCCAGGTTCAGCTCAAGGAAGGACTTGAACTTGGACCTCTGAAGTTTCCATCCCACAGTGTTAGCAATGAATCCTATTGTTTTCAATGAGAGCTTCAGCGTTCACTCTGACTGGCACTGCAACTTTGTCTGAATCCACTAATGTGTATTTCGCAACTAAGCATTAGAATAACAAAACTATGGACTTGTCATCGTTCAAAGGCACGACCTTGTAAACCTATTTAGAAGCTCATTTCTAGAAAGAGTTATGGTAGAAATCTATTCCACATCACCGCTTTCTTTATCAAAATGAATATTCTATATAAAAAACCAACTAGTGTGTGCCATACATTCTCCATCCATCAACACAGACCCTGCCAGAGTGGTTCAGCCCAATTTTTAACATTTTATACACTTTCTTTACTGCTAACAAGGGCTTTGACATTGTACTCCCTCTGCTTGGGAGGAATGCAAGGTCCCTTCCAGCTTATATGACATATGTAAGTTCATCTGTATGCATGTATATGTTTATGAATTTGCAAGTGGACCCCCAAGCCATTGCCCATCAATACACACGACCTACAAAAGCAAAAGGCTCAACCATGCTTATTTCACAACTTTCACACTCCATGGTGTTTTAGACCAGTGATTTTCAACCAGTGTGTCGCAGAACACTAGTGTGCCCTGAGAGATCATCAGGTGTGCCGTGGGAAATTATTTTCGAACTTCATTCATATATAAACTATAAGGCGCATCTGTCCCTTTAAGAAATGGAACCATAGCACTCTCGCGTCACCTAAGAAGTGACGCGAGAGTGCTATGGTCGCGCCATCTTGGATTCACGCAGACGCGGCTAAGTAAACAAAGTTAGAGTTAGTTCTGCAGCTGCGCATCAAGTGGCAGTGGCAATTTGGGATCACAGCAAGACAAGCGAGTGACAGTGATGGAGAAGTTTTTGAGAAGGGAAAATGCAAATGCCGAACAGGGCCCTGGAGAAAATTATGACATAGATGAAGGCCCTAATATGAGTGGTAGACAAAAGAAAAAAGAATAGACGGTGAGCTTGAGGCAATACAGAGAAAGCTATCTTTCATTTGGATTCACTTTCACCGGGGATGCGACAGCACCGACTCCGCTGTGCTTGGTGTGTGGTGAGAAGCTGTCCAATAGCACCATGGTGCCAAGCAAGCTTAAACGCCATCTCCAAATGTTCATCGAAACAGGCCCAGGTTTCACACTAAGTGAGTGTATAAATACATTTAAAAACATATTAACTATATGTATTACTGTGTTAGAGTGTCATTTTGTGTCATTTTGGTTGGTGGTGTGCCCCAGGATTTTGTAAATGTAAAAAATGTGCCGTGGCTTAAAAAAGGTTGAAAATCACTGTTTTAGACCCCTTGAAACAAATAATGGTAATAATTGAAAAATCTGAACTTGTAGGGTTCTAGTGTGTTCGATCACAAATTAGTTATTGCTAGATTTAACCTCCCTGTGTTTATGTAATCCTCTTTAAAGCTCATAGAGTTGTGGACATAGACCTGGGTTGGCCCTATATTAATGATATTCATGGGCCTCCAGGTATCCTTCCCAATGTTGTTGTGGTAAGAAAAGCAAGAGAGAATTGCTGAGATGTTACTAATACATAAAGAAGTACATAAAGAAATGAACTCTGTTGCAACCATGAAGCTGAAGCCCAAACTGACTTGCCATGAAAGGCTTCTTGAAACTGCTTTTGTGTTAAATTGACTGAAAGACACAATATGTGACATGATAGCCACTTTTAAATATCGGAAAAGATGTCGTATTGAAGACAGAGAAGGCTTGTTTTCTTCTGCTGAAGAGAATAAAACACAGTAATGGATTCAAACTGAAGGAAAACAGATTTCACCTGAATATTTCAGAATACGTCTTGATGCTAAGAGCTGTCCAACAGTTGACTATGCTGCCTTACAATATGGTGGAGTCGCCTTCTCTGGAGGTTTTCAAACAGAGACTGGGTGGCCATCTGTGTGATTCTGTGTTCCTATATTGCAGAATGGGATTGCACTGGATGGTTCTTGTGGTCTGTTCCAACTTGGTGATTCTATCAACATCCGTAACTCCATAGTAGGCCGTATCTTCACATACAATGAGGGAATTGCCTGAGGTGTCAGTTGCTGGAAAGGGCCAAAGTAGAAGGCATAGGCAATAGAGCTGTGCAAAACTTCATTTATAATTAGTTTCTCATATCTATTTCATAAGATTCATACATATGAAGCGATATTAAGAAACACAAAAAAGAGCCATGCAAAAAAAAAACAATCCTAAAGTTTCAAAACCTATGATTGTGGAAGAGTTATGTAAGTCTTGTAAATGGCTCCAGGTCTCTGTCTCAGGTGCTGCTTCTCCCCCTAAAGGACTATGTTTGGTTCCCCCAAAGGGTCCTGAGGAGGTTTGCAAAGCTGGAGTGAAGGGAGAAGCCCTGATCTTTCCCCAAAGAGGGCAAGGGGGAGAGGGAGGAAGGGATTCCTGTCTGGATGTCCAGGCAAGGAAGAAGCCCCTCCAGCACATGGCTGGCCAAGAGAGAAACAGACAGAGGCCACACTCACATTGAGGCTTTCATGCAGGAAGGAAGAAGAATTCTGCAAAATGTCGTTTAAGGTAGGGTCTTTCGAATTATCTGCCAGAGGGGTCATTGCCTTCCCAAACTAGATTTCCCAGAATTCTACTTACCACCTTGTGCTTTCTCTTCCTCCCTGAAAGTTTTGGTGGGGGAAACTCATGTTCATTCTCTAAAGGGATTTCACAAAAAAAAGGATTGTTGAGAGTTGAATCAACCCTGTGAGGTAAGCAAAGTTGAGAAGTAGTAACTCCAAAGTTTAACTAGTAGGTTTCCTATTATTGTTATTATTGTTGTTGTTATTATTATTATTTGAAACACAAGATGAGTCCACAGCAGACACTCTGCTGGCTGTTGTATATGCTCACATGCCAGACACTTCCCAAGTGTCTAGTACTGTGTGGTGTATCGGCAAATAATGCATGCAGATCCCAGTAAGGTGGCAGATGGTAATTTTGTCAGTGCCAATTGTGTTTAAGTGCAGGCCACGGTCTTTAGGCACTGCACCCAGTGTGCCAATCACCACTAGGACCACCATGACTGGCTTATGCCAAAATCTTTGCAGATCAATCTTTAAATCCTCATATTGTGCCAGCTTTTCCAGTTGTTTCTCTTCAATCCAGTTTATTACTTCTTCTCCTAGTTTCCTCCTTTTTCCTTAGCTTACTTCCATTGCTGCAAACTGTATTCAAAGAGCAAATGCAATTTGCATTCAATTCACTCAGCATTGGGGAGAGAAGAGCAGTTAGAGCAGTGTTTTTCAACCTTTTTTGAGCAGCGGCACACTTTTTACATTTACAAAATCCTGGGGCACACCACCAACCAAAATGACACAAAATGACACTCTAGCCTGTAAGACTGCCCTCTTTAGACTGGCCTTTAATTAGCCTGGTCTGCCCTGGTGTGTCTGCACTTGAGTCCCAAGGAACCTGTGACTCCCCGGAGTTTTTACCTCTGTATATTGTTTCATGTTTTATGTTTTTTATTGTATGACTGCTTGGCTTGTTTTCCGCCCCATTGTGATCCGCCCCGAGCCTGCAGGGAGGAGCGGAATACAAGATTGAATAATAAATAAATAAATAAATAACACAGTAATACATATAGTTAATATGTTTTTAAATGTATTTATACACTCAGTGTGAAACCTGGGCCTGTTTCGATGAACACAACATAGATATCCTGGCAGTAATGGCAGAAAGACACACACAAAGGTCTTGCTCAACAGCTGTCAGTCATGGGAAAACTTCGGCCCTCTGGGTGCTTTGGACTTCAACTCCCATCATTCCTAACAGCCTGAGTCCCTTTCCTGCTTAAGTGGCTGAGGGGGGGAAAGGAAAAGGGCCTGAGGCTGCTAGGAATGGTGGGAGTTGGAGTCCAAAACACCTGGAAGGTCCAAGTTTGCCCATGCCAGCTTTCGATTCCATCACCACATCTAACTTCAGCCTCTGTGGTTTGAATATATGTGATTATCTATGTGATTTTCTACCTTGTCACTATGATTATGGTGCTGCTTCTTTAAATTGTCCGCAAACTGACTGTGTTATTGTGTGGATCCTGGAACTGATGTTGGATAACATCATAAGGATACACTTTGTTTTTTGAACTCACTTCTGTGATTTCATCAAATACCGTGGGTTTTCCATAGAGGAGCGCTCCGTGAACTCGCTACTTTCTGGTTCGCAACTCCTCCGCTTTCTGTGGCAACTACGCCAAACTACTTTATGTAAGACTTTTGATTTACTCCAGCAGGATTGGGTTTTTGCATATGATTATGTATGATTAATGGTGCATTTTGTACTGTGACGTAGTGACGCTCCTTTAATAAGTAAGGGTATTGGAGGTTCCAATTTCCCACGGCACACCTGATGATCGCTCAGGGCACACTAGTGTGCCCTGGCACACTGGTTGGAAAACACTGAGTTAGAGCATTGCTTTCCCAGTACACTCAGGTGAAGGTAGACTGTTGCAGCTTCTCTTAGTTTGTGTGTTCTTTCTCCCTAATTCCTTTTGCTGTTTTGATCACAATCTGATTTTGCTTGGCCACAAGTGCATGTGGTTTTTGAACTCTGAAATTTGGGGAGATCTGGGATATTGTACCACAAAATGCCATTCTAATTCACTTCCGTAGCATGGATAGGGATGTGGCCACAGCTTGTCTTTTGCCCCAAAATGTCTTGGACCGGCTCCTGTCATTGCCCCACAAGAATCTGAGAGCATAAAAACAAGGATAAGTCCAGCAGTTTCTGCCCTGCGCTTACACTGCAGATGGGAACAGTGACATTTTATTATAATTAGCTGGAAAGCTTGCAGATTGTGGATGTTTTATGGAACTCATGCGACGGAAACTATAAATGTAAAATGGTTACAGCAGCCATAATGCATTTTCTGCACTAAATTAAGTTGTGTCATAAGATATAAGCCATTAGTTAAAGAAATAACATTTAATGTTTGTTTTTGCTTTTTAAAACAAGGGGTACTTGTTTAAAAGGAAAGAAAGGGAAATAAAAAAGCCAGTGTTCCATTTGTTTGCCTTAAGCTGTATTGCCTAATGGATATGGATGTGGAATCCAAGCCTAATATAATGTGGATTCAGGGAAACACAATGCACTCACTAGCCATTCATCCATACATAGACTGAAAGGAAAAGAGTGATTCCAAGGATGTTCACCTGAACGTAGAAGGAGGAGGTCCTTTAATTGGTTCTGCCACCCATCTTAAGTGGAAAGGTAAGGGTCTTTTCTCATTATCATTTCAGGTTTTGGATGTCCCCATCAAAAATGGCTACGCTTTTTCCCATAATGGGGAAACCCTTGAAGACAGTGGGGCTACCCTTGAAGACGGCCCGGAAACTTCAACTTGTCCAGCGATCAGCAGCCAGATTAATAACTGGGGCAAGTTACAGGGAGCGCTCAACCTCCCTGTTTAAAGAACTGCACTGGCTGCCATTTATTTTCCGGTCCCAATGCAAGGTATGGGCGATCACCTACAAAGTCCTAAACGGTTCGGGACCTTCCTACCTTCGTGACCGGATCTCCCTCCATGAACCAGCTTGAATCCTCTGCTCTTCGCCCCTGCCAGTTTCACAGACTTGTCTAGTGGGCACAAAGGAGAGAGCCTTCTGGAATTCCTTGCCCGGAGAGATTAGGAAAGCCCCCACTCTGGAGACCTTTAAAAACATAAAGACCTTTAAACATCCCATAAAGGATGTTTTCCCTGTAAAGGATGCTATTTTGAGTATCCCACCCTGAGTTTTAACATTTTAACTTTTTATATATTTGCTTGCAGCCCGCCCTGTCTTTGTGATTTTAGATATCAAGTTGTATATTGTTTTTATTTATATGTATGTATCTTTTTATTGTGTTCATTGCTGGTGTTTTGACTTTATTTTATTGTAATTTGTTGTTCGGGCTTGGCCTCGTGTGAGCCGCCCCGAGTCCCTATTGGGGAGATGGGGTGGGGTATAAATAAAGATTACTGTTATTATTATTATATTTATACCAGTAGTCAGGGGCCATTTTAAGCAAGTGTTTTGCTGTGAAAGGGACTCTTAACCAGAGGCACATTTATAGTGCAAAGTTTTAGAAGTTTGGTAGTACTTTGGCTTTACAGATTGCAATGAAATCCTGCCATTTGATAAGATGCTTAAAATGCTCTAATATACTTCCTTGTATCAGAACACCAGAGCTCTTTGGCAGAGAATTTCTAAACACCTCACAGAACTATTAATCCCAGAATTCCATAAGATGACCATTAAATTAATATCAAAGTGCTGTTTATTTTATTTTCATGTTTAGAATTGTGTTTTTAATGTCTTTCTTTCTTTCTTTCTTTCTTTCTTCGTGGTACTATTTATCAATCACTGTTCTGCCAAGTTGGGCCCCAAAGGATATATTTATGTGTGTGTGTGTGTCTATATATCTTTAGAAACAATTTTAAAGTCCAGTTTTTAAAAACCAAATTCCAGTTGGGATAATACACGAGGATAGAGCCAAGTAGATTTCCCTTGTTGCATGGTTGTATTTGCTTTATCATAAGCCACTTTGAATCCAATTCTGGAGAGAAAGACAGCATATAAATCAAATAAATAAAGTGAATAAATCATCTGATTCTTTCAATCGAATCCTTCCTTTTGGAACCAAGCCATAGGTTCAATTTTCAAACAAGTAAACTGTTTGCTGTCTCCCCATAAGGGTTTTATGAGGTCCTTCAATGTTCATTAGGAGCCACCAAAAACAAAGACCAGATCTAACTGACAAATCTCCCATTGAGTGGGATGAGAGTTATGTATTATATTAAATGTTTTCCAGGAATTCAGAAGAGTTGGGTAGCATGTTTGACTGGTGCTTGAAAATATGCGATTTTGAGTGTTCTGTTTCTCATACAAGACAAATGTTCTGGCCCTTAAATAAGAGACATATTTTACAATACAGGATGCTTAGAACCCAAGTCTATATGACTCAATGTGGTGTGCAGCTAGCAACACACTCCAGAATCCATTGCCATACTCTGATTTTGTCCACCAGAAAATTAAACATGGGGGAAAAATCCTTGTAAGTAGGAAGTTTTAAAGCCAAATCCTATTGGTTGCACTCTATCTGCATGAGGCTTAAACATGCTTGGAGTGTTCTACACCTGTCAAAACTGAAATGTTGACAATGATGATGATGAAGAAGAATCTTTATATCCCATGTTTCTCCTTCACAGGACCCAAAGCAGCTTACAAAATATTAAAATCATGTAAATAACAATCCAAATGCATCGATAATAAGTATAAAGCATCATAAAATAACAATTTAAAACAACAATAATACACATTTACACTCTTGTGGCATCATGTCAGATCATATGTTCCAGTCCATAAACATTATGGTGTTTTTATCACTCCAGCTTAGTTTCCTTCACTAAAAGCCTATCTAAACAGAAAAGTTTTTAATTGGTTCTTGAAGAAAGAAAGGGAGGAAGCTGTTTTAATTTCTTTTGAGAGGGTGTTTCAAGGGTCGGGGTGGCCACTGAAAATACCCTCCCCCTCATTGATGTTGGTCGCATTTGCGACACTGGTGGAACTGAGAGTAGGGCCTCACCAGAAGATCTTAAAGAGTGGGTTGGTTGGTATGAGGAGATGCGGTCAGATAAGCAAGTTGGACTTGAACCATTTAGGGTTTTAAAGGTCAAAACCAGCACATTGAATTGGGCTTGGAAAAAGATTGGCAGCCAGTGCAGGTACTGTAGCAGAGGGGTTGTTCACTCTCTGGGTCCAGCACCTGTAAGTAACCTGGCTGCCGCTCTTTGGACTAAGTGAAGATTCCGGGCATTCTTCAGGGCCAGCCCCATGTAGAGCCCATTATAGTAATCTAAGTGGGATGTGACCAAGGTATGGACCACCATGTGCCTTTTATGCCCTTTATCTGAGGCCCCACCTATGCTGCCATATAATTTCTGAATCTAGATTATCTGCTTTTAATTGAATTATATGGAAGTGTAAAATCTCATAATCCCATTCAAAGCAGATAAAATGGATTCAGAAACTGGATTATATGTCAGTTATATAGATCCAACCTGAGTCACACCAGCTCCAAGACAACAGTTCCAGTGAGTCCAGGAAAAAGCATACATTTCAAATTATTATTATTATTATTATTATTATTATTATTATGCCCTTTTTTCCCTTCACAAGTTGACTCAACGTAGTTTACATTAAAAGCATTTCAGCACAATTTAAAACCTAAAAATATATAAACATTAAAACAGAATTAAAAATCTTAAGGTTATAAGTGTCTCTCTAAAAGTAGAGTCCCGAATTTACATTTTTGCAACTGATCGCCGGACGTCAATTTGCAGAATTGAATCCCAAGCACAGGGCTTCTAATATATAAACAGTTACCAATTCTGCAACGGCTGGTTTTAAATAATTTTCTATCTGAAACTTGGAAGGATAGAATCTAGGGCCCCTTCCATACAGCTGAATAAAATCCCACATTTTCTGCTTTGAACAGGAATATATGGCAGTATGGACTCACATAACCCAGCTCAAAGCAGATATTGTGGAATTTTCTGCCTTGATATCCTGGGTTATATGGCTGTGTGGAAGGGCCCTAGATTGAATCTATGCATAACCTCTAAGTAAGTAGGCTCTCCAAACTCTTTAATCCAGTGTTTCTCAACCTAGGGATCGGGACCCCTGGGAAGGGGGTCATGAGGGGGTGTCAGAGAGGTCTCCAAATTTGGTCCAGATCCATCATTTTTTGGGTTCATAGTGCTCTCTGGGTGTAGGTGACCTACATTTCCCCTAAATCACTGTCAGTTTCTCCCAAATCCCTCCAATATTTTCTGTTGGTCATGGGAGTTCTGTGTGCCAAGTTTGGTTCAATTCCATCACTGGTAAGTTTCAGAATGCTCTTTGATTGTAGGTGAACTATAAATCCCAGCAACTACAACTCCCAAATGTCAAGCTCTATTCCCCCCCCAAAGTCCACCAGTGTTCACATTTGGACATATTGAGTATTCCTGCCAAGTTTGGTCCAGATCCTTCATGGTTTCAGTCCACAGTACTCTCTGGATGTAGGTGAACTACAACTCTAGAACTCAAGGTCAATGTTCACCAAACCCTTCCAGTATTTTCTCTTGGTCATGGGAGTTTTGTGTGCCAAGATTGGTTCAATTCCATCATTGGTGGAGTTTAGCAATTACAACTCCCAAATGACAAAATTAATGCCCCCCCCCCCAACCCCACCTGTATTCAAATTTGGGTGTATAAGATATTTGTGCCAAATTTGGTCCTGCATATCAGATATTTACATTATGATTCATAACAGTAGCAAAATGACAGTTATGAAGTAGCAATGAAAATAATTTTCTGGTCGGGGGTCACCACAACATGAGGAACTATATTACGAGTTCACAGCTTTAGGAAGGTTGAGAACCACTGGATTAAGATAACACTGGCTATGTCAACTTGCAACAAGTGAATGAAAATATATCCTGCATATCATATATTTACATTATGATTTATAACAGTAGCAAAATTACGGTTATTATTATTATTTATTTCGATTTGATAAACCGCCCTTCCCGAGGCTCAGTTATGAAGTAGCAATGGAAATAATTTTCTGGTCGGGGGTCACCACAACATGAAGAACTGTATTAAGGGGCCACGGCATTAGGAAAGTTGAGAAACACTACTCTAATCAGTGATGTACATGGATGTTGGATAATCCCAGCTGAAAGACAAGGCTCAGAACAGAACGTTCAAAAAGAATAAGAAGATCACATCCCTATATAACATACTCTTAGAATGGCAAACAGAGGAGGAGAGAGTCAAATCATGTATGATTAAATGGGCCCAGGACATAGGCCACTCTATCCCTCTGAACCGCTGGGATAGAGTGTGGAACAAACATCTAAAATTGACATATACCTATGATTTAAGGGAGAATATAATGAAAATGGCCCATAGATGGTATATAACACCTACGAAAATGGCAAAGTTCAATAAGAACGTCAGTAACATTTTCTGGAAATGCAAAAATGGAATTGGGAGCCTATACCACATGTGGTGGAACTGCCACAAAGCAAGAGTGTTTTGGAAGGTGATTTATAGGAAATGAGAAAGATGTTAGAGATAGATTTTGAGTTTAAACCCGAATACATGCTTCTGGGCTTGATTGACTTTGATTTAGAGGATAATAAAGAAAAATTGTTTATATATTGTAAATAGCGGCGAGGATGACCTATGCAAAGAGGTGGAAGGCTGAAGACACTCCCGAGCTATGGGAATGGAAAACGAAAATCCTGGACATTGCAAATATGGACACATTAACATCTGCACTTGCGGAAGATATCCACAGGGAAAAGACAGATTGGTCCCTCGTCACTACTTATTTCAATAATTCTAAGATAAACTTTTCAGTTGAACTTTAGAATATAGTTACAAAAGTGTTACCCCATTAGGACTATGCGGAGGAAGTTCGAAGATTAGATTTTCTTTTGCGTAACTATAAAACAAGTATTTATTTTTAGCCGTTCGGCTTCTACCAATATGGTAGTCTACTCTTTGGGAATTGAGTGAGTCGGAAGCACTCTGTGTATGTTTGTTTTTGTCCTGCACTGTCATGTCCCATGTTGGGGGGAAGGGGGGGGGGGGGGGGGGGGGGGGTCAATCGTTTGTTTTTTGTGAGCAGCCTTGCACGGCTGTCTTTGTTTGTCCTTCTTGTCATTTCCATTTTAAAACTCAATAAAAACTATTTTAAAAAAAGAACAGAACATTCACTGCAATCCTAAACCCTATCAACAATCCCGTGTACATATCTTTATTGCTTTTGTTATTACCATTCTTCAACTTCTCCTCCAGTAGTATCAGGCAAAAGCAAGTGCTGCCATCTCTCCTGCCTTGAGTTTCCCTCCACATTAATATCTTTTGCCATCTTGATCCCACACCGAAGTTGACACGGTTTTCATCTATGAAATGTTGGACGATATGCAAACTCAACGCATGCAATTTTTCTGCTCTTTATCTGTAAAATAGCCCTTTGATGGAAGAGTTGCCCTAAGGTCATTTAGTGCAGTTTCATCCTAGGACCTCAGAGAAATCACAATCTAGCGGTCCAACCACTGTGCTACCAAAAAAGAAACAGATATTCAAATCAGCTCAGGACCATTTTTATTGTGATTTTTGAAACAAATCTTTCTCCTCGCTGCATGAAGGAGAAAATCCATGTGGTTTTAAAGCTTTTAGCTGAGACTTTTGCAGAAAAAATAGGGCTCCCCTCCACACACACATCTTTCATGCCCTGCCCTTGATAGTTTATGAAAGAGCAGGACAGAATTAATTTGATCTAAATGGTGGCAATAAAACTCACCAGTACCTCTGAAGCCTGCAAGATCTTTTATTTCCTTGCTTTATCCTTCTCCTCCTCAAAGACTATTTTCCCTCTTTGGTTTCCCCCTTGTCCTGCACACATATCTAGGCGCACACTCTGTCTGCCTTTTGACCACACAAATAAAGAAGAAGCAGTCCGGTAGATGGATCTTCAGCCCCAAAACTCTAGAGTAAATCCCATAATCAACTAGGCTGAATGATGCTTTTAGTGCGCCAAGGTTGATACTAACTATAATTCACATCCTCTGGGAACCTTGCTCTGTAATAAAGCTTGAATGTCAGACATCCCGGCCAAGAACTAACATACCTGTTTGAACAAGTGCTGTGCCAACGGAAACACATCAGCAACCAAAAACATTTAGGCTGCTGCACAGTTGTAAATGGGTGCTTTCTAACCCAATGAAGAATAATCACTGATATATAAGCACACCAGTGTGTTCAGTGTTAATAAAGCCTTAAACCACTCCTAGCTGACATATTTAGAATATCTGTACCATATATAAATAGAAGAGGAAAGTTATCGAGCCTTTTCCACATTCTTTTAATGCAAGGCTGGGGGACACACATAGACCTTCAGATGTTGCTGGAGTGCAATTGCCATCTGCCCTAGACTGGATCTACACAGTCCTACATCCCCGGATCTGATTCCAGATTGTCTGCTTTGAACTAAATTATGTGAGGGCCCTTCCAGAAAGGCCATAAAAGTGAGACCTTGAGGGCACTTCCAGACAGCCCACAAAGCAGCACCAAAGCGGGTTTTAAAAACCTGCTTTGGTATGGATTCCCACCCCCACTCCCGCCAAATAACCCAGGCTTTCCAAGAGGAAGCGGGGGTGGGGTGGGGGTGGCTACATGCCATATTGATTACAATGAGAATGGCATGCAGCCACCTCAAAGCCCCCAAATGTCCCTGTAAAAATAAAATAAAACTTACCTGGCTGCCATAATGTACCTCCTTGTGCCCTCCTGGTGAGAGGAAATTATGTGCCAGGAGACCCGGGGAGGGGGGAGGGCTTGAGAAGGAACATTATGGGTGCCCTCCTGGTTTTTTGGACTTCTAGAGCTCGAAAACCCAAGATGGCTTTGTGGATTGGACCCAGGAATCACATGACACAGTCCCAGGGTCCAATCCACACAGGGCCCACATCTGGTAAGACCCAGATCTTACCATAAGATTCACCGGGAATGTGGCTCAGCTGGCTAAGTGTCAGCTGCATAAGATCTCTCTGACCAGTAGGTCATGAGTTCAGCAGGCCTGCCTGGGCCTGGGAGGGGGTTCTCGACCTTAAGTGTAGCCTGCTGCCGACCTTTGCAGCCCGAAAGACAGTTACATTTGTCAAGTAGGAGATAAAGGTACCACATTAAAGCGGGGAGGTGAATTTTGACTGATTTATGAGGCCATAAAGAATTGCTGAGGAATGCAGAAGAAACAACAAAGGGATGCTGGAAGGAAACGCTGAGAGAGATGAGGAGTGTGTCAGCTCCCCCTGGTGGCCAGAAAGTTTGCCTCTGTTTGTCTATATATGTATAATATGTCAAAATGTATGTACTGTACTGTACTATGATAAATGTCACATGCTTATATGTCATATGTTGAACTGCAGGGATTGTCTGCAAGTATGTGTACTGTAATCCGCTCTGAGTCCCCTTCGGGGTGAGAAGAGCGGAATATAAATAAAGTAAATAATAAATAGACCCTAATTTGTTCTGAATTAATTTGGTTTTACAAGAGGCATTGTTTGAATGCTTCCAGTAAAACTGAGACAATTCCCACTTTTTGGACCTGTCTGGATTGTCCCTTAGGCTCCTTCGACACAGATGTATACGATCAAGATTATTTTATTTGAACTGGATTATCTGGCAGTGTAAACTCAGATAATCCAGTTCAAAGCAGATAATGCGTATTATCTGCCTTGATATTCTGGATTATATGGCAGTGTAGAAGGGCCCTAAGTCTACACTGCCAGATAATTTGGGACAGATCTTGGGATATAGGGCAATGTAGTTCCAGCCCTAGTCAGCATGGAATGGTAGGAGTTGTACACGAACAACATCCGGAAGACTACAATTCCATATCCTCCCACTGTTAATGTGAGGCTGTAACCTCAGAGTGTGGCCAAGACTGCTGCCATATAATGGCAGTGTAGAAAGGGCCTCATATAATTCAGTTAAGCTGCATTATGAAATTGCATTATATGTCAGTGTAGACAGGGCCTGATACTTCCACGCAAAGATGGATGAAAATAATTTTAAATAAATACATGCTGAAAGGGGGTTGAGAAATGCCTCAATAGCGTATGATGCCAACTTGCATCTTTGTCTATTTCTCTTATTTATTTATTAATTTATTTATTTATTTATTTATTTATTTATTTATTTATTTATTTATTTATTTATTTATGGTATTTTTACCCCTTTGCTTCTCACCCCCGAAGGGGGACTCAGCACAGCTTACATTCGCAGCACTACAGGCCGCCACACCACAATACAGAAATATGCTAAATACAATACAACAATATAGTCAACATCAATATAAAACATTAAAACCATTACATAGTCATTAAAACCAATATATCCATCAACAGGTAGCCAATAAAGAGTGGTTCCTGACAGCCTTTTCTCCCAGGAGTATCCACGTTTAAAAATGTGGATGTTCCTGCGGGCTGTCTATACTCAACCCAGAAAGCACAGACTTTCTGAGATCGATGTCCAGATGCCCGCTCTTGGTGCATCATTTCTGCACACCGGGAGAGCTCCGGCTTCAGTCTATTGGAGGCCAAGTAAGTTTCTGAGTGAGAAGGTCGGGGTACAAAAGTTTTAAATAAATAAATAAATTTCTTTTACTTTTCAAAGGGGTTTGGGGACTGTGGGGGAGGGGGTGGTTATTCCCACAGTTTTCGGGGATAATTTAGTCTGGAAAACTGTGGAAATGGTGTCTGGACTGCAGAATACTGCAGTCCAGAACCGGAAATAGTGGATTTATCCCATGCCTTTCAAGTAGGAGCGGAATAAACCCACTATCTAATTAATTCGCTACAAACCAAGGCTTGCTTCCTGGTTTGTAGCAAATTAATTTGAGATTGTCAAGGACGTCATCTGGATAGCCCTTTCTTTATTGTGGGAGTTACCACAATAAGGAGGATGTCTGGATGCGCCCTAAATGGATTGAGAAGTGTGGAGGTGCATCATGCAGGGCTCTCAGGTAGCAGGATTGGTAATTTATGAGTGAATGTGTCAATGGTGTCACCTTTCTGTGAAAGGTGATTGAGAGGGCAGTGGCGGGTCAGCTGCAAGAGTTCTTAAATGACACAGCTGGACTTGATCTCTTCCAGTCTGGCTTCCGTATTGGGCATGGGATGGAGACCGTGCTTGTCTCCATTATAGACCAACTTCTCTGCCAGTTGGACCATGGCGGGTCAGCTCTGCTGGTGTTGTTAAATCTCACGGCAGCTTTAGACACGGTAGATCACGCATTATTGACCCACCGTTTAGCCGCGACAGGAGTTAGGGGGACTGCCCTTAAATGGGTGGCCTCCTTTCTTCAAGACCGGGGACAACGAGTGGAGAGGGGAGGGATGGCCTCTGGGAGACTCCCATTAAGTTGCGGGGTCCCCAGGGAGCTATCATTTCCCCTTTATTGTTTTATTGTCCAGGCAATGGTCATCTCGAGGCTAGACTACTGTAACACCCTCTACATTGGCCTTCCCTTGTCGACAACCCAGAAACTCAAGCTGGTGCAAAATGCTGCTGCTTGATTGCTGGTGGGAGCACCTGTGAGAGAGCACATCACACCAATCCTACAGCAATTGCACTGGCTGCCAATAGAGTAACAGATTGTTTTCAAGGTGCTGGTTTTGACCTTTAAGGCCTTGTATGGTCTAGGGCCAGTGTACCCGAGGGACCGCCTCACCCCATACGTTCCCCTGAGATCTCTGCGCTCAGAAGAACAAAACCTTCTGATTATTCCATCAGTTTGTTCCTGTCACCTCTCAGTGACAAGACAACGAGCCTTCTCCGTGGTGGCACCGACACTATGGAATGCATTACCAGATGACGTTCGGGCTATCATGGAGTTAGCCCCCTTCCGGAGGACCTGCAAGACAACCCTTTTTAAGCAGGCCTTCAATCTAAGTTCCCCCGGACAACTCTGACCATGTCCTTGTGTTTTATATAACAAAGTGTTTTATCTGTATTTTACTCTGTTGTTTTATGTAAACCGCCCCGAGCCTGCAGGGAGGAGCGGTATATAAAAATGAACAATAAATAAAAATAGAGTGCATCTACAAATCCCATGGAGTTGTGGCATTTATAGTGGCATTGAACTATATTAATTTCTATAGTATAGAGGAGGAGCTGATAGAGGCTGGATTATAAATAGGCATTATGAGCATGGTGTTTCATATGATAGATAAATGGATCATATGTTGGAGATTGTAAGCTGCTATAATTGCAGAGTGTTCTTATCTAATAAAAGCAACGATTCCAAATACTGCACTCAATAACCCCAAACAAAGCTCTACATGTTTTAAACAATGCCTTCAGAGGCAGACTTCTTTCTGGTTAAACACTTGACAGCCTTCTTTAGCCATTTCGAAGGCGTCTCTTCCTTTAATGTTGGCAAATGGTAGCACACACAATGGGGTTTAATCGCATATTGTTCTCCGAGTACCAACCCTTAACAAATCACATGACATAAAAAGAAAAATAAGTAACACTGTAAAGACGGTAATGAGAACTGTTGAGGTAAAGTGCCTCTTAAAGAAATCCTAATAAATTCAAGATTTTCTCGTCTTCTGGCAAGCTTTCCATTTAGAATAAAATCAATGATCAATGGTTGCAAACAGCCAGGCACCAAGGTTTGCTTGCCTCTGGAGCAAGGGAGGAGGGAAAAAACCTCATAGACGAAAGATGACATTTAAAGGAAAAAAGCTGACATTGACTCCATCACTGTCATTGCTTCTGCCATAAAGCAGCTTCAAATATTAAAACATTTTTCATCTGCGCTGCGTTATTGGCACCAGAAATTGTTTTCTCTCTGTCTGATACTCACTTGAACTGCAGCAGAGCTCCCTAGAGACTCCAGATTGTTACCAAGCCCTCATAACATATTGGCAGTTGAGGCGGTGGTGTCCGTGTACACTTGCCACTCACAGCAGCACATTCCCTCCTCCTCAGAGGAGGAGGAGGAAAATGAGAATTCTCTGCTGGTATCTGATTCAATTTCGGCCATCATGCAGATGTGGGGACCCAGGCTGTATCGCCCTTCCGTCGATTGTATTATAAGGGGAGTTTTGCAGGCAGGAATGTAAGTCTCAATGGGAAAATCTGGTAAACCTTTTCATTTTGGGTAATTATAATGCTACATCTCTACCTTTGCAGCCATGATGCCATCGTACACAATGCTGGGATTTGCACAATTACACTATGCAACACGATTTCTGTTCCTGGGTTATAAATATCATTTCTTAATTGCTTCTATCATAAAAACATAAGGAAAGTTTATTAAACTGCAAAAACTTTGTGTAGTCTGCACAAAATGTTAAAAATGACACATAGAAAGGTTTTAATTATGGCAACCACAAAAATAAAGTTTCTGCAGAAGAACAACTTCTTTCAAAGTAAGGACCACACAATTCAACAAGAAATAACACTTTCAAACTAGGAATAGATTTTTTTTCAAATTTTGTTACATAGTGTTATAGGACAACTCTGCTTTACCAGCCATCGTTCCATTCTGTAGAACACTTGGATATGCATGCCCCCTCACGTTGCCTCTGAAAAATCCTGCAAATTTCTTGGGAAGACAGGTGGACAAATGTCTGCATGCTGGAAGAAGTAAAGACTACCAGCATTGAAGCGATGCTCCTATGCCATCAACTTTGCTGGACTGGCCACACTGTCTGAATGATCACTGTCTCCCAAAGCAGTTACTCTCTCTCTCTCTCTCTCTCTCTCTCTCTCTATATCTCTATATATATATATATATATATATATTTATAACTTTTGTACCCCGACCTTCTCACCTCTGGAGAGGGACTCAGACCGGCAAACAGCAAGTGTTCAGTGCTAACATTTAAAATCTAAAACATCATAAATTTACAATAAAATTATCAAATACAAAAACAATAAATACATTTAAAAAGCCATTCACCAAAGTAAAATCGAGTCCAACTCAATCCGTATATTCAGTCCGTATCAAGTGGTTAGCGACTTTAGTCGATTTGTGATCTCCTCCTTCATTCTACGAAGGCCTCATTGCACAGCCACGTTTTCGCCCGCTTCCTAAAAGTCAAGAGGGAGAGGGCGGATCTGATTTCATTTGGGAGGGATTTCCACAGCCGGGGGGCCACCACAGAAAAGACCCTGTCCCTCGTCCCCACAGAAAAGACCCTGTCCCTTCACCTGCGAAGGTGGTGGGACCGAGAGCAGGGCCTCTCCAGACTATCTTAACACTCTTGACGGTTCATAGGGAAGAATACGTTCGGACAAGTAAACAGGGCCGGAACAGTATAGGGTTTTGTAGGTCAACACCAGCACTTTGAATTGTGCTTGGAAGCTAATTGGCAGTCAGTGGAGCTGGCGTAACAGGGGAGTTGTGCACTCCCTGTACCCTGCTCCCGTTAATAGTCTGGCTGCTGAGCGTTGGACTAATTGCAGCTTCCGGGCAGTCTTCATAGGCAACCCCATGTAGAGAGCATTGCAGTAGTCTATACTCCCAACTCAAGAATGGGAAACATAAAGTTGGTGGACAGGAAAAGAGATTTAAAGATGGGCTTAAAGCCAACCTTAAAAACCGTGGCATAGTCACAGAGAACTGTGAAGCCCTGGCCCTTGCGTGGTCTAATTGGAGGTCAGCTGTGACCAGCAGTGCTGCAGAATTTGAAAAAGCATGAATAGAGGGCAAAAGGAAGAAATGTGCCAAGAGGAAAGCGCATCAAGCCAACCCTGACCGGGACCTCCTTCCACTTGGAAACCAATGCCCTCATGTGGATCAATAATAGGGCTCCACAGTCACCTACGGAACCACTGCCAAGACTTTACATTTAGAGGACCATCATCCTTGGGCTACCAAGGATTGCCTAAGTATGACATATGGCATTTGGCCTGGCCACTACAGTTTTAAACTTTGTGTACTTATTGTTTATATGTGTTTTATTGATTGTATTGCTTTTATTTGCTGCTGTGTCATTTTTTTAATTGCTGTGTTGTTGGGCTTGGCCACATGTAAGCCGCCCAGAATCCCTTATGGGAGATTGTGGTGGGGTATAAATAAAGTTTAATAATAATAAGAAGAAGTAAATAAGTAGGTAAGGTTATACATGAATATAACACTATAACTCTACAATTAACAGTCATGGTTGCAGCTTATAAAATCCTGGGATTTGCACAATTATAGCACAACAGCTCTTCCTGGGCACTAATGATTGCATCTTATAGAATCGTGGGATTTGCACAATTCTAACGCAACAACTCTACCTTAACAGACATGACTTCATTCTATAGAATCTTGAGATTTGCATAGTTATAACAGTGCAACTCTACCTGAGCAGTTGTGATTCCATCCTGCAGAATCCTGGGATTTGCCCAATTATAGCACTACAACACGGTGTGGACCACAGAAAATATTTCCCTGGCCGTTTCCATAGTTGACCTCCTCTTTGCACCTTTCCAAACCCAAATACTTCTGTTTGCTTCTGCAGTTTCTCCCAAAATGTTGACAGGGAGTAATATTGAATCCGTTCATGTTCTTTCTTTTCCTATTTCTCTCTTTTCTCTCTCTGTTCCTCTGCCTAAGTGTGTACTGTACGTATAATTCATATAGCTAGAATTTCCCTTAAAACCAGATTGAACAAAAAAAGAGATTACCCTTGGCAACCCAAAGCCAAATCAAACAGAAAGGTCTTACAACAGTTCTGAGAAAAGCGTTGCTATTCTGGTTTCAAATCCCCAAGAGAAGAGAGTTTTATGGTTGTGGGATAACCACTGAGAATGCCTAGTTAAATGCTCCTTCTGTCTGGATTCGACATGCAGATGGGATCATCAACAGGGAATTCTCCGGCGAAGCGATGGGTCTCAGTGTGACAGATGGGTGGAGGCTGATCTTTAATGGTGTTTTAGGTGTGAGCCATTTAGGACTTTATAGGTCAGATCTGGATTCCTGAAATTATGCTGCTGAATTCCTCCAAGCAGCAGGTTATATAAATGCTTTAGATTTCTCCAGGAACCACCAAAGGTTTTACCAGGAAAAGAAAAGTAAGGAATACTTATTTGGACCATTCAAGTCAAGAGTATTCTTCAGGACCAATTACACCAGGGGTGCTCATTAGGTAGATCGCGATCTACTGGTAGATCGCGTAGGGCGTCCTGGTAGATCACAGGCAGGGCGGGAGGAAGGCTTAGTCCTGCCCCGCAGACTCCCAACGCCGCCCAAGTGCTGCCGGCCCTGGGTTATCTGAGGTCCATTCCACACAGTTGAATAAAATCCCATGTTATCTGCTTTGAATCAGATTATATGGCAGTGTGGACTCAGAAAACCCAGTTCAAAGCAGATATTGTGTTATATGTTTCACATTTTTGTAGTGGGTAGGTAGATCATTTTGACTTGGTTGTTTTATAAGTAGCTCACAGGCTGAAAAAGTGTGAGCAACCCTGAATTACACTATATAACACATTTTTTGTTCCTGGGTTATAAATGTCATTTCCTAATTGGTTCTACCATAAAAACATGGAAAAAGTTTACTAAACTGCAAAAACCGTTGTTGTGGGAGGAACGATCTGCAGCACATTTTGCTCTAGTTTTTCAATGAATATTTCATTGAGTCTCAACCGATTCGGCATAGTTTGTGGCAGCCACAAAAACCAAGTTTCTGGAGTAAAACAACTACTTTCAAAGTAGGTACCACACTGTTAACAGGAAATAATACGTTACAGCCAGGAACACAAAATCTTTCAAATTTTGCTATGTAGTGTTATGCACTGAGTAATACTAATTCTAACCAATGGATGAGGGACATGGGGCCCACTAGGCATGAGAAAAAAGTTATGAAAATGAAATGATTCGAAGAAATTCGTAAGAAATGCTACTTTTGATTATTTCCGCATCTGGAACGCCAACCAGGAAGTGGACTTTCTTTATAGAATTTTGGGGCCAGGATTTTCTTAAGTGTCGTTATTAGGTCGTAAGGGGGCACCTCCTCTCTCTCACCACCCTCCCGCCTCCCTTGCCAATAAGTATTATGGCAAGGCAAGCCCTAAACTCGCTCCTTCCTGGCTGGAAGCCTGAAACAATGTAAACAAAGAGGATTACTCAGAAGTAATCTGCAAAGGAGGGCACTTTGGATGAAGTGCCTCCTTGTGGACTTACTTCTGAGTAAACCTCTCTGTTTACATTTTTCCAGGCTTCCCTGCCTCTCCTGCCTGCCAGGATCTAAAGCATCAAAGAGTATTGGGGTGAGAATCTTCTCTATGAGCCCGGGATTCTGCAGCAAATCCCCCCCCAAAGAATATGTATGTGTGTGCACCCAGGCAGCAAACGCTGTGCCCGGGGTTTTGGCTTTTCCCGGGCTCACAGAAAAGAGCCTTTTGCAGTTTGAGGAGGGACCATAGTCAGAATACTTCGGTTTGAATTTTACCTCTTCTTATACCCATTGTTATTACTGCTGTATTATTGCATGTGCATGGAATGTAGGTATATGACCAGTTGGATTACTTATAATATTAGGCACTTACAGTAGCATTCATTCTATTATACATTAGGTTGGTTTCTCACCCCAATACTCTTTGATGCTTTAGATCCTGGCAGGGCAGGAGGAGTGGACGGCTCTCCTTGCCCCTTCTGCCTGCCAGGATCTAAAGCCTTGAAGAGGCTTCATGAGGGGCCAACTTCAGCCCTCCAGGTGTTTTGGACTTCAACTCCCACCATTCCTCACAGCCTCAGGCCTCTTCCTTTTCCTCTCAGCCTGGGCAAACTTGGGCCTCGCTCCTCAGGATCGGGGGTGAGAGAGGCAGCGAGGAGCGAGGGGGGCTCCTCCTTTTTTTTTTTGCTGCTTCCAAGAATAGAATACCCCTCCCTCCCTCCCTTCCCTCCTCCTTCCTATTTGGAGAGTCCCATCTAGAATTCAGTGTGATTTATTCAAGTTTTGGCCTACAACTCCCAGAAATCCCAGCCAATTTACCAGCTGTTAGGATTTCTGGGAGTTGTAGGCCAAAACCATCTGGAATGCGCATGCGCTGGCATACGAACTACTAATGAATTGCGTTAGTAATTAAGTTACATTTTAGAAATTTTTGGAAATTTTTTGTAAGTCTTTTTATTACTAATTTAAAAAATCCCCCCCCCCCCCATTTGATTTTAGAATCACGATTTTTGGGTTCGAAACCATGCCTAGGGCCCACAGATGTTGACTCCACTGCTCATGATTCTATACCTTTGACTATATTGGTTCTTGTCCAACAACATCTGAAGAATAAGGACGTACTCTATCCTTACTCTAAAGCACTGGTTCCCAAAGTGGGTGGTACCACCCCCTGGTGGGCGGTGGGGCGATCTAGGGGGCGCTGGAAGGCTCAGGAGAATTTGGGGGGCACTGAACCCCTGTAAGGGGTGGGGGCGGTAGCATGAGCCAGGTGACAGGCTACCATCCATCTCTGTGTGTGTCTCTCTCTCTTCTTCCCTCCTCCTGCTCCCTCCTCCTCCTCTGACCAAGCAAGGGGGGATAATAATAATAATACCTTTGGGGTTCCCTTCCAACTGGTTGAGTCTTATAACAATAATAATAATGTCCTTCAACATATTTAGTGGAATGTGGATTCAGTGCGGTAACCAATTTATTAACAAAAAAAGAAACCGATTGCAAAATAGTCAGTTGCGATTATTTGAGATGACTGCTGAAGAAAATAGAGCCAAGTATTACTAGATTGGAAGCAGCATACCAGGTTCATCCTTCTCATTAAGATGATTTCAAATGTTTTAACTTTTTTTGTATTACCTTTCTATTCTAAGTTCAATAAATAGTTTCATAATTTCAAACTTCAATGTTTCTAATTTACAACTTTCTTTATTATATTTTACCCAAAAAAGTAGAAATATTAATACATATATCTTTCTGTTTAATTGCTATTAAAAAATTTAAAATATAATTTCTAGGGGGGTGGTGAGTATTTTTTTTTTCTGGAAAAGGGGCGGTAGGCCAAAAAAGTTTGGGAACCACTGCTCTAAAGGAAGTATATCATGGAACTCATTGTTGTAGCTCTTTGGTTCCCTGCCACTCGAGTGAATGCTGGAGACAGCTCCTGTACATTTAGGCTCCTTCCACACAGCTGAATAAAATCCCACGTTATCTGCTTTGAACTGGGATATATGGCAGTATGGACTCAGATAGCCAGTTCAAAGCAGATATTGTGGGATTTTCTGCCTTGGTATTCTGGGTTCTATGGCTATGTGGAAGGACCCTTAATGACTGGTTAGATGAGGATGTTATCAGCAAGAGTTTTTTGTTTCCCAGTCACGTAACAAACAACATCTTCTGAAATTAGTTCTCCCTTCTACTGATGATACTCCCATTACAATAACAGAGAGAACAATGGGATAGCTGAAATGCAATCTGGGGGTGGATTTTTTAAAAAAGAAAAGAATAACCGCACAAAACAAGGAAATGAGAATGAAACCTAATGCATACTGTCCTTTCAGACTGACTGGTGTGTGTTTGGAAGTAGTAAGAATCTTTTGAGCTACAAACACCCCTGCCTCACTTCAGACTGCACAATGTCTTCCATTTTACTGAAGACGAGCTAGTCTCCCAGGTTGCATCGGCACTGTAGAAATAATACATTTTGACACCATTATGCATGGATCAGTGCTATGAAATCATGGGAGCTGTAGTTTTATGAGGTCTTTAGCCTTCTCTGCCAAAGAGTCCTGGTGCCTTAACAAAATACAACTTTCATGATTCCATAGCGTTGAGCTGTGAAAATGAAGGTTTTCTTTATTTCATGCCAAAAGCATTGCATAAATAAATAAGTATAAAACTGATAAAATAAAGGGAACACAAGTGGCTAAATAATTTTAGACCAAAAACAGGCAACAGCAACCACATTGTTGCTTTAAACACTTCTTTCTCTGTACATGAGGCAGGGCATTGTGGGCAAGCATACAGATGCGGAGTTGTTTGTTCTGCTCCACAGTCACACAAGATGGAGGATTATTTTAGGTAGTGCCATTTTGCCAGGTTGTCTTTTGATCTGCCCACTCCACTTCTGAGTCTGTTCAGGGACTGCCAAGTTGCCCATTCTTGGTTTGCCCCTGGAGGAAGACTCTCGTGGGGGACCATCCAGTTGAAGTTGCCTGATTTTGCTTCCCACAGGGATATTCTTGCTGTTATTGTTGCTGGAGGAACATTCCAACCCCACAACATTGTCTTACAACATTTTAACCTGGAGGTGTGTTTCTTTTCTCCATAAATGCCAATTAAGTTGGCATCACGCTACATTTCTTCTACAATGCAGATCAGCGTTTCCCAACCGGTGTGCTGCGGTACACTAGTGTGCCGTGAGCAATCATCAGGTGTGCCGTGGGTTCCAATACCCTTTCGTCCCTCTCCTGCTGAACTCCTGCTGCTGCTGCTTGCGGGGGGAAGAGGAGGAAGAAGGGCTGGACAGCGGTGAAAAGAAAGGGCCAGGGCGCCGCCTCCTTCGGCCGTTTCCCCTCCGCGCGTGCCAACCAGCCAGCCTCCAATTGAGGGAGGGAGGAGGGAAGGGTGACATCAGTTGGGCCCCGCCCCCTTCCCAGTGATTGCCATTTGAGGAGGAGGAAAGGCTGGCAGAGAGGCTGAGCTGAGCGGAGGGAGGGAGGGTCGGAAAGGGGTGGAGTGTCCCCCTCCCCATGAGGAAGAGGCCTGCCCATCATGAGCCCACAGTGCTCTATGGATGTAGGTGAAATACAACTCCCAAATGTCAAGGTCTATTTCCCCCAAACTCCAAGTGAGTTCATAGTTGGGCATATTGAGTATTCATGCCAAGTGTGGTCCAGATGCATCATTGTTTGAGTCCACAGTGCTCTCTGGATGTAGGTGAACTACAACTCCAAAACTCAAGGTTAAGGCCCACCAAATTCTTTCAGTATTTTCTGTTAGCCATAGGAGTTCTGTGTGCCAACTTTGGTTCAATTCCATCGCTGGTGGAGTTCAGGATGCTTTTTGTAGGTGAACGATAAATCCCAGCAACTACAACTCCCAAATGACAAATCAATTTTTTGACTGATGGTCCCTCCTTGGGTTAGTATTAGTAAGCTTTGTGGCCAAATTTGGCAGCAATTTGTCCAGTGGTTTTTGAGTTATATTAATCCCACAAATGAACATTACATTTATATAGATAGATAGATAGATAGATAGATAGATAGATAGATAGATGATAGATAAAGCACAACAGCGGAGGCAAAAAAGCAAGGAGGGTGAACATTAGGAAGAACTTTCAGACTGTGAAAGCTATTCAGCAGTGGAACTCTCTGCCTCAGAGCGTGCTTCCGTCTGGCTGCTCTCTTTCCAGCTTTCCTGAGGATCGGGTACATTTTCCCTGAGGACCGGGTGACTGCGGTAAAAACTAAACACAGAGAGAGACTGACAGCTGTTGAGCAAGATCTTCGTGTGTGTCTTTCTGCCATTCCTGCCAGGATATTTATGTTGTGTTCTTCGAAACAAGCCTGGTTTTCACACTGAGTGTATAAATACATTTAAAAACATATTAACTATATGTATTACTGTTTTAGAGTGTTGTTTTGTGTAATTTTGGTTGGTGGTGTGCCACAGGATTTTGTAAATGTAAAAAATGTGCCGCAGCTCAAAAAAAGGTTGAAAAACACTGATGTAGATGCACCCTTAATCCAACCATGTTATCGCTTTTGTCTTGAAGTATGTGCATTTGCATGCATGTGGTACATATAGGTTTGAGGTGAGTGCGTGCACCCTCACGCCAATACAAGCACTTATTTAGTAACATGTAGCAGTTTAGTGGATCAAGGCGAGATTCATTTGGATTATCAAGGCAGAGAGCGAGAGGAAAGCAATGTACCCAGTGTCAAGGGGGGAGGAGGAGGAAAGACCCCACAGAGAGACAAAGCAAAAGCCTCTGTACAGCCATCTGCCATAGTGTCATGTGACTCTCTGGAAACTGACAGCCACTCCTTTAGCAGGGCCTGGGCACGTCAGATGAATCAATCAATCAAAAAAATTCTTATGAAACTTAATCACGGAGGGTCGTGTTAGGGAGTGGGGAACAGATTAAATTACCACGGTATTAGATACGGGAAATGATTTCTGTCAAAACCATCTTTACTGCAATTATAATATGTTAATTATGTATTTCATTAAGTAAGTGGATTAGAGCCTGCACAGATGAAATCACGCTGAAGGCTCTGAATCATTTGCTGAGTAGTGTGGGAGGACTGGGGTGAACAGAACTCCGTTAATTTTGAAAACTTTCACATGCGAAACATGTTCTTTCCCTCTTGCTCCCCCTCCCCAGCTGCACTCCATCCTCATGTCCATCCTCCCCTGTTTTCAATGTCAAGCACAGATACCTTATAGATATCTAGGTAGAAGTGTTCATGGTCATAATTTCTTTCGGTGATGTGATAGTCCTGCACTGCTCAAAAGCTTACCAGAAACATTCATAATGTCTCTGTGCATTGTGATATTTGCATGCAGCAGTCATTGGCAGTGTGCAACTTAGAATGAGGAGGAACTTGAGCTTTGTACTTTTATATCTTATTTTTTGGAAGGAAGAGAAAGTAAGGTTGTACCAGCATAGTATTATAGTCCTTACAATGTTTGGACCCGAGTTGTATTTCATTTGTAGGCCACATGGCCCAACACATTAAATGCTATGAAATACACTGGGTGATCTTGGGACACCCAAATTGACTTATCTCACAAGGGTTCAATATGTATGCTGCCTTGAGCGCATTGGAAGAAAGGCACATGATATAAGTGTAACAAAAAGAAAATGAGAAGTTCTTGTTGGTTCCCAATGTTTTCTGAAGTGGAAAAGTCTTTAAGGAGGAAAATGCAGTCAAATGAGAACGTGGCCATGGAAGAAATGACTGTATGGCTGGATGGGTGTCTTATTATTTATTTATTTTATTTATTTATGATATTTGTACCCTGTAGCTTCTCACCCCCGCAGGAGGACTCAGCACAGCTTACATTTGCATCACTACAGGCCGAAACACCACAATACAATATAAAAATACACCATATAATCAACATCATTAAAAAAGCATTACAAAAATTAAAAAACATTACATTAAAAAACACTATATACAACAATAATTAATTAAAGCCATCAACTGACACATTGTCAGTCCAGTCAAGTCCAAAGTGTCAATCCAGTCAAACCCAAAGCTACAATTTATATCTGCTGCCCAAAGGCCTGGTCCCAGAACCACGACTTTAGCTTTTTTCTAAAAGCGAGGAGAAATGGAGTCGATCGTATTGCGGGTGGGAGTGGGTTCCATAGGTGAGGGGCCACCACCGAGAAGGCCCTGTCTCTCGTCCCCACCAGCTGCATTTGCGATGCTGGCGGGAGCGAGAGCAGAGCCTCCCCAGATGATCTTAGACTGTGATATGGGACATAGAGGCAGATGCGTTCGGACAAGTAAGCTGGGCCAGAAACGTCTTGTGAGGTAGTCTTTCTGGTGACAAAAATAGATATTCCGAGAAGCTGAAAAAATGTTGCTTTATTAGTTTAAAACCTCAATATTTATTTATTTACAACATTTCTACCTCGGCTTTCTCAATTCCAGAGGGGAATTGAGAATATTTAAACCAATATCATCATTGTTAAACCATGCTATCCGTAATCGTAATCCAGGCCATTCCAATAGTCCTTGCACATAGTTCTATATCTGTTTATTGCACTATTTCTCCAAAGGCTTGATCAAAGAGCCACATTTTTACTCTCTTACAGAAGGTCAGGAGGGAGGAGGCTGATCTAATATCCCTGGGGAGGGAATTCCACAGCCAAAGGGACACCACTGAGAAGTTCCTGTCTCTCATCCCTGTGGTCATGCCTGTGAAGGTGGCAGGAATGAGAGCAGGGCCTCCCCAGATGATCTTAAACTCCGAGATGGTTCATAGGAGGAGATCCATTTGGACAGATAAGCTGGGCTGGAACAGTTTAGGACTTTTTGGAATGACTATATTTTGGACTGTTTATGTTTTTTCTGCCCCATTTCTGATCTTTTGTTTTTTTTCTACTTTCGTATTCCTTGGAGTTCAAACGGATCTGCCCCTGGTGTTCAAATGAAACTTCACAGCAGTCAAATACAGAATAAAGTGGGCTCCTTAAGTACATTTTTGTTTATTTGAAAAATCATCCAGAATTTGCCCACCCATCCCCCGAAATGAAGAGACAATACAACAATTTTGGGATCAAATTGGCCAATTTTATTTAACTGTTACCTATTTAACTTTCCTTAACTTAACTCAAGGGGTGTCAGGAATATGGTGTAACCAATATAAGTAAATTTTCAGGCGAAACACCAGGTTTGCCTGATTAACCAACCAGGACAACCTATTAAGGGAAATGAGTAAGAGGTCCATTCTCCAGATACTGAGATGAGCCTCTTCCCATTCCAGGGCCATTTACTCTACCTCACCCAACAACCTGAACTTTAAGGTGAGTACTTAACTTTATGGCCCTCACCCCTGAAGGGGGTGCCTAGGGTGTACACCAGCTATGGAATTCCCCTCGGTATTTACCGCTACGCCTATTTAAGAAAATCCATCTCCCCCTTTAGTCCCCAAACAGTAAGGGGGTAGGCAAAAAAAACCCCGCACACAAAACATAGCATGAAAAGGGAAAAAATTCGTACCCGGCTCCTATTGCAGCCACGTCAATACTATTAATGGGCGGGAGTGGTGGGCCGGCAATCAGGCGCAGAATGGCCTGACAGGACTGGCCTCCAGAAAGGCCACGTCTCCAACCTCAAGAAAGTTCCAGAACGGAACCCAGCTCTTCCACAAGGTTGGGGGGGGGGGCAAATTCCTCTCATCCCAGCTTCACAGGGATGAAAGGGTGTTCCCATGTAAATTTTGGATTTTCTATATTTCATTGCCAGTCCTGTATGGTAGCATTACAATGTACTGCTAGGGCTAGCGATTACTAAAAAAATGTCCAACAAAACATTGTCTTTTGTAAAAGAAAAAGAAAAAAAGTCAGAAATTCATAAGAAATGGCTGATTAGTCCTGTAAGATTGCAACCCTGTTGCAGGCCACTCATTTGCTTTCATTTGCATAAATGACACATACGGACACCAGATCATCAGCTGATGTCAGCTGATGTGACTCCATTGACTTCAAGAGCAGTGTGCTAATTTACACAGCTGGAAATCTGAACTCAACCAATTCTGTTTTTTCAACTTAGTCTTCAAATCTACAAGCTGCTCTGCTGTGAAGCAGGTCACGGCTGCTCTGGAGTAATTGCAGTCCTTCATGCTGCAGTATCTAGTCATGAGGATCCTGGGAATTGGAGTCAAGAATCACTTTCCCAAGCTCTGAGGTTATCCTATGTAAGGCAATTGCTTCTCACACCAAGGGAAAATAGATGTTCCTGATACACTTAGATGGCAAACGTATGAATTGTGGAAAATTGGAAAGCCTTGACCAATATCAATGTCCACAGCATGAATTTGTCCATGTGCATCTTTTTATGTAGAATCATCAAGTTGAAAGAGACCTTGTGGGCCATCCAGTCCAACCCCCTGCCAAGAAGCAGGAAAATCACATTCAAAGCACCCTCGATAGATGGCTACCCAGCTTCTGTTTAAATGCCTCCAAAGAAGGAGCCTCCACCACACCCTGGGGCAGAGAGTTTCACTTCTGACTAGCTCTTACGGTTCTTCTTAATGTTCCGGTGGAATCTCCTTTCCTGTAGTTTGAAGACATTTTTCCATGTCCAAATCTCCAGGGCAGCAGAAAACAAGTTTGCTCCCTCCTCCTTATGATGTCCCCTCACATATTTATACATGCCTATCGCGTCTCCTCTCAGCCTTCTCTTCTGTTTTCCATTGAGAATTCCAATCTGTCTACATGCCTGCAGCTCCAAATGTGTTGGACATCTTTCCAACTAAATGGAGGATGTATTTCATAATTTCATAAATAGTTTAAGGTAAAGGTAAAGGTTTCCCCTTGACATTAAGTCGAGTTGTGTCCAACTCTGGGGGATGGTGCTCATCACCATTTCTAAGCCGAAGAGCCGGCATTGTCCGTAGACACCTCCAAAGTCATGTGGGTGGCATGACTGCATGGAGTGTCTTTACAGAAGCGGTACCTATTCATCTACTCATATTTGCATGTTTTTGAACTGCTGAGTTGGCCAAAGCTGGGGCTAACAGTGGGAGCTCACTCCACTCCCTGGATTTGAACCGCCAAACTTTCAGTCAGCAAGTTCAGCAGCTCAGCGGTTTAACTCGCTATGCCACCGGAGGTTGTACTTTCATACTGTGAGCTATTTCTTGATGGATTTATGTATGTACTTATTAATAACATGCAAAATATCTGTTGACATCCTGGCAAATGTTACCCACAGTAGAATTTCTTTGTTTGTTTTAAAATGATTTAAGATATTAAATGCAGAAACACACAATAGATAATAGGGAACACATCTAACAATACTTCAGAGCAGAGCAAAACACAATAAGTGGAAAGAAAAGAGAGAGAAAAGTAGTGCTATCTACACAAACCTACACCCCATCCCATTGCAAAATCTGTCTAGATATCTGCAGCTCCATATATGTAACCCATCTTTCCAAAGAAATGTGCAGATATAATGAACATAGGTTGTTGTTGCTATATGTCCTCAAGTCAACTGTACAGTAAGGGTTTCTTGGCCAGAAGGTTTGCTCTTGCCTTCATCTGAGAGTATGGCTTGACCCAGTTCACCCATTTGGTTGTCATGGTTGAGCAGGGATTTGAATCCTCGTCACCTAGAATTCTAGATCTAACACTCAGACCCTTCTGACTCTCACAGAATATCAAGCTGGCCCTGCATGTTATAAACATTATGCAAAGCATGATATATCTAGTGCAAGACAGCCTTCTTTCATCTACGTCAGGCAAAACGTCTGGCTCCTTACCTCTCCCGCTGCGACCTGGCCATGGTGATCCAAGCCACGGTCATCTCAAGGCTCGATTACTGTAATGCGCTGTACATTGGCCTACCCTTGTCGGCGATCCGGAAACTTAAGCTGGTGCAGAACGCTGCAGCGCATCTGCTCTCGGGAGCCTTAAGATCCGACCATGTGACTCCTCTCCTGCGCGAGCTGTACTGGCTTCCAGTCTAAGGGTCACCTTCAAGGTGTTAGTTCTAACTTTTAAGGCCTTATATGGTTTGGGGCCAGTGTACCTGAAGGAGCGGCTTACCCCTTATGTGCCCAGGAGATCACTGCGCTCAGAGGGGCTCAACCTACTGGATGTGCCTAGCATTAGGGTTTGCAGACTGGCTACTACACGCCGGAGGGCGTTTACCGTAGCGGCGCCAACTCTGCGGAACGGCCTCCCCGAAGAGATTCGGGCCATCTGGGCTCTTCTGCTGTTCCGCAGAGCAGTAAAAACATGGCTATTCAGGCAGGCATTCAGCCCATAGCCAACTGCCACTCATCTGTACCTGCGGGTTCGCTGCTAGCATGCCATTGCTAAATATTGCTATTGGCCGGCAATATGTTTTAATTCGGGTGTTTTAACTGTTTTATTGTATTTTATGTGTTTACTTGTTTTTTACTTGCACTGATCTTGTAAACCGCTCTGGGCGCCAGAGAGAGCGGTATATTAAGTTGAACTTAATAAATAATAAATAAATAGTGATGATGATTCCTCAGGGCTGATCCAAGGCATTGTACTGCCTGAGGGAAAAAATAAATAAAATGGTATCCTACCCAAACATTCCTATACAGAAGTGAATTAGGCTGGCAGTCAGTAAAATAATACCTTTCACATCACCAAGTTAGAATACTTCCAAGGGCCTAAAAGGCATTATGATGTGTCACTCTGTCTTTCAACACAAGTGGAAGTAGAAGGTGAGGGTGAGAATAAACAGATGAGGCAGTTGCTTTACACTGCTATATAACACAGTTTTAAACTGCATTATATGGTCAGTGTAGGCTCATGTAATGCAATTTAACTCAATTGGCCTACATTATATGAGTCTATGTGGACCATATAATACAGTTTCAAAGAATAATAAGAGAGCCAGCCAGGGATCTGATGTTTGCGTATATACCACCTTTGTCTTTTGATCAATCTTTAATATGGATCACCCAACACCAAAAGTGTGTTTTAGCCCATTTCTTTCATGGTAACTAAATTTTGATTTTAGCTTTACAACTGTATTATACTGTGCATGATTTGCCTGCCAGCCCCTGAAATAACAAGACCACGCAACAGTATTTGGGTTTAAATATGGGCAACTTTTATTAATTGTTACCAATTAAATTTTGACTGGATCTAAAGCTATGGATCCTGAACTTGGTGGCAAAACTGAGGTAGTGTCCCCGCTCGGCCTACCCTCAGCTAGTTAGGGAGAAATATCCAGGTCCCCAGGGAACCTAATCCGGGTAACTTCTAGGGGAAATGTGCTGAAGCAGTCCCTCTCGGGTATCTGAGACCCGACTCTCCCCATTCCTAGGGCATTAGGATTCCCTTCACCTCATCAAAGTGTTTTAGTCAATAGCCTTCCCCCCTGAAGGGGGTGCCTTGGGTGTATACCAAATTTTAGCTTTTCCTAACTGTTTTCCATGACCACCTATTTAATGACACACCATCCCAATTTGCCCTGTAACAGTATAGGGTAGGCGAAAGAACCCTCCTAGAGTGTAAGAGGGGGGGAAATCCTACCCAGCCACTTAACGGCAACCCTAATACACCGTTTAATGGGCGGAAGTGGTGGGTCGACGCTTGGCTGACAACACCTTAGAGCACAACAAATCGTGGAAAGAAAAAAGAGAAGACAGGAGCACTATTTGCACAAACCTACATCCCACCTCATTGGAAAACCTAGCACTCATACTCACTTTCAACCTCTTCCACCTCTGTTTTTATATATGTATGTATGTGTGGAGATATATGTATATATAGAGAGAGGGGGGGAGGGGGGAGAGAGGGGGAGAGAGGGGGAGAGTAGTTTTCCCTTGACATTAAGTCTACTCAAGTCTGACTCTGGAGGTTGGTGCTCATCTCCATTTCTAAGCCAAAGACACAGTGTTGTCCATAGATGCCTCCTAGGTCATGTGCCCCCCCAATTCACTGAAATCTAAATTTCAGTAAATTACCTCACCAAAATTAGGATGAGTATCAGATTCATGTCATACATAATCTTAGTATTGAGCCAAAGCAACAGGGGAAGCTGCTTCAGGAGCACCACAGCTCAATGTTATGTACTTCTAGGATTTGTAGTTTGATGGGCCCCCAGCATTTTTAGCACTTCTTGCCCCTGCACATTACATTCACCAGCAAATACTTTTTTGGTTTCAGGGTTTTGAAAATTGAGGTGCACATTAGATTCGATGGTGCAAAATACTCAAGTACTATACAAGCGTGTATATACACACACACGCACGCACACACAACAATCACCCACAAACACATGTGCAAGAAATCCCTTAATGTGCACCAGTTCTGTGTTTCTGAAATCACCATCCAGGGATCCAACTGGAAGCAGGATGTACTATGTAACCATCTTCGCAGCAAAACCACTTTCTTCAGTACTGGTTTGAAACTACATTAAACCGTCAGAGTAGACGGAGCATGAATTAAAAGCAGCATTAAAGGCCAATTTCTTCAGGCAGGCTTATTGAGGCGATTTTTAAAATTATGAAATTTAAAGTCTGCATTGATTTATTTTAATATGTAATGGTGTTATACTCTCTTTTAATATGTATTTGTATATGTAATACACATTATGGGTTATGTATTGTTTCCTTCCTCAATTGATATGGAAAGGGAGGTAATAAATAACAAAAGCAAGGCTCTGTGAGAGCTCTACCATCGTAACTATTTTTCCAATGCTATTCCAATAGAAATCTACTTCTTAATCCAGACAAAACTTTAATTGAAGGTATTTTGGGGGTTGCAGATTGGGGGTTAGGGAAGTAATGGCTGTAGTCGTGGAGTGCATTGAGATGGCATCTGGGGCAAATATTTGGGCTTCTTCAATGGCTGCCTATCTCAAAGCTTTCTGTAACCAGGTCAGTGCTTTTGTCATTATTTCTTTTCAGCTTTATATCACCTGGCTTAAGAGTTAGATTTGGGCAGCACATTTGGTCATTAACAACCAAGAATGCCAATCTTATCATCTCATAAATGCTGAACAGGGTTCCAGCCTATCATTTACTAACAACAATTCCTTTACATTCCACAGTAGAATAAAGATTTTTTTACATCAACAAGGTTGGTTTATTTTAGACTTTATTATCTAGTCCTACAGTTTCTGCACCCATTCCTTAACAAGTGTTTTTTCACCTTCTTTCTAGCATCTAGCAAACAAAATCCTGTCTGCCACAATCATATAAGTCACAGTATCCCTGTGACTAATAATAATATTTCTCCTGTACATTTAGCATATTTATTTATAGGATTTATGTTCTACCGTTCACAGCAAACAGCTTTAAGGCAGCTGAAAACAACAGTAAAAATAACCAAGTAATTCCCATAAAAATGCAATGCAGAAACGTAATAAAAGCACAGAATGGAAGTTTGAAACCAGCACATAAAACAGTATCTAAAAACAATTATGCTGTATCTTAAATATCATTAAAATGATGGGGGAACAGGATAAGACTTTGTTTTGTCCCTAAAAGAAGGTAAAGACTACACCTAGAAGGTATGTCATAATTTGGGTACTAGCTTAGAAAAGTTGTAGGTTTTTCGGGTTGTATAAGCATGTTCCAAAAGCATATTCTCCTGGCGTTTCATTTGCATCTATGGCAGTCATTCTCAGAGGTTGTGAGGTCAAAACCTCTGAGGATGCCTGCCATAGATGCAGGCAAAACATCAGGAGAGAATGCTTCTGGAACATAGCCATATGTGCCATCGCACCCGGTCTGTAAATACTCAATGAAGAGCAGGACATGGTCTCTCTATACCGGGTGGTGGCTTCTTGCCTTCCTTTAGAGCTGTGGTTCCCAAAGTGGGTGGTACCATCCCCTAGTGGGTGTTGAGGCAATCCAAGAAGGCGGTGGGAGGCTCAGGAGAATTTGGGGGGCACTGAATCCCTGTAAGGGGGCAGTGGTGGGATTCCAATTCGTGCAGGCGCTGCCTGGAAACCGCAGTGCACGCCCCCTTCCTCTCCTCAACTCCGCCCATGGCACAGTCCTGTATCGCCCCTTCCAATCCAATGGATCCTCTGGAAAGAAGGGGCGATAAGGTACTGTGCCGTGGGCGGAGTTGAGGAGAGGAAGGGTGTGCATGCTGCGGTTTCCAGGCACCGCCTGCCCAGGGATTCCAACTGGCAGGCTGAGACAGTTGTGCGCTTGCGAGTGTGTGCCTGCCAGTTGGTCCAGTGGAGAAGGAAAGCCTCCGCATCTGCAAATGCTCTCTGAGTCGCTACGGTGTTTGCAGGCGCCTTCTGGGAGATGGCAGTGGCACGAAGGAAAATGCAAGCAGCTCCCAATTTCCAAGGTCCAGTATTCTCTATTCCTCAAGTTTAGTTCAATTCCATTGCTGTTGGGAGTTCAGAATGCTCTTTGATTGTAGGTGAACTATAAATCCCAGCAGTTGCAACTCCCAAATGACAAAATCAATCCCCCCCAACCCCACCAGTATTCAAATTTGGGCATATTGAGTATTTGTGCCAAATTTGGTCCAGATCCAGGGTTGTTTGGGTTCAGAGTGCTCTCCAAATGTAGGTGAACTACATCTCCCCTAAATCACAGTCAATTCCTCCCAAACCCCTCCAGTATTTTCTGTTGGTCATGGGGGTTCTGTGTGCCAAGTTTGGTCCAGGTCTGTCATTCATGGGGTCTCGGCTGTGGAAGTCCGAGCTGAATTGGTCGAAGGTACAGCAAATCCCATCATCCGTTGTCCATACTCCACCAAACATATTGTTTTGTGATTAATCACTATGCTTTAATTATGTTCAATTTGTAACAATGAAAATACATCCTGCATATTAGAAATTTGCATTAGAATTCATAAGAGTAGCAAAATTATTTATGAAATAGCAACGAAAATATGGATGGGGGTCACCACAACATGAGGAACCTTATTTAGGGCTCACGGCATTAGAAAGGTTGAGAACTACTGCATTAATACATATATTTTTCTGTTTAATTGCGATTACACAGGGGGGCGTTGAGTAATTTTTTTCCTGGAAAGAGGGCGGTAGGCCAAAAATGTTTGGGAACCACTGCTTTAGAGGCTTGGGGCTCCCAAGGACCAAGCTGGACACTCTAGTTAACTCAAACAGGCTTTATTGTTCTTAACATGAGTTAACTTCACTCAGGCACTTTGCTTACTTCCCCAAAGGGATAAAGGGAAGATCTTATTTTAGAGTCTCTCTGTAGGAAGCTTTAGCCAGATCCTCCAAGTCCTCTTCTTCTAAATGGCCTTGAGTTAAGGACACCTGAAGCTCCTGCCAAATGGCCTATATTGAAGGCCTGAAACCTTCCTCTGGATGCCAAATGGCTGGTTTGAAGGTGCTTGGGTCTCCTCAGAGCTACCCAACCTTCTAGTATGCTAGGCTTTCTGTATGAGTCCCAAGGATGATCAGACTGGTGTTAGAAGATAGCTTGACCAAGGCCTGGCCTGGCAAACCTTCAGTCACGTCCTCTCTGGAGAAATCCTGGAAAGCTCTGACAAACAAAATGGCTTGATTCCCAAAATCCCTTGGGAAAGGGGGTGGAACAAACTTAACACTGAAGGCAGTAAAGTTACTATCTGTCTCTACACTAAATATACACAAACCTCGGGATTTCAAAATATCACAATATGTATTACGGCTTGCAGATAAGTACAATATATCAACAACTCATATCAACTCAATATACATATATCATGAAAGGCACAACTAAACCGAGTGATAATGTAAATCTCACTCACGATACTGTCAGAAGCCCTTCGAATAGTAATGAGTACTATGACTGTATAGTTCAGTTCCTTTGAAGTTCCTTTGAATGGTTATCTCCCAGGCCCGATGGCCAAAACAAAATCACAATTATAATCCACGGCCCGATGGCCTAAATAATAGTAGGTTAAAGAAGAAGAAAATTCCTGGGTTTCCGTCAGTCGTCGTGAACTCCAGTATGCAATATCCCACTCTGTTTAGTAGTTATCGCTGGGCAGTCCACCTACGGGTAAATCCATGTCCAGTTACCGACCCGTTTCGAGTATTTCTTCGTCAGGGTGGCCCCAAGTAAATAGAGATGCACTTTAACAATTTATCTGGAATATAAACACATACAATGGTATCCCATGCTATAAACAGAAAGATAGTAACATAGGGTAGGAGATAATCTCGTCACTCACCAATTTAAATCATATAATTGCTCAGTGGCAACGCTGATCTCTCAGCACACATATAATTCGCCTGGATGGCGTAGACCACTAATCCGGTATAGGCCCAGGCTCAAAAGCTGCTTAAGTACCTAACAGCGGCGCAAAAATAATCACAAATCACTTGTGGACTGACTACCATGTATCCTTAAAGCAGCAGATCTGTTAAACTCAAATTTTCGTTGAGGCCGAGAGGTTGCTCGCATTTAATGCGGATTATCCACTTTCGTTCACACTTAAGTAATGTGGTTTGAATATCTGCATGTGGTGGTACTGTCACTTGTTGTAAGCCCACGAATTTAAAGTCTGCCATAGATCCATGTGTTGTTTTAAAATGCCTGTACAGGAACGTGTCCTCATTGCCTGACAAAATGCGATTCTTATGCTCTCCTAGTCTTTTCCTTAGAGACCTTTTCGTCATCCCCACATAATAACGTGGGCAGGAACAAAATAATAAATAAATCGATTTTGCCGAAGCGCAGGTGTAGAATTGATCGAGCTTGATCGGTATGGCTGTAGCTGCCAATGTTATTTCTTTCAATGGTGACACAAAATCACACATCATGCAATGCCCGCATCTAAATGTCCCCGCTCTCAAATTGCTCTTAATCACCTTATTACTGTGGTCCGTTCTGATAAGCCAATCCTTGATGTTTTCTGTTCGCTTGAAGGCTGGCATGGGCAATTTTTCAAGTCCCTTGATATCTGATAAGAACATAAGAACATAAGAACATAAGAAGAGCCATGCTGAATCGGGCCTCAGCCCATCTAGTCCAGCATTCTGTGTCACACAGTGGCCCACTAGTTGTACACGGGGATCTCTAGCAGAAAGGAGGGCAAATCCCTCACCTGCTCCCGACCCCCCACAACCAGTACCCGGGGAAAATCCTGCCTGCCTCCATCAACACAGAGGTGGCACTTGGATGTCCATTTCAGTAACTACTGATTCCCTTGGTATCCATGAATCTGTCTAATCCTGCCTTGAAGCTGTCCAGGCTGACAGCTGTCACAACCTCCTCTGGAAGTGAGTTCCATAACCCAATGACCCTCTGGGTGAAGAAATATTCCCCTTTATTAGTCCTAACTTTCCTACCTTGGAGCTTTAGGGAGTGCCCCCTAGTCCTAGTGTTGTGTGACAGAGAAAATATTTTTTCTTTATTCACCTTTTCTATCCCATGCATGATTTTATACACTTCGATCAAGTCACCTCTTAAACGCCGTCTTTCAAGGCTGAAAAGACCAAGGCGTTGCAACCTGATTTCATAAGGGAGCTGCTCCATCCCTTGGATCATTTTTGTTGCCCTTCTTTGTACCTTTTCCAGTTCCGTTATATCCTTCTTGAGGTGCGGTGACCAGAATTGTACACAGTACTCCAGATGTGGCCTCACCATAGATTTGTAGAGAGGCAATACAACATTTGCCGACCTATTTTCGATTCCCTTCCTGATCATGCCAAGCATAGAATTTGCTTTTTTCGCTGCTGCAGCACACTGGGTTGACATCTTCATTGAGCTGTCCACCAAAACCCCAAGATCCCTTTCCTGGTTTGTCTCAGAAAGCTTTGATCCCATCAGTTGATAAGTGTATTCGGGGTTCTTTGCCCCGATGTGCATGACTTTACACTTGTTTAGGTTAAAATGCATTTGCCACTTTGTTGCCCATTCACTCAATTTTGAGAGATCTTTCTGGAGCTCTTTACAGTCAGTTTCATTTTTAACTACCCTGAACAATTTAGTGTCATCTGCAAACTTTGCTACCTCACAATTTACTTCTACGTCCAGATCATTTATGAATAAATTAAAAAGTAACGGTCCTAAAACTGAACCTTGGGGTACGCCACTTCTCACCTCTTTCCATCCAGAGAAGTGTCCATTTATTACCACCCTTTGTTTCCTACAGTTTAGCCAGGTTCCAATCCAGGACAAGACCTGTCCTCTGATTCCATGGTTGAAGAGATTATTTAGGAGCCTTTGGTGAGGGACTTTGTCAAAAGCCTTTTGAAAGTCAAGGTAAACAATATCGACTGGGTCCCCTTTATCTATGTGTTTATTTACACCCTCAAAGAATTCTATCAAGTTAGTAAGACATGATTTGCCTTTGCAGAAACCATGTTGATTTTCCTTCAGCAATGTCTGTTCTTCTATGTGCTTAGTAATTTTTTCTTTAATAATGGTTTCTATCACTTTGCCTGGAACTGAGGTTAGACTAACTGGCCTATAATTTCCTGGATCACCCCTGGATCCTTTCTTGAAGATCGGAGTTACATTTGCCTCCCTCCAGTCCTCGGGTACAGTGCCTGATCTTAGAGAAAGGTTATATATTTTGGCTAGAATTTCAGCAATTTCACACTTGAGTTCCTTAAGAACTCTGGGGTGGATCCCATCTGGCCCTGGTGATTTGTTGACATTTAGTTTAGTAAGGCATGTGAGAACATCTTCCTTGTTTATCTCTATCTGGTTTAATTCATTTAATTCCCTCCCTGAAAAAACTGACTCAGCTGCAGGCATATGTTGTCTGTCCTCCTGTGTGAAAACGGAGGCAAAGAAGTCATTTAGCCGCTCAGCAATCTCCTTGTCTTCACTTATTGTCCCTTTCTTACCATTTTCGTCAAGTGGCCCAACTGCTTTTCTAGTTGGGTTTCTGCTTCTGATGTACTTAAAGAAGTTTTTGCTAATTTTTTTAATGTTCTTAGCTATATGTGCCTCAAAATCCCTCTTGGCTTTCCTGACGGTTGCTTTGCATTTAGTTTGCCAGAGCTTGTGTTCCTTTCTGTTCTCCTCAGTAGGAAGAGCCTTCCATTTCTTAAATGAGTTTTTCTTCTTTCCAATCACATCTTTTACTTCATTTGTAAGCCATACCGATGTCCTCTTGGACTTTCCCGGCCTCTTTCTTATTTTAGGAATGCATTTTAGTTCGGCTTGTTTTAAAGTATTTTTAAACAGTTTCCAAGCATTTTGGAGGGATTTGATTTTTTTACTGTTCCTTTTAGTTTGTTCTTTACTATTTTTCTCATTTTGGTGAAATTTCCTTTGTGAAAATTTAAGGTCTCTGTGTTAGTTTTCACTGACAGTTTGCTATCCAAACTTAAGTTGAAGGTTATTGTGTTGTGGTCACTGGTACCTATGGGCTCAGTTACAAGGACATCTTGAACGAGATCTTGTTCATTAGTTAGCACCAAGTCCAGGATCCCCTTTCCCCTGCTCAAGGGAATAATCAGCTAGCATGTCGAGGAACCTTGCCTCTCTTTCATGCGTAGAACAAGAATTTAGCCAATCTATTCGGGGATAGTTGAAGTCCCCCATTAAGACTAATTTATTGCTTTTTGAGGCCTGTTTAATTTTATTTTCCAGATAGCAGTCTGCCTCTGGAGTTTGGTTGGGAGGGCGATAGCAGATCCCTAATGCTAGATTAGTTTTTTGTCCTGGGACTTTTGTTGCTTCACAATGTTGCTTCACAATGCGAATTATTGCCTGACTTTCAGGAGTGTATTTTAGAGGCCATATTACTCTATCTGGGGATTTCTTGATTTTAGGTGTCAATGATTCTTCTTGTTTCATAGAATCTGCCTTCATTTTAGCCTGTGCTATGATGTCTTGCGGGTAACACTTTTTCCTGAAATTCTCCATGATCCTGTTAGCTTCTAGTTGGTAATAGATGTTCATTGTTGAATTCCTTTTTGCCCTGATTAACATGGAATAAGGTAGATTATTATTCAATGCTAGTGGATGGAAGCTTCTGTAATGTAACAATGCATTTTTAGCTGTTGGTTTGGTATATGGTTTTACCGCTAATTTGTCATCTTGTTTGTAAATTGTGACGTCTAAAAAATTAACTTCCTGTTCACTGTACATTGCTGTAAATTTTATATCTGGGTGCCAGCTGGATAGCCAGCAATCACAGTCCTTTAGGTTCGTATTGGGTTGCATGAGAAAGAGTATGTCGTCTATGAAGCGCCACCAGTGGCTGATGTGGTTAGAAAAGGTCAATTCCGGATTATTCTTTATGATAAACTTATCTTCAAGGGATTTAACAAAAATGTTGGCTATAGAAGGCGCTGCTGGGGACCCCATGGCCACGCCCCCTTTCTGAATATAGAACTCATCTTCAAAATTAAAATAATTATAATCCGTTATGCAATCAAATATCTCTAACAAAAATCCCATAGGAGGGTGTAGTGGCTTAATTCTTTGGTTAAGCAGATCCTCAATTGCTGTTCTGGCTTCATTCAATGATACATTTGTGGACAATGATGCAATATCCGAAGTAGCTATGGTGGTTCCTTCTGGAATTATAATATTCTCCACTTTTTAAATTAAATCTGTTGTATCTTTAATGTAGGATGGGGCTTGTTGCACAAATGGTTGAAGAATATTATCCAAATATTTGGCCAGCGGTTCTAAAATGCTATTGTTAGCCACTATAATGGGTCTACCTTTAAAAGAAAACTCCTTTTTGTGTGACTTAGGATTGGTATAGAACACTGGTATTTTGGGGTGTTAGTCCATTTCTTTCTACTGCTAGAAAATCTTCAAAACCCAAATACTTTTCAAAAACCTGTTCGCAAGTCAGTACTTATTCTACACAAAATTCGCATGTGGATGTTTTGGCAAAAAAAACAAGCTGTTTTTTTGTGCAGAATTGGTCCCGAATTTTAAAAATTGTCATTAATCCATGATTCTTCTTATAAGCATTTAGCAACACTTTAAAATGAGTTTGTTGTCCATTTGCTGGGTTTTTTAAAAAAAGAACTGTATTCCTATTGCCCACTAATAGTATATTATCCACACTATATAGCTATGGTGTAGTTTAATTGCCAAGGCTCCATTTTATGAAATCTTGGCATATATAGTTTAGTGAGGCGTGGAATAAATCCAGTATCAAATTAATTCGCTACAAAACAGGGTTTTCCTGGTTTGTAGCAAATTAATTCGGGACTGACCAGAACATTGTCTGGACAGCCCCTCCTTTATTTCAGTAGTTACCGGAATAAAGGTGCTGTCTGTACAGGCCTTTAGATGTCTTAAAATTTGCTCTTGAAATATAGAATCACTTCAATGAACAATGGCCCATTTTAAAACAAACATATGAGGGGGGGGGGGGGAAACCCAATGGAGATCTAAAAAATGTTGCAAATAACTATTATTATTATTATTATATACTATACTCTATACGGTTCTGGCCCAGCTTACTTGTCCGAATGCATCAGCCTCTACGTCCCACCTCGTAATTTAAGATCATCCAGGGAGGCCCTGCTCTCGCTCCCGCCAACTTCTCAAACATGGTTGGTGGGGACAAGAAATAGGGCCTTCTCGGTAGTGGCTCCCCGTCTGTGGAACGCGCTTCCAAGTGACATACGATCAACCCCATCCCTCCTGGCATTCAGGAAAAAAGTGAAATCTTGGATGTGGGACCAATTGCACATTAGCACAATGCAGCACTTTGGATTGGATTTGTAATGGCAAGTTGATGGATATGGCTCAATGCTCCTGTTATGGATGGAACACTGTTTTAACTTAAGTGAATTTGTATGTGTTAATGTTAATTGTATTTTAATGTTTTTTAATGCTGAATGTTTTTGGTTTTATATTGTATTTATATTGTATTTGGCATTGAATTGTTAGGCTGCTCTGAGTCCCCCCTCGGGGGTTGAGAAGAGTGGGGTAGAAATGTTGGAAATAAATATAATTATATTATGTTATTATTATTATTTGCCCTGAAGGGAACTCAAAAATTAAATTAAAAGGAACAAGTGGACAGTGGGGTGACAATAACTGGCAAAACCCAAGGAGCTATGAGAATTTGCACTCCTTTAGAGCAATCTGGATGCGCCCTTGCTGGATTATGTGACAAGCTCCAAGTGGCTTCATTCTTTGTCATCCAGTGCTGATCTTTCTGTTGTCCTTACCAATATTGTTATGTCACACCTCACGTACATTGCGATAATTATTTTTTTCTCTGCACCTTTCCCATTGAAATGAACTGTGGTTGCTGGAGACGCTGCAGTGTGCGTGTGCATGTATATATGCGTTTCTGCAGTGCTGCACTTGCATTTTATGCAAGTCATTTTGATTGAAAAGGGGTGAAATAATGAAACATCCTGGTAACTGTTGTTCTCTGGGCCTCTGGTAAATTAAATGACTCATTTTAGAGGTTTATCCTAGAGCGCCAAATTAATGCATAAATAAAAAATAAATGTGTCAGTCTCTAATTACAACAAGAATTGGGTATCTTGTCATGGGGCGGTAGACCTTGTGCTAAATAAGCTGAAGTCCGCGGGAGACTAGCACATCCTTCGGAAATAAAAAGGCCAGGTGGTGTCAGAGGGGGATAAATCCTCCCTTGGCATCTGGCAGGCCCTTTCTGTTGCTGTTGCCATTACCTCCTTGAACGCGGAGTTTTGGTATGGAATATATGAGGGTGATATGGGCTTTTCTCTTTTAATAAAGGCCCCCTTCCCTAAATCATAGGCAGCAGAAAAGGAGAACCCTAAACCGCAAAGGCATACATCAGCTTCCTCCCAATTATTCAGTTTATCAGTAGTAACAATAACCACAAAGGGATTTTTCCCCTTCTCCTGAAGAGAAGGAAAATATCTGAGGCTGCATAACACAAGGCTTGGAGTGAATTCTGGTTTAAATGACTGGAAAAGGTTGGCTGATTTGATGAAAACCCAATCAGACTCTCTGGGGAGATATTACTTTCCTCATTATTCCACTGATTGGCCTTATTTCATCTGAAGAATGCGGCACATTCTTTACGGTGCTGGCAAACCTCTTTAACAATATCCTAGGAAGGGAAGGGAGGGGGGAGGAAATCTATCACCTCCTTAATCGAAACAACAAGGATATTAACAAGAGTCATCTTCTCAAAATCACTGGTTTGATCCTCAGGGAGCTGTTAGAAAAAAGGACCCTCTTTCCTTTTCCTCCTCTTCCACCAAATGCTGGAGTAAGGCTTTTTTCATTTAAAAAAATCCCAGAAAAACAGGGAGTTGGTGAAATCCAGACAACAGATTTAAGCTTCACATAAATCTAATGTAAAACAGGAACAAAGCAACAACCGCTGGTCTCAGCTCCATCCTCCTTTTAAAAAGGGGACAACTGATTAAGATAGGGTTTCTCAACCTGGGGGCTGGGACCCCTGGGGGGTCATGAGAGGGTGTCAGAGGGGTCCCCAAAGACCATCGGAAAACAAAGTATTTTCTGTTGGTCATGGGGAAACTGTGTGGGAAGTTTGGCCCAATTCTATCATTGGTAGGGTCCAGAATGCTCTTTGGCTGTAGGTGAACTATACATCCCAGCAATTACAACTTCCAAATGTCAAGGTCTATTTTCCCCAAACACCACCAGTGTTCACATTTGGGCATATTGAGTATTCATGCCAAGTTTGGTCCAGATCTATCATTGTGTGAGTCCACAATGCTCTCTGGATGTAGGTGAACTACAACTCCAAAACTCAGGGTCAATGCCCAACAAACCCTTCCAGTATTTTCTGTTGTTCATGGGAGTTCCGTGTGCCAAGTTTGGTTCAATTCCATCACTGGTGAAGTTCAGAATGCTCTTTAATTGTAGGTGAACTATAAATCCCAGCAACTACCATTTCCAAATGACAAAATCAATTCCCCGCCACCCCACCAGTATTCAAATTTGGGTGTATTGGGGATTGTGCCAAATTTGGTCCTGCATGTCAGATATTTCCATTATGATTCATAACAGTAGCAAAATTACAGTTATGAAGTAGCAATGAAAATAATTTTCTGGTTGGGGGCCACCACAACATGAGGAACTATATTATGGGTTCACAGCTTTAGGAAGGCTGAGAACCACTGGATTAAGATAACACAGGCTATGTAAACTTGCAGTAAACTAATCTTAACTGATATTGACGTAATTTCAGAGGGGAGTTTGTTCTTCTGGTGTGTGTGTGTGTGTGTGTGTGTGTGTATTGTTATGCTTACATAGCTAAGCAGGGGTCTGGCATTAAGCACAGCAATTTCAAGAGCAGTACAAAACACACTTGTAAAATTCACTCTGCGAACAGTGTTATCAATGGCCTAAAGCTGGCAATAACTGTTAATTAAGTGTATTTTTCATTATTCTTCAGCAAAGAGGCAAGATTTAATGATGTAAGTTAACAATGGATGGTAATTTAGAGTAGTGACAATACTTTAATTATTCACACACAGGCGGAGGAGGGGAAAAAGTTAACTTCATAACTTATTTCTTTGTAAGAACAAGTTCATTTACAATATTTTGAGTAGTACTTGCAATTACCTTCCATGGCGTCTTGCCACAACAAGTTTTGTAGATACATAGCATACATTTGCTACCTACTGGAACTACTAAAGATCTTAGCTTGTACCTGCAATGGGGAAGAGGGAAGTATTTCTGAAGTACTAAAGCAGAAAGATTTTAATGTTTTGATATATATGATTATGTTTTCTACAAAATCAGGAAAGAGCAAGAGTTTTTTGGTAGGGCTTCTACATTGCCGCTTGCAATACCATAAAAAGTTTCAGCTAGACTCATGGGCACAGAGGCTATTGTATAGTAAGACTGTAATTCAATTTATTTCATTTTCAAAGGAAGTAACAAGTAATTTTATCTATTTACATCCTTCCTTCTCTGTAAAAATGTTACAAATGTATAAATATATTTTTTAAAATTCATTACAGTTTTTGTCATAAAATGTCATAAAATGGGGGATAAAAGGGCACTTATTAGAGTTTGGGTAGGGAAGTGTAGAGATAGTAGGGATAGGAGGGAAGAGTTGGGAAAGATGGGGGTAGGGGAGCTTAGTAAACTTCCCTTCCTCATCATCGTCAATTTAAATTTGGAATTTTTCAAATATTTTGGTTCCAAGAATAGATATTTCTCCCTTATTCCTTTTACTTATATTATATTAAAATCATCATCTTCTCTTCTTTCAAATAATTAATCAATAAAGTCCAGTCTGTTTATTTCCTAAAGTTGCTTTGTCTGTATAATAGATGTGTTAATTTGTCCTTGTTCATAATTTCCACGATTTTTATCAACCATCCCTTAGTTGTTGGAATTTCTTCTACTCTCCAATATTGTGCATATATGATTCTGGCTGCTGTTGTCAGATATTAAAGAGGATGTCTTCTCTCTCTTTTTTGCTAGTTTTACATCTATGATATCCAACAGAAAATATTCTGGTTTGAATTTAATTTGTTCCTGAAAGATCTTCTGGGTGGCGTCATGAATTGCTTTCCAGTTTTTATTTTTTATTTTTGTTTTGTTTTGTTTTGCTTTTGTACAGTTCCACCACATATAGAAAAAAGTGCCTTTTTCCGTTTCACATTTCCAACACATTGTATCTAATTTTTGTAGCATTTTGTAGCGGATGTGAAGGCGATCTGGCTGCGACATTGATCGCCAGGATTGATTCGGCTGATCTGGCTAGCTAGGTGAGTGTCCTCTTCCTCTCTCACTGCTCCATGTGCATCCCTCCTGAAGCTGTGAGCTTCAACAGTTGCATTGGCTGCCAACAGAATACCGGATTCTTTATAAGATGCTGGTCCTGACTTTTAAAGCCTTGTACGACCAGGGGTCGTCATACCTCAGAGACCGCCTTTCCCCCTATGGCCATCAGTGGTTGCTTCGACCCTCTCAACATAATCTGCTTTACATACCAGGTCCCAGAGAAGTACGCCTTGTTAGCACAAGGAATAGGGCCTTCTCAATCTCTGCCCCGGCCTTGTGGAACTCTCTGCCACCGTATATGAGAGCTATGTGCGACCTGCGGCCTTCTAACCCAGGCACTAAAAACTTGGCTATTCAGTAGAGCACTTGACTTGTAATTTTAACTTTTATATATATTATCTGTGTTATGTTTTATCCAGTTTTATTGTTTTGTGTAAATCGCCCAGAGCATCCTGGGTGATTAATAAGTAATAAAGTGATGATGGTGGTGGTAGTGGAAGAGGACAACATCCCAGGTATAGAAGTATACCGAGGCCTCCAGTCTTTGGTCTCGGGTATACAATAGCTGTGCTATCCTGCTAGAACCTCCAAACAAGCTCAAATGTATAGTTGTCAATGACTATTTGCAATTCTGGATTTATTTATTTATCTTTTGTGTGGCTTTTGTTCAACAAAAAAGAATAATGAAAGGAACATTTTCAGTGCAAGATGACTAAGTTGATTGAAGATTTAAAATCAAGCCTTAGGAGAAACTAAGGAAACTCGATATGCTCTGTTTGGAGAAGTGAAGAAGAATTTGTTTCATGATGCTCCAGATTAAATGATTGATGGATTCAAATTACAAAAAAAGGAATCCCACCTAAATATTAAGAATGTTTATTAAAATGTGAGAACTATTCAAGTATTCAACCATGGAATGGATTGCCTTGGAGAGTGATGGTCTCTCCACTTTTGGAAGTCACAAGCAGAAGTTGGATGGGCATATTTCAAGGGTGCTTTAGTTGTGCATTCCTCCATGACTAGCGGTTGAACTAGATTCCATAATTGAGAAAGTTGTAGCAAAAGTGGTAGAACTTCATGCTCATCCACCGTAATGTGGGATTTCACACTTTTTTTAAAAAAAAAAAAAATTCCATTAAGATTAGGCTTTTTACAGTGCTAATACTACTGATTCCTGATGAAATATTCATGCATACTATGGGTGAAAGTAAGGCTATCTCCCAGGACTCCATAGCAGTAAGCCATGGCAGTTAAAGTGGTATAAAACTGGATTCTTTCTATTGTGTAGATGCACCCTTAGACTATTCCCAAGCAAAAATCCCCTGAGTTTGTTGGGTGGGGGTGGGGGTATATTACATTAACAGAAGTTTTACTATTCTTGGGCCAGATCAACTTGGATTTAAGCTGTTGTGACACAATTTTTGTTCCTGGGTTATAAATGTCATTTCCTAATTGATTATATCATAAAAACATGGGAAAAGGTTATTACTGAAAAAAAAATGGTGGGAGGGTCATCCTGCAGCACATTTTGCCCTAGTTCTTCAATGAACATCTCATCGTTTCAACCAATTCAACATAGCATTGTTGTAAGTTTTTTTGGGCTATATGGCCATGTTCTAGAGCAGTGCTGTCCAACATCTACCGGACCGGGGGCCGGATGTTTGGTCACTGATGACCTGGGGGGGCCGCTCGGTCCCGCCCCCGGCCACGCCCCCGGCAGCAGCTTCCAGGGTGAAAGGAGGAAGGGAGGGAGGCGTCCTGGCAGGGAGAAGGCAGCGGATCGCTGCCTCTTCCCTGCCAGGCCCCCTCCGTCCTTCCTTTCTTCCCGGAGGCGGCGTCCCAAACGGAACGCCGCTTCCAGGGTGAAAGGAGGGAGGGAGGCGTCCTGGCAGGGAGAAGGCAGTGGATCGCTGCCTCTTCCTGCCAGGCCCCTCCGTCCTTCCTTTCTTTCCCGGAGGCGGCCTCCCAGACGGAACGCCGCCTCCAGGGTGTAAGGAGGGAGGGAGGCGTCCTGGCAGGGAGAAGGCAGCGGATCGCTGCCTCTTCCCTGCCAGGCCCCCTCCGTCCTTCCTTTCCTCCCGGTGGCGGCGTCCCAAACGGGAGGCGTTGGAAGGGATTTTGCCGCCTTCAGCTGCTGCCAGGGTGCCTTGGAAGGGAGGGAGGAGCCACGGGGCATCCCTTCTCCGTTCCAAGGCATCGGCGCCGCCGAGAGAGAGACAAGGCAGCGGTACAGGGAGGAGGGGCCAGCTCGCTTCCTCCTGCCTGTATCGCCTCCGTCTCCCTCTCTCAGCGGCGCCGCTGCAAACTGCCTCACAATGGCGCGCCGAGAGGGAGAAGGGGCGATACAGGCAGGAGGAAAAGAGCTGGCTGCTCCTCCCTGCCTGTATCGCCCCTCCGTTCCTCTCTTGGCTGCGCCGATGCGATGCAGTTTGCATTAGCGCCACCGAGAGAGAGAAGGGGGCGGTGTAGGGAGGAGGAAGAGAGCTGGCTCCTCCTCCCTGTACCGCCCTTTCTCCCTCTCTCGGCGGCGCCAATGCAAACTGCATCGCATCGGTGCCGCCGAGAGAGGGACGGAGGGGCGATACAGGCAGGGAGGAGGAGCCAGCTCTCTTCCTCCTCCCTGTCCTGCCTCCTCCTCCTCCCCCGGCCACCATTTTTTTGAAAAATCTTGCTGGGGGTAGCGGGGATAGCGGGGGCCTTGTCCAACAGGCTGAGGGGCCGGATCCGGCCCACAGGCCGCCTATTGGACAGCCCTGTTCTAGAGGCATTCTCTCCTGACGTTTCACCTGCATCTATGGCAAGCATCCTCAGAGGTTGGGAGGTTTGTTAGAACTAGAAAAATTGGGTTTATATATCTGTGGAATGTCCAGGGTGGGACAAAGAACTCTTGTACTGTATGTGGGAGCGAGCTGTGAATGTTTCAACTGGCCACCTTGATTAGCATTTGATGGCCTGGCAGTTTTTTGGTGTGGCTTGTTAGTACCTTTGTTGAGAGGTGATTAACTGTCCCTGATTGTTTCCTCTCTGGATTTTTCCTGTGTTGGGATGTTGTTTTGAAGTTATAATTTTAGAGTTTTTAAAAATACTGGTAGCCAGATTTTGTTCATTTTCATGGTTTTCTCCTTTCTGTTGAAATTGTCCACATGCTTATGGATTTCAATGGCTTCGCAGTGTGGTTGTGAGAGTAGTTCAGCATTTCTGTGTTTTCAAACAATACCTCAACACAGGGAGAATGGCTGGTAGCAGGCCCCTTGCCTGCGAGGCTTGCTTGTGTGTGGGGAGGGAAGAAGGGCAGGGCGGCACATAAGGGCAGCTGGGACAAGTGTTCTTCTCTTGCCTGCCACTGCCAATTTCCCTTTTAGAAGCAGTGAATTAAACTTTCAAAACACCTCAATCCCTTTGTGTTACAGTTTGCATTTTGGGATCCCAGAAAGTATCTTTGGACTTTGTAAACCCTTTCCTCTCCTTGGGGTTACACATTGAGCTTTGGAAAACAAGAAATCCCCTAAGCTGCTAATAATTTCCTTGCTGAACCACTGAATACAAGTTTTAAGACCATTTCCTCTCCTGGGGTTTGACTTCTGTGCTTTGGAAAACAAGAATTCCCATTATCTGCTAATAATTTCCTTGGAAAAACGCACAAAAGTTTAGAGGCCCCTTTGTCTGCTTGGGGTTACATGTTGTACTTTTTAGGATCTTTTCCTCCTCATCTGGGAGGATGGGGCAGGGTTCAACAGTGGCCTGGCCTCCGCTTATCTTGGAAACAAGCAAATGTAATAAATTAATTCAATGTTATGAGAAAAACTCCATTTTCTCATATTCAGAGAGGTGTGCTCTAGACAAATATGCAAAACACAGAGATAGATTTAAAATTTCCAAAAGAATCCTGAAAGCAGCACATTTCTTCTTCTTGTAATATTCCTTATTAGATTACTGAAATTACTTTAAAAATTGTCAAGGACCCAAGGATCTTCTAAACACATTGAAAGTTAGTATGCTGACAGAGGAGAATGTTTTCTACCACTGTGGCAAGTTTTGTCAGTAGCGATCTAAAAATGAGGGAAAGGGAATCCCTCAAGTTTTGCCTGTCCCGTTTACACGTTTTCGCATATTGCGCAATCGTGCCTGCCATTAACGAAACAATTCGGAAATTTTGGGAAATTCCGACCTTTTTTCTGGAAAATTTCAGAAAATTCCGACCCTTATTTCTGGAAAATCTCGGAAATCATTTCCAAATCGAATCGCCAGCACCCCCACATCTGAAACTAGTTTTGAACCATTTTTTCCTTGATCAAACAAGCCTACTATCCAAACTGCTTTTTGGCTTGAAATACTCTCCATCACTGAGAAAGAACAGAGTATGAAAAATGACTACTTCGGACAAGAGTCACCATTCATTTCCACCTTGTTTCACTGGCTGAAAGATTTTGAGGCACCCCTCACCAAAATTTTTTCAAAGTTTGAGACATTTCACCATCACTGATTTCAAGGGATTGGAAAAATTACAGTTTTCCCCAGTATTCTCTGACAAAAGCAAATTGCTGCAGTTTCTGCAAACTCTGTGTATTGTTTCACCTGAATAATGTTTACCATCTTGAGCACATTCTTATGTTGCTTGACCACATGAATCCTGATTTTCACCTGTCAAAACTTGGAGGGTATGCAGTTGAGAATTCAGATAGAATGACAACAAAGATATGTGAAGTACAGAATCTATGGAAAAATGGAATTAAATGTATAATATAGTTATATTTCCTCATTGTCTAAATAAAAATATAAAAATGTATAACATCTGTTATACCAGGGGGTGTGCAAAGCATTGTGCTATATACCAAACCTTTCTTTATTTCAAATAATATCTTGTAAACAGCAAGAAGTCCCCCTTCTTCTTGTATCACCCAATAAACCATATTGATTTGGCTCAAATCTTTGGATCAAAATATAAAACTTTGAGATAAGGAATCTCAATACAGCTCAGAGATGCTCTCGGCTCAGATTGAAGAGGAATAACGCAGTTGTGCGAGGGAGTTGACAGGTCTTATAAATGCAGTAGCTTGAATTAACTAAACAAAAAGGCTTGTTCAGCTCATCTCCAATCAGATTTCTGAATTTTAAATTAAAAGGAGCCAAAATATATCAGATTACAGTAACTGGTGAAATTAGTTTTATATAATTTATTTAGAGTCCTCCTCCAAAAATTCATTAAATTCCCTTGCTTGCAGATTGCAGCACATGTGGTATAGAGCAGATGAGAACTCCACACTCCTCTGTGTCACAGTTGGGGGTTATCAGTCGTTTTTGGATCCCAGGTCCCATAAGCCCCCACCTTGCCAATTTGCATTGGGTAAAATGACAATAGTATCCAGACTATGCAGAGAAGAGTGGTTTCCCATACTAAGACAACTGAAACACAACTGTACCATGGAGCAGACCACACACTTATCACGTTGTAATTCCACTAAGGCTAAGGCTTCAAAATACTTTCTCCTTAAACTTTGTGCCCTATACACAGCCCTATGTCCCAGAATATCAAGGCAGAAAATCCCACATTATCTGAGTGTGGACTCGGATAACCCAGTTCAAAGCAGATATTGTGAGATTTGATATTGCCTTGATATTCTGGGATATAGGGTATGTGGAAGGGCCCTTTGTTTTTTCCTTCTTTTATGTGCTTTTATTTGTTTTTGAAACTCAAATAAATACTATTGTAATTTTTAAGACTGTGAGGAACATTTCAATGTGTTTTAATTTTATTTAAACACATCTTTGTGCAGTGTTTATTGCTTGTATTTGTTTATCACCAAGTAAGGCCTTGTGGATTGGGAAATGCCATAATGCTATAGATATTGGGAGGGCCTCCTGGTGGCGCAGAGCTGCTAAACTTGGTGACCAAAAGGTTGGTGATTTAAATTCAGGGAGCAGGGTGAGCTCCTACTGTTAGGCCCAGCTTCTGCCAATCTAGCAGTTTGAAAACATGCAAATGTGAGTAGATCAATAGGTACCACTTCTGCGGGGGAGGTAACAGTGCTCCATGCAGTCATGCTGGCCACATGACCTTGGAGGTGTCTACAGACAACGCTGGCTCTTCGGCTTAGAAATGGAGATAAACACCATCCCCAGATTCAGATACAACTAGACTTAATGTTGGGAGAAACCTTTACCTTTACTTATAGATATTGGGAAGAAAGAAGGGATAAAAATAATGTGAAAAAGTCATTGATTTCAGCACAATTATTCTGGCTTACAAGCTGTGTCAGCACAAGAGAGATGCCCCCCCAAAAAGATATAAGGACTCCCTGAAATAACATCTCAGGCTTGGCCAGATTGATCACCAAAAATGGTCCACCCTGGTGTCACATCGGGAAGCATGTAGATGCACTATTCATAATGCTGCAGCCTCTTTTGAGAAGACGTGCCGAACGAGTCTCATAGACAAACAACAACACAGAAAGAAAAGCAACTTGGAAACAACATCAACCAAGGAGACTTTCTGCTATGCTTTCTGCAACCAGACTTGCCTATCTCGGATTGGCCTTCTTAGTCTTGTAGAAAGCGTGGGATGAGTCCTTCCTGAATCTGAATCTTTGGTTGCGAAGCCAGCCAGCCACAAGCTGTGTAGTCCACTGTATCACACATTATGCATAAAATATGTTTCATGGAGTGCCATTTAGGTTGCAGTAGTGTGCTTTAGGCTGCAACTTTTTTTTTTGCCAAGTGGCAAAGTCACAGTCAACTCAGTGGGTTTGCACAAACGCAAATGGCTATTGGGTTGCGTCCAAATAGGACTGAACATTTTGATGTTGTTTCAATGTTTCTTCAAGCTCTCCAAAGATCCTTATGTTCCGCCAAACTTGATCTTGCCTCCTCTCCATTGGCTTTTACCAGATCTGCCCATGAGTTAATTCTAATGAGTTAATCTAGATTTACTTCCAGGTAAGTAAACACATTGTATACTATACACAGCTAGGAATGCAGTGACAATTTTTGTTGGTATTAAAGACTCGTTATTCCCTTTTTTCTCTACTAAAATTGACACAAGTTCTGCTTACCACCTCTAAGTACACCGGAGAGGATCAACAGAGGCAGGTTGTGGTGAATTGCAAGGACATTCATCAATCTCAAAGCATTCAGTCTTGTTACTTGGGTTTCTTTACTCTTCTGTTATTCACTATCCTTTAAATTATTTGCCTTCTAGTGTTTTCCTAGGCCCAGTCTCATTGCCCTGTGTGTACCCCATGTCTAACTTACTCAGATGCCAGTCAGAGAAGGCCAACTGAGGATAGTCTGTGGCTTGAGAGAAACAGTAAAATGGTATGGTCTACTCATCAACATCAACGTCTGCAAATACTCTGCGCTTGCCATGTTATTTTAGGCAGTTGAGACAGAAAATCCCATAAGCACCTCTCTTCATCCCGTACCCACTAACATTTTACAGGTCAACACTGGGGCACATGTTGTCAAACATCAGATGTGGTTGAGATAGCAAAGTTTCTTGATAAGGAATGACACTTAATCTAGGAGAGGCTGCAATAGGTTGCTTTTGTCTAGGCCGGGGTGGGCAAATATTTTTTCCCAGGGGCCACACGAGAGCCAAAAAATATTATGGAGGGCCGCACCTAAAGGCTGAACTACATTCTAACCTACATTATTTATTTATTTATTTACTATATTTACACATCATTAATATAAACATATTAATATATCAAGAAATATTCATATATTATTAGTATCAATATCATAATTATTATATTATAGTATATATATAGACATGATAATATATTGAAATTATAATATAATATAACATTATATTATACTATTTATTATATTATTATATTATTATAATAAAATTATTATAAAATAATAATAACCACTAAAATAAAATAAAATGAAATTCAAGAAGGCAAGGTGCGAACCAAGATAGAGGGCGACATCCTCAAGAGAGGAAGGATCCCAAGATGGAATGGCCCAATGTCCCTAGCCCAGAGGATGACAAAGCGGACCCAGCCGCAGGAGAGCAGAGGACGATTGGAGGCTGCAGGCCTCCGCCCGCTCTCGCCCCCGGCCGTTCCCCAGCTGATTGCCCTGCTATGGAGTGCCTTGCCATCCCGGCTTTGGCGTGCCTGCCATCCCAGGAGGCGATCCGGGCCTGCAGTGGGAGCAGTCAGCGACCTAAGGCAGCCGATCACCCTGGCAACCTGGAAGATGATCAAGACTTCCAGGTCGCCAGGGCGATCAGCCGCCGCAGGTCACTGATTGCTCCCGCTGTAGGCCCAGATGGCCTCCTGGGATGGCAGGCACTCCAAAGCCGCCGCTCCTCCGATTGTTCTCCGGAGCAGCGAGCTGTCTGCCAACGCAGGCCCCACAGCCTGCAATGGGATGGCGGCAGCGGCACCCCTTCCTCTTGGCCCCGCCCCCAACGTCCTTCTCCCCGGGCTGGACAGAATCGGCTGTCGGGCCGCATCCGGCCCGTGGGCCTTAGGTTGCCCGCCCCTGGTCTAGGCCAACAGGAAAGGATACGTTACCAGCAAAACATACTTTTGTTGCTCAGTGAGTGGCTACCTCTTTTTAGGGAGAGATGACAATATTTATAATCATGCCAATAGATTCACTATCTATTTGGATACAATTCTGAAAATGCAATACAGAATGCTAGCCATGGTTTCTTCGTGCAAAAATAACTCCATGGTTTGTCCTCAGAAAATGGTTTTGCTGTCACTACAAAGCAATCCCTCTGCAACAGCTTGGGATGCTCACCTATAGAAGAAAAGTGGCAGAGGATGAAATAGTTGAAGGTTTACATCATGGCTTGAAAGGGCTTTCCTTGCTTCCCTCACAATGAATACTCTGTGAGGTCCTCTGTTTGGCAGCAACAGCAGATGGACCAGCAGCAAAATAAATCTGGAGTACCTGTCAATTCCTTTAAAATCCAGCCTGCATATCAGTAAGAGAGGTGAGAGGGAAGTGAAGTGCAAGAAGTTGTGACAACGACACTTTGCATTATTAACACGGGCCGTCTAAAAACAGTTTTTAACACAATGAGTAAACCACAGGAAAGGCAATCTTGCCCTTTTTTCCTCTTCTGCTAAGAGATATATGTCTATAAATGTTTGGATAGAGTAAGTTTATATACCTGCCTAAGGATGGCACCTTCTGAATTGTGGTGCTCAGGCTGTGGAATGCTCTCTACAGACATCCCTGAACATGCCTGATTTTGGTCTCTCATGGAAACAAAGCAGGTGTGGGCTTCATACTTAGATGGGAAATCACCTGGGAATACCAGTGCTGCAAGCTTTTATTCAGAGAAAGGTCAAGGCTCAGTAGGAGCACATACATTACATGGAGATACCACAACATCTCCAGGTAGGATTAGGAAAGACTATTGCCTGAAACCCTGGAGAGTTGCTGCCAGTCAACATCAGCAGCACTATGCTAGATGGTCCCAAGATTTATCTGGATTGCACAGTAACATCAGTTTGACATCACAGTAACTATCACGACTCTACAAAGATGGAATATCTTTTATCTCAAATGCTTGGAAACAAAAGTGTTTTGGATTTTTATTTATATTTTTATTTTTTGGATTTTGGAATACCCATATTTGCATATGCATACATTTTATTATTTATTTATTTATTTATTATTCGGGCTTCTATGCCGCCGACTCCCGGAGGCTCGTGGCGGCTCACAAGAGCCGAAGGCACAATAAAATACAGAACAGTAAAACAGTTAAAAACAGCAGTAACACCATAAAGCAATGGCACGATTAAAACAATGGCACAATTAAGAATGCGCATAATGATAATGGCATCATTTGGAAATGGCTTCCAAATCAAAACACAAAATTCATGTATATTTCATAGACATCTTATCCACATAAGTTGAGGGCAATTTTATACCAGCTACAAATGTTGTGTCTGAAACAAAGTTTGTGTATGTTGAACCATCGAAAGCAAATGTGTCACCATCTCTACCATCCACATGGACAGACAGTTTCAGAAACTAAAATAATTTGGATTTTGAAATTCAAGATAAAGGCTGCTCAATCTGTACCAAGGCCTGTAGTTTAAGGGGATTCTTCCATCTCTGATCAGACCTTTTCTGAAACTGGAATGGAAAACAGTCAACCCTTCAAATTTGCACAGGACTCCTGCAAAAGTGAACAACCATAAAAAAAACCCCTATTTTTTCCACCTAAGGAAAAAAACTTGTTTGGAAATCTCTAGGCCTTCGAGCATGATTCTAGGATCAAGGTCACTCCCCACAGGATGTTACTGGAGGGTGTACAAACTGCTATAAATTACGACCACTGCGATCCGAGTCCCAAAACCTCCTGGTGGTGCCTAGTCGACGATCTGTTCATCTGACCTCAACGCAGAGGAGGGCATTCAGTGCCGCCGCGCCGGTGCTGTGGAATGCTCTTCCCCCCACAGTCCGAGCGCAGGCCGATCTGCTAACGTTTCGCAGGGCCTGCAAAGACCCTTCTCTTCACCCAGGCGTTCGTGCTTAGGTTTATGTTATAAAACCGTGCCCAAAACCATGCTTGCGCGCTGGTTACAGCAATTTTACTATGCTTTGTTTTACCCTGATTTTACTTGTTCTGCGACTCTCACAATGTGAGTCGCCCTGAGCCTACGGGAAAGGGCGACTAATAAGTCGAAGAAATAAATAAATAATGTAAACTGTTAATCGTATTGTTTTTATATAGTTGTGTATTAATTGTTTGTTGTATTTTATATTGTGGCATTGTTGCCGCGTGTACACCGCCTCGAGTCGCCTTCAGGCTGAGAGGGGTGGTATAAAAGTACTGTAAATAAATAAACAAAGAATAATTTAATCAAATCTCCAAATGATCAAATCTGCCAGACGTGGAGGGCTGATTGCACATGCTTGTAATGTGAGTTATACCTTTGAGGGTTAAACATAGATGTCTGAATAAAGCTCCCACTTTTAGGAATCTTGATAAGACTCTGCCCTAGTTCTAAAATTCATTTGACTGAACAAGGTTACAGAGCCCCTTCCAACACTTGTGTGTGAAGGTCTAACCTACATCTGGGTATTTGTGGATGTTAAGGTCCAGGGTTATGTGTGCAGTCATTTCTCCACCCCTACTTTCAACCCTATGCATGTTCAGGCGGACATCCAAACAGTGGTTTAAAATTCCCCATTATCCTAAACAAGAATTCCCAAGGAAGAGAAACTATGGATTTGATCATAGTTTGGGGGACCAGGGCTCTTTAGCAGATAATGTTGAGTACTAGGCCTGTTTTATCATGAAAAAAACAGTTTCAAAACTCGCTTCGGATGTAGGGGGCAATGGCGCCTCGTATCTGATAGACTTCCAAAGTTTTCAGCAGTTTTTTCCGAAATTGATTCGGATGTACTTTCGAAATTCGGAATGGCTTCGTTAATGGTGTCCGCAATTGCACAATGCGCAGAAACCTGCAGAAGGGACAGTAAAAATTGGGGGATTCTTTTCCCCTCCATTTTGACCGCTACAACAGATAAAACTAACTGGTATAAAATACTGAACACATTTAACACATTAATAAACATTTAAAACATTTTAAACACAGTGGGACAAAAATAGAGAAGGGCGGAAATGACATATGAGCCATATCCGAATATGGCGTCTGAGTCTTCGAAATGGCAAATCCACTTCCTGTTTCCTTAACTCTCTTCGAAATTGCATCAAAAGTCAAAAACATCCGAATTACGTCCGAATTTCAGATGTATCTGACGTTTGAAAACAGGTCTATTGAGTACTATACATACAAATCCCAATATTCCTTAGGATGGACTAATGACTGATAAAGTGGTATCAAGCTGATGTAACCATGCAGCCTAATGCATTTTTGTACACAGAATCATTCTCTGTACCTATGTTCTCTCCAGTGTGCATTCCCCACATTCCAAAATGGCATATTCACAATGGCCATGACTGTTCTCATTTGCTGGAAAATGCACGTTATTTGCAGATTTTTGTCTAAGTGCATCCTTTGGTGAAGCTAAACTTCCTCTTGGCTTCTGCCTCTTATTCCTTACTGTCTCTGTGCAGGGCTGCTTTCTTTGTTTTGGAGAGGAAAAAACCCCAGCAAAGGTTGACTTATCTATGATTTATTTATTAAAAGTGTTTTACCAGGAAAACACAACCGAGACAGGCCTTTTCCTATACAGTGAGGCCCCAGAGAGCCGTAAATTTACATACACAAAAGACAGCATCCACCCTTGAGCGTCGACTGTTTATCTTGACTGCCCGCCCTGCTGGTTAGGCCTTTTGTTAGCCAGCGAGGTGCAGGCAGCAAGGGCAACCGTGGTGGCTTTGTCGGACAGGTCAAAGAGGATGGTCCTGCCCTTAAAAACATGCCCCTTATCTCTCTTCCATTGCCCCTGGAAAATGGCGTGAGTCAGAATCCCAGCAGCATACTTAGCATTTCCTTTCAGTGTCTGCCAATCTATCAAAATTCAGCTACCGCTGTGAACCCATCAACTCGGTGCAAAAAAGGACAAGGCTTACCGCGGACCCCCTTAAAGTAGCAATCATTTATCCTTCCCTGAACTTTAGCTGACCTTTGCAGGCATACTGGAAGTAGAAGTATGCCGCATCTTCTTGTTGTGTACAAAACCATGGTAAGAAAAAAAGGGACAAGACATCCGCTTATTCTCTTTTTCAGGAAAAATACCCACTTTTGCTGTGCTTTCATGGGAGGATTTGTTGCATTTAATACATGCTTGTAAGTGTACATATGCTATCATTATGTTTTGGTGGAAGAAAGAGAATACCCGCCTCTCTATATGAGAAATATCTCTCGCTCTCTCCTCCCTCCTCCCATTGCTTTGTGAAAGAATACAAGCCAATGTGAATATTCTGCGTTTATTGATCCAGCCGAAGTGTCTGTGTAGTTGGCAGAAACAAAACAAGCACATTCCATTCATGGCAATTTATTGATGGGGTGCGGCAGAATAAGGAGATGTCTTTATACACAAATAACTGTAGCAAGGAAAGAATCTCGCTGAACTGGGCTGCAGACTTTCCAGATGTCACCAGATCCATGATGTGATTTTTAGGAGAGAGAAATCCCCACCACCGCACACAACACCAAATCTTATGAAGACACACAGTCGCAAAGGTTACTCAGGGTGTGTAAATTTAATCTGACCTAAGGGACGTAATTACATACATCTGATCACAAAACAATATACTTTTTATTTGCTTGAATGTTATTTGTATTGGTAAAACTGACCTGGAACTGACACAAGTTTATTAGAAAAAGGACTCTCTCAAACAGAGTGGGCTGGCCTTCTTACTTAAGATAGATGTGTTAACTTCCAGGATGATTAGAGAAATGGATAACTCACTAACATCTGTGCAAACTACAATAAAAAGGGATTTAGTGTTACCCCAAGGAAGGTAAAAGAAGCTGTCTGTCCATTAAACGCTTTATTACAGCGCCAGCAGCTTTTTCCTAACTCAGTTATTCCTGCACAGTGCTCAGCACTGTGACTGCCTGTCATCCTTACCAGACACTGCTTGGGGCTCCGTGCCCACCATCCGGCTTCCCCTCCTGCCTTCGGATTCGATGTCGACGTGGGCTTATGTGCCAGGTAGGTGGCAATCAAATGAGTCATTGAGCAGAGACAACACCTGACCCCCGGTGAAGCATTAACGGGATGGGAATCCACTAAAAGTGAGTGGCACCGTGTCGCAATGGTGACTTATGATTTTTCACAGCAGGTTTCTTAATTAGAGGGAGAGGGAGACGATGCTCTCCTTGAAAGCACGGCTGGTCGAAGGAGAGGGTAAAATGATAAGATGCAATACCCCACCCCCACCCCCAAAAAAACCCACCACCCACCCAAACATTGTAGGGCCACATGAGAAAACTAGCTGTTGGTGAACAACAGGATGAGTCAATTGTCATGTAAAACTCAGCATCCATCCATCTGTAAGACATGGCATCTATTTATCTGAATCTCTGTGCACTCAAGTCTTTAGCTCAGAACAACAACCATTATTAGGAGCAAGAGCCAGTGGCCTGGAGCTTAGGGAAGAAACCTTTTGTCATCTGCAATTCCCGTATCTTTGTGAATTGTTAAACTCCCAAGCTGCAACTGATGATAACTGTATTAACTGGAAAACTCTGTGAGCTGGTCAGAAAAGTAACATTGCCAAATTGCATGATACGAATATTAAAGTTGCTAAATTATGATAAATTGATTTTGGGGATACTGTTCAGTGCTTTAGCTCACTGCTTCTTAAACTCTAGGTCCTGACCCCAAATAAATTCATCGCCCTACTTACCGGGCAAAGCCTGTTGCGGCGGTGGGTGCCTTCCTGCTGGCCTTGGTGGTACACAGGGGACTTCTTCTTTCCAGAAGTCCCCTACGTGGCAGGAAGCTTTCCCACTGGTCAGCCAGCTAGCCAATTGGTGGCAGGCCCCAATTGGATTGGCCAGGGCTGGTTCCCTTCCTCACTGCAGCCTTAAAAGGTGACTCTGGGACAGCGAAAGGTCAGCAGTTCAAATCCGGGAAGCGGGGTAAGCTTCCGTCTGTCAGCTCCAGCATAATAGAAGCCTCCCACAGGAGGTAAAACACCTGGGCGTCTCCTGGGTAACATCCTTGCAGATGGCCAATTCTCTCACACCAGAAGCGACTTGCAGTTTCTCAACTCGCTCCTCACACACACACACACACACACACACACACACAAATCCAATGTCAGGGTCATGAAAAATATGGCAACAGTAAAGTTTCTGAATGTTGCCCATTTACACAAATTTGCTAGCAATAGCATTCAGGGTTTCCAGTAAGACTATGCTTCGGCTGTAGTCCACAAAAAGGAAAATCAGCCTGTTTAGCAAGCCTTGCAAATACTGTTTTATATTTAGTAAAGGTTTGATTTTTATACCTACTCTATATATCTGAATATATACAGTCAGAAAGGGGTTGCAAGTGGGAAAATGCAGTTTGACATCATTTTAATGACCTTCACTTAATATTAGGGAAAGATGGGAGTTGTAATATTAGGTCTTTAGCCTTATTTGCCATTGATGATTTTATAGCACTGAGACATGGTGATCAAAGAGGTTTCAAACAGTTTTAATTCTACAGTGTAGATGCACCCTTGGTGACGTTTGATGAAGAATGAAAGACAGCTTTGGCTTCCCAGCAGACAGTGAATCTACTCTGAATTTCAGTCTGAACTTTAGAGAAGCTGACTAACATCTGGTTCAAACTACAATAAAAATAATGTTAAGCTGTCTCCCAGTAAATTCTTTATTACAGCACAAAGGGCAGTATATTCAACATATCAGGAAAAAACTGGGTGCTCTGTTTGTGGGTGAAAAAGATCTGTTTGAAAAAGAGATATGGTCTGTTTGGCTGCTGCAGGAAGGATGGACGAGCTGTTTATGTGATTTATTAGGGCTCTCATATTCTTTTAGTAAATAAAGACGGCTATTCACTATGTAGTAGCTTATCCTTGTGCTAGAATGACTACTTGATGAGGCTATAGAGGTGAAATGGCCGGACTTTCCACAGCATACAGTTTCCTCCATGGCCAACTGCAAGCTTTAGATAAGTGAGATCAGCAGCACCGCAGTAAATTTTGAAGTTCAGGGGCCCTTTTGTACTACACAATTATAGCAACGACTTATATGGCACCCTGAGATTTGTGATTTAGCACAAAGTTTTCTGAATTATCATCATCCAAACAATGGCTCTAAGGGTTCTAGAAGGCACAATAAGACCGTAGTGCTATAATTGTGCAATGTGAAAGGGGTCAAGTGTGTGTTATGATAGGACTTTTTAACTCGCTCCCCCTTGAGCCAGGAAGTGCTGTGCTGAATCATATCAACAATCCAAATTCTACCAGTTGCCTCTGTTAAGAAGAGTAGTTTTGCAAATTCAGTGGTTTTCCCACATTCCTCCCTCCATTTATTTAAGTCCCTTGGCTACTTTACCAGTATCTAAGGTGATTCTCCACTGCCCTATATCCCAGGATCTGATCCCAGATTATCTGCTTATCCCAGATTATATGGCTGTGTAACTTTATTTAATCCAATTAAAAGCAGATACTCTGGGATCAGAACTTGGGATATAAGGCCGTGTAGATCCAGCTGGATTCTGCACACCATCCAAGGGAGCATTTATTTATTATTTATTTAGAGTATTTGTACCCCACCCTTCTCTACCCCCAAAGGAGGACTCAGGGCAGCTTACATCGGCAGCAATTCGATGCCCCACAGTACAATCAATAAAAAGCACAGTTACATAATAAATTCCGGTTAGTGAAAAGGGACTTCCGGTTGGTGACTGCATGGTGATGGACGTGTTCTCTTGAGGCTCCAAGGAACAGCCATTTTTTTTCTAGCCAGGGAGGCATAAACTCCTTCCTCTGACAGATGGTACGAGGTCTTAGAGGTGAGACCCTCACAGTGCTTTCGGCCGACTGTGCTAAAGAGGCTAATTGGGATTTTAATTGGGGTTTTATTGGTTTTACTGTGCTTCATGTTGTTGCTATGTTTTATTGCTTTTAACTTTGTAAACCGCTCTGGGCTCCAGAGAGAGCGGTATATCAAGTGGAACTAATAAATAAATAAATAAATAAATAAATAAATAAGGAGTGGTCTCAAAGTGCCCGGCAACAGGGTACAAAGAGGGGAAGGCTAGATCTACGGCAAGGAAGCAAGGAGTCAAGTGTTCCTATGCTCTCAACCCGTCATCGGTTGCCATCTTAATGAAAAGAATAATTGGATATTAAGAAAGAAGATCTGGAGAAGACAAGAAGGTCTTTTGAGAGTGCTTCAAGCTGGTGAGTAAGCAAACAATTGCAAGCTTACGTGACATGGAGTAAGAGACGTAATGTTGAATTTCTTTATATTTTTCACTATATTTGTTTTTATTATTCTAAATTGTCAGGAGCCCAATTCTGAGAGAAAGACAGGATAGCAAGGACATCACCAACAGTTCCAGCTGGTACTACTGTTAACACAACTTACATGACCTATAAAGTCCTAAATGGTTTAGGTTCAGACCATCTGAAAGACCAAGGAAACCATCATAAAGGCCTATGGATTCACCCCACATTGTGGCAAATCCATGGGTTCCCGGCCAGGGACATGGAGAACCCACACGCTCCACACCCTGCATTGCTCACCTGACCATGCCCCTCATTCCTTGGGACAAGTGTCACCCAGGTCCCCCCCCCCATTGCTGGAAAGGTAACCCAGGAAGGCTCTCATGTTGCCACAGCTGTGGCATGCACTGCTTCCTCTCCCTTTTCAGCATGGAGCCCAACCAGAAGTTGTGTGAAGGGCTCCATTTTGAAAATAGATGGGAAGCAGTGTACAACGGGAAAATCAGTCCTTGTGATGAGGTGGGATGTCTTCCTGAATGGATGTGCTAGAACCTGACATATATAACTGAAAAAACACTATTAAATACATTTTAAAAATATTTTCAAATTGTTTTATCTGTTCTTATGTCTTTTCAATATTTTGTTTCAAATGTTTTCAATTGTTTTTGAATCTGCCTTTTGTCTTACTCTGGGAAAAAGCAACACAGAAATGCAATAAATAAAATAAATAATATATCCAGCACAAGCACTGATGAAGGATGTGGTGAGTTGCAGCTCAACAATATCTAGATTCTAGAAGGCAACATGTCCCTTAGCCCTGCTATAGTGCAGTCCATATCCTCAAGGTCATCCCAATACCTCTCCTCTCGTTAGCTTTTAATTGTACTTTATTTGTGCATCTGAAAAGGTGGATGTGCAAGAAAACACTAAGTGGGTCAACAAGCAATGGATGGAAGTAAGATTAGTACATGCTGAATGATTGGGCCAAGACTAAAACAGTGGGCTGATGACCCCCTTACTGGGTTTCCCTACTGTTAGATTTAAATAACCTGACCCACATCTTGGAAGCTGGAATTGTCAGGTTTGGTGGATGAATTTGCCATCCTTGTTTCCCTCCCTGTTTGTAATACTTTGGTTTTGATGTTTAAAAAGAGAGAAGAAGAACAATTTAATTCTCACTGAAAGAAAATGAATATTTATAAACGTGGACATATTTTCTAGAATAGGGAGGGAAAAGAGTCACTTTGGTATCGCATCCACCCATTTTTTGTCACTGCTTAATTCCTTGTTGGGAGGTCTAACTTACTTATGTCTCGTTTTATTTTATTGGGGAGTGTGTGATGACATTTCCCCACTCATCTCGACTTGCCTTTGAAGGAGAAAAAAAATCAACATAAGAATAGGCTTTCCCCCCTTTTAAGTACTCTGATTTTCTAGTAATCAGATTTTCTGTACGTAAATTGCATACCACATCAAGATCACACACAAGGCGCACACACTTGATTCTGTGGTGTATTTGGTTTCTTTTTTAAAGCTTCCTTTACTGTATTTGCTGGAGAAAAGAGGAAAGGGGAGACCCAAAGATGTGAATAATTAGATCAGAGAGAGATGCCCCCCTTTCTAGGTGCTGAAACTGTATATAGAGGGTGGTGGATGGGAATCGTGGGGAGTGCTACCATAATTGACATAATTGATCTATTTTTTCCTCTCCTTTTTGCTGCAGTAATTTTTTATGCATGCTATTGTTGCTGTTATTATCCACAATGTGATCTTGTGTGGCTGATAATACCAGCTAGATAGGGATACTGGGTAAAGTACCAGCCAATCACAAATCTATAGTGTCTATTTCTGCATCACCAGGTGCTATCTCATGGGAAATATCCTCCTTTTTGGCAGACACACAGTTGCCAGCATTATCTGTCATTTTCATTAGATTCAAGCTACAGCTGAGCCAAAATAAGAAGGGAAAAAAAGACTTTCCTGGTTCTTACACATGTGTTCAAAATAGCCAAAATGAGAATAGCCCAAATTCACTTCTCGGAAGCATATTGTTATTTGCTTTTGCAGAGACATGCACAGAAACATTAGTATTAAATGCTTAAACTAAAGCAAGCCATTGTGATGCTAGAAGCTGACTAGCCTGCCTAGCCAAATAATTAAAGGATTTTCATGTCAATTAACTAAGTAACTGAGGGGCTACCTGTTATGTCTCTGTATGATTAACTGCTCATGTCCTTCAAATAGATGCCATGAAGAACAGCCAATAAAAAAGCCCAGGAAGAGCCAAGCAAACCTAAACCGTTGAGTTTCCAGATGAGATCGGAGCAGGGCTCCTATCCTTTAATGGAGGCATTGAAGAGGAATTGCCAGCAGGTGTTTGGTTGAATGGTAATCTGCTTAAATATATGTGAAAGGATGTCATATTGAGGAAAGCACAAGTTTGTTTCTACTGGAAAAATGGGGTTGGGCTGGATGGATCTTTCTACATCAGGTTGACTCTGGCTTTCTAGATGTTGTTTGCTTCAGCTCCAAGCACCCTTGACCATTAGATATGATAACTGTGTCACATGGTTGTTTGTGATTGGAGGTTTTGATCCATAACACTATGTAACACTATTTTTATTGCTGGGATAAAAATATAATTCCTAATTGGTTCTATCATAAAAACATGAAAAAAGTTTATTAAACTGCAAAAGCTTTGTTTTGTGGGACATCCCGCAGCACATTTTGCTAGAGTATTTCAATGAATATCTCATAGAATCTCACCCAATTCAACATGGTTTACAGCAGCCACAAAACAAATTTTCTGGAGTATTAACAACTTTCAAAGTCACTTCTACACAATTACCGGATTTTCTGGCATATAAGACGTTTGAGCGTATAAGACGACCCTCAACTTTTCCAGTTAAAATATAGAGTTTAGGATATTCTCACCGTATAAGACTACCCCTCTTCCAACATGCATCAGATTTAATTTCTATATGGTAATTTTCCTATTACTGTGCCTCCTTTTCTGCCTCTCAGATCTTGCACATGCGTACCTGCACCGCTTCACTGCAGTCTTTAAGAACGGGATCTGAGAGGCAGAGGTGGAGGTATGGTAATAGGATACAAAGGTGGGCCAGACAGGTAAAAGAGGTGTGTTTTTCTGGGCCCAGAGCCACTCTATCTCTTTTTTCCATACCCCGGGCACCCTGGGTGCCTGCAGCTTGCTCCGTCCTTCACTTACACCTTCCCGGTGAGGCTCCACCTTCACCTCACCATCATAACTGTTTTAACTGTTTAATCCTTGACCTCACCATCATCGAAGTTAATAAATAAATAAATAAATAAATAACCGCATTAAGTCCACGAATCCTGATGAATGGATTTTCTTCTACCATACCTGTACAGCGTCACCCTTAATGCTTTTATACAGTCGCTGCATACGGCAGGGACGCGGCCACTACCATTTTCGAGTTCCCCCCATCATATGCGGCAACCACAGATTCTACAATCTGGATTGGAAGTTTCAGCACCCACTCTATAAAACGACTCCCGGCGTATAAGACAACCCCTGCGTATAAGATGACTCTCGCGAATAAGACGACCCCTGACTTTTGAGAAGGTTTTCTTGGGTTAAAAAGTAGTCTTATATGCCAGAAAATACAGTAAACAAGAATAACACTTTCAAAACAGGAACAGATTTTTATTTCAAATATTGCTACATGGTGTAATGTTATCCTTCTGAGTTCTGGAAGTGAATTATTATATGTCTATGCAGCATTGATTGATTGATTGATTGAGTCATCCATCCAGTGCTGTTGTAATGCATGGGCATGCTGGGTGGTTGACCAGGGTCCCAATGAGCATAAGGACTCCATGTTAATCTATGTACAGACCAGAATTTAACACTAATATCCCGAATACACCCGCTTCAACATTCAAATCCTTGGTAGCTCAGTAGAAGGAGAAAAACTACAACTTGTAGCAGAGAGTCAGCATATCTGCATTTGTGCCTAAAGCAAGACACATTTGGAACCGTTAGCAAGGAAAGAGGGAAAGTGTCACCCTCGTCTTCAACTGGGGGATGAAGGAGGTGTCTCCTTCACTTCCTCTTCCTCCCTTTTTATTCCTGTGAGTGTTTTGCAGGCAGGACCCAGTGCACTGATTTGCCCTGGGGCCAGTCATGCTGTTAAGGTGGCACTACATCCTATCGGAGCCCCCGGTGGCGCAGTGGGTTAAGCTGCTGAGCTGCTGAACTTGTTGACCAAAAAGTCACAGGTTCCAATCTGGGGAATGGTGTGAGCTCCTATTTCTGCCAACTTAGCAGTTTGAAAACATGCAAATGTGAGTAGATCAATAGGTACCGCTCCAGCGGAAAGGTAATGGCACTCCATGCAGTCATGCCAGCCACATGACTTTGGAGGTGTCTATGGACAACGCAGGGCCTTCAGCTTAGAAATGGAGATGAGCATCAATCCCCAGAGTCGGACACAACTAGACTTAATGTTAGGGAAAAACCTTTACCTTTTACATCCTATCTCTGAACACTCCCTTATATTGTTTTTAATAGAAGAAGAAGAAGAAAGGGAAATACAATTCATTTTACAAAAATCATGAGTTTATCATTCTCATTGAGTCAAAAGACTCAACAGAATAAAGGTCAGAAATTTCACTGTCTTCTTCCTTCCTTCCAACTTCTTTTTAAAAAGAAACACTTCTTTGATGAAATCCTAATGTGTTGATGTCAACTGAGTAGAGCAACACCATCAAAAGAAGGCCAAATTAAATTAAACTGTATTCCTCAAGCTCTGAAAAGTAATCACGAATGCCTCCAAAGATGTTCCAAGTGCTATCAAAGTCAATAGGCCAGTGTCACCATTTTATCGGGGTCAGCAAGTAAATTGTTAGCTGGGAATTTGGTTTATGTTGTGCCTTAATAATTCCATAGTTCAAAGTGGGACTACTTTGCAGATGGCAATAAAATGGTAATATTGTATACTTCGTCTAATGAGGATGGACTTAATTGGGATGGCTGTATTATTAAGGAGCTTCCCAAGAAGCCAATTGAGCCAAATGTGTATGACGATGACTATTTATTTAAATTGGCCAGCATTAATAGAAATTTAATCTGCTAGGGATGCAGTCAAAATGAACAAAAGAGGTTAAATGGCTTTTAACCGGGCATTAAAGGGTCTGCTTTCACAATGCACATTTATGGACCCTGCAAAAACCCTGCAGTGCTCAATCATGTACAATACACAATGGCACCACACCTACAACTCCATTTTCACAACCTTGAACTGAAAACAGTTATTACATATTGGATGGAAAGATTCAGTTCCTTCTTTTGGAAAACTCATGCATGTGTGGAACAGCAATAGGATTCCAGGCAATATCTCTGTTTAACCTTAATATATATCCTGATGGTTTCTAGCACCAGAGTATTCAAATCACACAGAAAACAGGACTCGTAAACAAATAGGCTTTATTTTATTTAATACTCTCCCTATCAGATTTGACATTTGTCTTCCTTTTACAAACCCACACTGATCTTTTTAATATATACTTGTACATGCATTTATTAATTCTATTGGCTATTATAGCAGATAAAATATTTGCATCCTGATTAACTAATTATATGGGCCTATATGACCCTGGGTTGGTTAAATCTTTATCAGATTTAGGTATTAATATTATTAACGACTTCCTCCATGATTCTGGCATCTTCTCTCCTTTCATTATTCCGTTATACAGTTCTAATAGTTTGGGAATCAATACTTCTCTGAAAATTGTATAATAATGTGTTCCCAGACCGTCCAGACCTGGAGCTTTCCCAGCTTTTAAATTCTTAATAACTTCCTCTATTTCTGTCTTCTTGATAGCTTATTCCAATAAGTCTGTCTTTCTCCTCCAACCTACTCTCCCAATTTTCCTCCACATATTTCCTAACTGGTTCTATGGAGATAGCTTTTGTTTGATATAGTTCAATGTAAAACTCTTCAAAGACTTTCAATTTTTCTTTCATAAATCTACACATTTTACCACTTTTAACTTTTATCATACTTATAATACCTTCCATTTTCTTTTTTGTGTGGATTTGGCTAACATCTTTGAATTCCTATCATTAAATTCAAAAAATTCCCTCCTTTAATATATTCAATTTTCTTGCACTTCATCTATTTCAATTTTATCCAATTCCTCTTTTTTAGCTCTCAACCTTACATAAATGTGTATATCTCTCTTTATTGCATATTCTTTTTCCAGCTTCTCTTTCTTTTTCTAGATTCCTTTTCCTTTCTTCTTCCCTTTATTGAGATTGTCTCTTTTATGCATAACCCTCTCACCACTGCTTTCATTGTTTCCCATAGCACTCCTTTTGATACTTCCCTTTAATTAAATTCCAAATTTCTTGCCATTCTGATTTCACGCTATCCACAATCTCTCTATAATTCAATTTTTTTGTTTTCAATCTCCACCTCTTTATTTTATCATAATCACATTTCAAAGCAATCTAAATTGACACCAGGGCATGGTCCAAAATCTTGATAATTCCAATATCAGCATTTAACAGTTTACTTAACATGTTTTAGAAACAAAAATTTAATCTATTCTTGTATAAAGTTTATGTACAACTGAGTAGTATGTTTATTTTTTCCTCTCCCTTTCCCATTTTCCACACATCCTTTAATTGCCATTTATTCATTACTTTACTTAAGTCTGTTGTTTCATGATTTCTATTTTTTGTCATTTGCGTAGTTTTATCTTTTTTTGATCCATATAACAATTGCAATCTCCTCCAAATATTACATATTGTTGGTGATAGTTCTCTATCTGACCTAGTACTTTTTCATAAAATTCTTGCTGTTTTACACTTGGTGCATATATATTTACTAATACATATCTATCCTCCCCTATTTCACCATACTTTATATATCTACCTTCCTCAGCTTTCAATATTTTATTACTGTCACACTCCAACAGCTTCAGGCAGCATTTTGGCCTGAGCGGCAACAGCCTCAGGCTGCTTCCTGGCCTGAGCGGCACTCCAGCCAAGGTAATCAAAACTTACATTCTACAACAGTTTGCCCTGCTCATAAACTGTGCTCAAGCCCTTCTGACCTGGCCTGTGTGAACCTAAGGGGAGGCAATCATAACAGAGCCTCCAAGGCCAGTTTGCCCCGGCAGTTGATAGTGAAAGCGACTGAGAGAATGCCTCCCTTCAGCCAGATGGCCCCCGGTAATGAGACCTACATTTCGAGAGGCCTGAGATCATGTCAACATGCTAGAGATCGTCCATCATGGGCTCTGACGTCCGACGCACTTTCAGAATGCTATAATTGCCCCGTGCACCCTTCAGCCTTTGTCTTCTACCAACATCGCATCCAAGATGAACTAAGGGGGGAGGCCGGTCGGGCCTTCCCTTCCAGCGAGGGCCAGCCAGCCAACTCCGGTTGGTTCGGCTCTGCTCCACCGAAGCTTGTTCCTGCCTCACCAGTGGTTCGGCTGTGCTATGCCTACACCCCAGGTCACCGTCGTAACCCGAGGAGGAAGCATGCAGCTGTTACAGCATTTGGACTCTCCACTAATGGGACACTGTCCCTGTCTCCTTGCCTCGGCAGGGAATCCCTCAAGGTTGCTGGATCCTCTGCTGCTGAATGCACTGCTTTCCGCCTCCTTGTCCCCGCTGGGATCCCCGCAAGGTTGCTGGTCCCCCCCGTTACTGAAAGCGCGGTCTCCTGCCTCCTTGCCTCGGCAGGAAATCTGCAGCACCTTCTGTGGACTGCTACAGCTGTCCCTGTCTCCTGCTACGGTGAAGTCTCCTGTTAAAAGACCTGTTGCCAACGAAGAGGCCATCCCAGCCTATTGCTTCGGCTAGAATTCTAAAGAGACTCTTTGCTTGCTACTTTGATCGTCCCTGGCAGTAAGCTGCAGCAGGGATCCCTGGGGAAAGAGACTCTTGCCTTAAAGCCAGCTATCCCAGCCTCCTTGCCTCGGCTGGAATATTTTCCCAGGGCTCTACAGCGTCCGGCCTGGGATCCTGTATGCCAGTCCCTCACCACCGGCCTGCCTTGACCAGCGTCCCCGAGCGCGCCTGGCTTTGCCGCAACTCCTAAGAGACTTTTCTACTTTTGAACTCTGTGCTTTCCGAGCCGCAACGTTTGCTGATCCGGAGGGGACTCCGCTATAGGCCTTCCCTCTTGCTGCTGGCATCCGGCTTGTGGTCCGAACTATAGGATCATATCCACCTGTAGATCTTGCCTGCTACTTTAAAGGCACTATATATGCCTTCAAGCTTTCTATTGTTTCCTGCAGAATAAAATCCGGTTGTACCCATGTCATTGTGTGGTTTATCCAGGGAGGTCATGAGCCAAGGCCCTAGGGGGGCGACAGCTACAAAGTTACATTTCTTAGCAATTATTATAGCTAGTAGCTACACCTCTCGATTTTGACAATCCAAAAGATTTTTCATAGCTTCTTATACAGCTCGATTTTAGTTCATTTGATCCCGGGTTATTCTGGTGAAGAAGATACCATCCACTTTCTTCAGTAGGGTTTCAATTCTCCTTCTTTTAATTACTGTTCCTAAACCTCTGGTGTTCAGTGTTGATATTCTTAATTTATTGAACATCATTTCCATTAAAAACTTTTTTGTGGTCCATTGTGAACCCTCCTCTTTTATAATCCCCTCCTTCCCCTCACTTCCCCTCCTCCCCTCTTCCTCCACTTCCATTCTCAACACTTTTTTCAATGAAGCTGAGTTGGGGGAGGCACCCTTTTTAAATACTCATTTCAGTGCAAGCCACACCACCTGAATAAACATTAACCATTCTTTTAAAAAGATATAAATTACCTCCTCAATTTATGGAGGCTTTAGAAATGGTAAGATACATCCTCTACTCCACATTTTAAGCTTGTCTTGAGTGAAGAGCACCATTGATGGCAGTTTCTTAAGTGTGTGGAAAGTAAACTGCTTATTTATTGCTATTTGAGTCAAAAAGAAAGGCAAGCCATGCAGACCTGTGAGCGGCACTGAGAATTTAGATCACCAATCTGTCTCAATCAGAATCCTGCTTGCAACAGAAAAATTGAGGCCCAGCTTGGCTAAAAGACACGTCATGGCTTTCTTCTGTTCTGATTGGCTCAACAGGCAGGGCTCATAGGGAAACCCCATACAGGCATTAGGCTGCCTCTCCATGCTCCATATGTAGCCGAAAGAAACAGAAAGCAGTCATTTTTGGCAGCCATGTGGTCTGTTGTGGCCGGAAAAGATGGCAGCGAAGTCTGTGCTGCTACAACTGGCTGAAAGGGCCGAAACAGCCTGAGCCCATTTGTAAAAATGACAACGTACACAACCCTAGATTTGAAGCCATTAAAACCCATTGATGTGGAGCGTAGAAAGATTGTCCTTCTGAAGGGGACACTTTCAGATTGTTGGGCTATAGGCCAATATGGGACTAAGTGCACCCCATTGGGTGGTGTGGAAGCAGACGGAATTAATGCACAACAGCCAGAAATTATGTATAGGAAGTTTCTGAAGCATGTATTATTCTCGTATTATGCTGTTCTACCCATGACATTTCATAAAATGTAACCTAAAAGGCTTCCTGATTTTATGCTATCTTGGGTTGTTGATATTCATTCTCCAAACACTAGCAGCTGGGAGTGATTGATTTACTGAGCAACTGGGCACAATATTCTGCACATATTCAGAGATGAGAGGGTTTACTGTCCCATCCCATGACTGCGGTTCACAACATAACTGCCCACCACCATTTTAATTAATGGAACTAATCCCAATGTGACAACATTGCAGGTACCTTTGGAGTCATATAGTCAAAGTCACTGTTCTGTTACTCTCCCAAACCCACAAAAGTGACCTTCTATGTCACTACCATAACTGTAAATGGCCAATTCAGTACTAGAACTCCATTGCTATCCAGTGGCCCCTGTCACTGGCAATGATATAAGGGCCTCCTATTGAAGTAGACCATGTGATCTGTTCCTTGGGGTACCATTTTATAATATTTAGTGGGTTGTCTGTTCTCCATGAGTGAATGTTTCTGTTGCTGTTGTTAGCCAACAAGAATAACTCTCCAAAAGAAACTGTCACTTCCTATTTTGATTTCATTTATCACCATATTAATGGAATATACGCTAAGAGAATCAGAAAGTGAGAGAACTTACAAATAAACTTTCAATCTGTCTTTCAGCAAGGGAGATTCAAGTTATTGAATATGCAAATTGCCTTATTAAAAAGAAGAATGATGTCTTTTTCAGCAATCAGGATTAATTATGGGGAAATCATTCATTGGAGAAATCAACTTGTTTCACAAAGACAAAAGGAAAGGAAAATCCAGAATACCCCTCTTAGAACAGACCAAAATTGCAAAACGTTCACAGTTTGCCATCTATCACAAAAACATAGTTCCAACAGTATTCAAAGATGACAGCTAATGCATAGCTCCAGGGTTCTCAACTGTGAGAAGGCTTTCATATGCAAGTGGGGAAATGTTATTTCTCTTAGAGCATCCGCCAGTGCCAAAGTGTGTGTCTGTGTATCAGAGAGAGAATGAAAGACATAGAATTTGTGATAGCATAGGGATAAATTATAACCCAAATTCATGAAACATGACATAGCAAAGTCTCTATAACTCTATTTCCCTGTGGTAGCTCCCCCAAGCACATATTCTAAGCCAGATGTCTCCAAACTAAGGCCTACACACCAGATGTGGCCCTCCAAGGTCCTTTATCCGGCAGTGCCCTAAATGTTAGACTTAGGGTTGCTCTAAGTGTGAAATGACTTGAAGGCACCCAACAACAACAATACATACTAACTTGACTCTCAGCTAAAAGGAGGCCCCACTGAAATACTGGTAAGTTTATGTTGGTTAAAGTTGTTACTCATTTTAAATATTGTATTGGTTTTTATTTATTTATTTATTTACCGTACTTATATCCCACCCTTCTCAACTCCAAAGGGGACTCTAGGTAGTGGCCTTACAAAGTCAACCATTCGATGCCTTACATATACATATCATTGATAAATATACAAGATTAAAAAAATTAAAACCAACCAGTTAAAGCATAGCATTAAAACAACAGTTAAAATAATATGATCCAGGTCATAATCCACTTTTTAATTATTTAGCACTACAAATAAGATCTGTGCAGTCTGTATACAAATTTGTTCAATTTTTTTCATACTATCATACCTTCCCCCGCCCCCAACAGTCTGAGGGACCATGAACCAGCCCTCTGCTTAAAAAGTGTGAGGATCCCTATTTTAAGCAGTACAGCATCTATACAGAGACATTTCCAAGTTGCAAGAAATGTGAGGATTCAACGGGGATGCATCCAGTGCTAAATTATAGACAAATGAGACCCTGTAACCGTTAAGTTTTGAGGCCTCTTGCTAGGGCCCTGAAGGAGGTACACTTGGTAGGGCTACACTGCCTGCTTTGTAGCACACTCCCATAGACTATCAACTCTGGAATCACTTCAAAACAGAAAACCATCAATCTACCAAACATGCAACAATAGGCATCAGTAAGAACCTCCTGGAGTCCACAGGATATCAATAAGCAGAAAAATAATTTGATGGATTCCTGCTGATGCTCCACTCTCTGACAACAAATGGAGTTATTGAGGAGGCTGCATTCCTTAGAAGGTGGGTCTGGAAGGATTTTGGTAGTTGCATTGTAAGAACAGAATTCCAAACACTGCAGCAGCTGCAAAAACTTAAGTTGCTATGTGTGACGATCTCGGTCACCAAAATTGACTAATTGACACTCCCGGTAGTCTGCCACCAATCTAATGGGTCATTAGGATTTACTTCTAATTAAAACTCTAATTAAATGAAGTGTCTGTAGCGTTTGGCCTTTACAACAACCCACCACCAAGAATGTAAACTGAGGAGACCGAAAGATGACTGAGGCTTCTTTTAAAAGTTAATAACAAACGTATTTATTAACTACAACGAGGCTATCAAATAGGCACAGATCGTATTGGTTCTACTCAGAGGCCATTAGCGTACAGTTACAGCAATGATATACTTCGGATAGCATGATGGTTAACAAGATTTACTATATGTGTTAGAGCGTAAGGGTTACTGACTAAAAAGGTTATTATTACTTCTTAAGATGGTACGTTCAGTTCCACAGACAGTACTGAGACTTGTCTCCCAACTCCCAACTAATAGTTCCACTAGATGGTTGTTGTACTAAAGTTCTGGAACATCTAATCCCATAGATCGTTCCCTGAGTCTGGCTACTACTGGGTTACTCGTAACCCACACAGTCTAAGAGTCCAACTACCTGTCACTCTATCTCCAGAGATGACCAGGTATCCCAACTGCCTATCACAAGAACAGTTCTAAATTGGCACTCTTCCACAAGCGTCCCCACTAGAATGACTACTGGCCCTAAGGGCGGTCAGAACTGGGTCGTGACTCCCACTAGTCCAGCCTATTCCTACGTGGTGTTTGCTTAGGACAGACTGTCAGTCTCTGTTGCCAAGGCTCTGGTGATACTCCCCCAGAAACCTTGCTCAAGACTGCCTCAGGCGTAGATGCCGAATCTACAGCCTGACTCTAAACAGCAGAGGCTGGAGATGTGCGTCTGCACAGCCTCGCTCTAAACTCCAAACTCCAGACTGAAACATTCTCTGACAGGACTTCTACTCTGTCAGCTCCAACTCCTCCCCCTCTATACTCTAGCCAATCACAGCCTCCTCACTGTATCTAGGCACAAGCCTGCAAGGCCACGCCCCCTTGCTCTGGCTTTCCCTTCCCTTAATGGTTGCTGGCTGCAGCCACCTCTCCAAGATGGATGCCAGCACAACCAAAACAAGATTTCTAAACCTCTTCTAAGCAGGCCTCGGCCCTGCTTAAGCCAGGTGAGTCCTTACACTATGTAAGTCCTCCTGGTTGACTAACAAGATTGAAGACTGTTTCTAAAAGGCAAAACTGAGTAACTTATTTTAACACAAGGTCATGTGGTGGCTATTAGTTTCCGTGTCAGGTAGAGCAATCAATTATTTTGTGATTTGTAGCAGGGGAGCGCAGCTATCTTATACCTGGGACTGAAGACTGGAGACCTCAGTATACTCCTTCTATATCTGGGATGTCGTCCTCTTCCACTGAGTGTGCAGCTTCGGGAGGGACACACATGGAGTGGTGAGGGAGGAAGGGGATAACTGTGTAGCTAGCCAGATCAGCCAAACCAACCCTGGTGATCAATGAGGTGACAGATGTTGCAATCAGATCACCCTCACGTCCTATTTTACGATTTAGTCAACACTTCAAAGATGTTATCCAAGGAGATGGATCCTTTCTGTCTCTCTGTCAAGCTTAACATGGAGACAGGTCACACCAATCAAAACTAAAGAATCAACACAACTACAAACTCACAGTTTAAAAGATCACTCTAAGGCTCAGCAACCCAATCCTGAAAGAGAATATTTGGGGGAACAAGGGCATGGTAAGTAACACGGTTCCTAGGATTAGGAGATTTTGTACCAGTCAGGATAAAGAGGTATGTTGTATTGCTTCTCCTGTATCAGTTACTAACAATCATCACTACCAGGGGTATTTGTGGCTTCTGTCAGACATTTAGCGCAATGCTATAAAATGTTTGGCTGGAAGTTGATCTCCTGCCTTCCTTTCTCTTTCTTTCCTCTTGTTATGTGTTTGTTGAAGAAATTGTATGATTATGTGTATCTGGACGACTAGGTTCCCTATCTCAATAGCTGTGTTGTTGGTGTTGTTATGTCACTTCAGGTTGATTCGAACTTATGGAATATCCTTGGTAAGATTTGTTCAGAAGGTATTTGCCATTGGTTTCCTTTGAAGCTGGGAAATGTGAGTTGCCCAAGGTCAGTTAGCGAGTTTCCATAGCTGAAGAAACTGACTACGAAAAGGAATATACTGGGAGAAAGTCTTGCAAACATTTACTTTAGGGAAAATGCATATTTTTTATTAATGTTACTACTGCAAATACTTTGGAAGGGAAATAAAGATCTACCTTACTCCTTCTCCTTCCCCATCTTTGGTGTTCCTGCTGTGTACTTGTCTCATTTTCTTAACTATCCCTAATTTAGGTACACACACAATCACAAACAGCACACACAATTGCTGGACTTGGATCTCCTCTGTCTTTTGGAAACAAAGTCCAAATTCTGTTTGAAAACAAATAAAAAACAACAACAAAGGAAGAATGCTGGTGGTCGCTTCATTGTCCGTAGTGGATATTTGTCGACATTGTTTAAACGACTTGGCCATTTCGTGCTGCTCATTGTGATTGGCAGGCCAAGCCCTAAGGCTGGAAAGTTATGGAAAACCTCCATTACTGAAGAGAGGCAAGGTCAATTCCATGCAGAGAGTTACAAGTAGAATCCCCGGTCCCTGGTGTCTTTGTTGCACCAGATTTCATGGATGCAGTGCAATAAGGCTGAATCAGATTTCCACTGTTAACTGATACATACATAAGGGTTATCAAAACTGTGGGAGAAAAAGAAAATGCTTCATGTTTAAGTTCAAAACAACTAAGCTTATCCTTGATATTTTAAAATAATCTGTCTTGGGCTGTCATGGATGTTTGCAGTAATATTTTCAACACACCGATCAGCTTAAGAGAAACTGTTTAGATTATGTCTCTCAGGAAAATGACCCATGCAGCAGGAGCTAAGAATAACAGTTGTATATAAAGAGTTTTGCTGAAGACTTCAGAGGCCCACCTGTAAAATGTCTCGAGCACTATGCTGAGCCATATGGTGAAGGAGAATTACTCAGAAATAGGCAAACATATTCTCCCCCCTCCATAAGAAAACAATTTTGCATAACCTCCAAAGGAAAAATGGCTCCCAATGTTGCTAAAGTTAATGGAAGGCTATAATAATAGAACATTATTCTTTAAAATGCCCATGGAACACAGTGCAAGCAAGGACAGACTTTGGGTTTGGGGATATCTCCATATTTCTAGCATTGCAGTAATTTAAATATTTGGTTGAGCATTTAGAAATAGAGTTTAACAATCCAAATAAAAGGGCTAGGTCAAGTTACCAAAGGGATGTAAACAAAGCAAAGTTACTTCATGGTGTGTTTTGAGGATAAAATGGAATAAGAAACCATGCAAGTTATCTTAGAGAAAAGATAGGTTAAAAATTCATCTGAATACATGCAAAGCAGCACCACTCCGAAATGTGGAAGGTTTACTAACTTTTAATCTAGCATCCCAAATCTTCATTCTTTCTTTTCAGATATTTCTGTTGTCCCATCTTTTTGACCATGTATTGGATGCACATTATACACCAATGATCACAGTATTGCCAGATATTTGTCAAGATCCCATCATATCTTTTTGTTTTATATCTCCAAGTTTTCATTTTATGCACAAAGTACAAGGTAGTTCCAAGTTTAATGTGGTCAGCAAACCATCAGAGCCGTGCTGCATAATCAGCAGTATCATATGTTGGGCAACCTTATTTTGCAACACAGATGGGAAACTGCATGGCTGGGTGCACTGTCACAAGGAAAAAGCTCCTCCACACATCACAAATTAGCAAATATTACACAGAATATTTTCCAATGTGATAGCTTAGCAGAGTCTGGAACAAATCAGTAAATGGCAGAAAAAAATAAAGATTCATGACTTGATCCTGGATGCCAAATTTCACTTGTATTATAGAGATTCGGCTTGATGAAGCTGGAAAACGGGAGGTGGAGTTGCAGTGGTGTATTATGATTCTTTCTCCCTCTCTAGGTTTTCATAACAGTATGTAACAAAATTTGAAAAATGTCGTTCCTGGTCTAAAAGTGCAATTTCCTGTTTAATTGTGTGGCACTTACTTTGAAAGTAGTTGTTATACTCCAGAAACTTTGGTTTTGTGGCTGTCATTTTTAACCTTTTGTGTTTAATAAACTTTTCCCATGATACGATTCTTGCCCAGCTTACTTGTCCAAACGTATCTCTCCCATGTTCCACCTCAGAGTTTAAGATTGTCCGGGGAGGCCCTGCTCTCGATCCAGCCTTCTTCGCAAATACATTTGGCGGGGATGAGAGAAAGGGCTTTCTCAATTGTGGCCCCCCACTAGTGGAACATGCTCCCCAGTGAAATTAGGTCATCTCCAACCCCATTTCCTTTAGGAAAAAGAGCAAATCATGGCTTTGGGACCAGGCATTCGGGTAGCAAACTGGACAGCAGTTGCAATGTTCACAACAACTGACTGTGGACAGGCTTTGGACTGGGTCTTTGGATGCTGAATTGCACTTGGACATGAGTATATCATATTTTAAATGGATTTTTAATCTTTTTAACGAATGTGTAATGTCTTGTTATACTATGTTTTTGTATGTGTTGCCAGTTGTAAGCCACCCTAAGTCCCGTTCCTCCCTCCGGGGGGGGGGGGGATAGAATGGGGTACAAATGTTTGTAATAAATAATACATAAAAAACGTTTGGAAATGGCATTTATAGCCCAGGAACAAATATCAAGTTACATAGTGTAATATTCTGTATCTTTTTATTTTAAGGTAATATCTAGGACATATTTATAAGGACAAGCAGAGTGGAATTATCTGAATGATTTAGCAAAGTTCTTAAAATCCCACAGAAAAATGTCCATCTTCTAGTGGTTTCAGTCTTTCTTGGAGGAGTGAGTTCAGAAAGTATGCTGGGGAGTTCCCATTCAACATCTTGGTTGTTGAATAGTCCAGTTCTATCCCCCATGTTCTTAAACATTATCACCAAAATCACTGGGGGAGGTTGTTCTAAGTTTGGAGGTTTGGTATCATTGGTATGCTAATGTCATTTATTTACATCATGTCACCAAATAGAATGTCTCCATTGCACCTGAATCCAAGAAAGTTGTTTCAGTTCTAGACTGCTGTCTGTCAGCAATAACAATTTGGTGTTAATCCAGAAAATACAGAGGGGCATTGGTCAGTAGAATGGCAGGTCGTAAAACAGCCTGTTCTGGATGAGGTTACTCATTCCTTGAAATGCCAAGTTTGTAGCCTGGATTCAGCCATGATTCTGGATACATTTGAAGCTTGGCAGTGTAGACATGACTGACTACACTGAAGCTTGTCAGTGTAGATATGACTTTCCAGGAATTGAAAGATTTCCAACTTTCAATCTCCCTCTTCCAATCAGAAATGCTAAAAGATTTATCGTGTGAGCCTATTGGTTATTAACCTTTTCTGTTGCATATTGAGACGACAGAGTAGATTCCAATGTGATAGAGTAAAACTCTGTCCCATTACTGAAGAGTAACTGTATTGTGGCCATGCACATCACCAAAATCCTAATTTTTTAAACACACTTAACAGAATGATATCCAAGTTTAGATGCATGCAGACATGGTGTAAATAAGTAGGGTGAACAATTTGTAGTTCCCCAGATGTTTCAAAACTAAAAGTTTTCTGCTTTGGTACAGATGAGCCTAACCAATGCACCTGGAGCATCGTTGCACATTTCAAATTGCAGATGTGGAGATTTGTGCACATATTTCATCGAGCATTTGGTTTTTTCCATGTCCCAATTCACTTGTGAGGTAATGCTGAGCTATTACCACATAACTCTGTGAACATAATGTTATGCTTCATCTCAGTGTAGGCTTTCAGCCATTGTTTTTCGACCCATTAGTACTAAAAAGTAGTCTGACTTGCAGTTATCTGGCTAGCAGAATGGCCAGGTGTGTCCATCTCCATGTGCTACCGTCATGGCTAGGGAGACATTCACTTTTAATCATTGGTGAGAATCCACAATGATACACTGAAAAGGGTCAGGATGAAAGCATTGGGGGTTTACATTACAGCTCAGGATCCATGTTTCTTCCCCCTCCCCATCTTTCCTTCTCTCCTGTTTACTTACCTACTTGCGTTTGGCATCTCAGGCTGTCACAGTTCACTGGGCTCACAGACTGTTTGCTTCATCGATGGAGACAGTTCCCATGGCAGGATAAATCCAACTTCAACCACCAATGCAGTGTGCAGGCATGCTGACCAGATGAAATTTGAAGTTTTATTGCATGGCAGGCACCAGCTGACTCAATTAGGATGAGCTGTTAAGTTAAATTTGCCATGCCTTCCACTGCATGACTAGGGATCAAAATGGCTCCCCTACCAAAGAAAAACAAATGGAACATGCTTCACAAACATCTCTAAGTAGAAAGCCAAAGCCAATTCCATTTGCTCCAAATTAGTGAGGGTATCAGCAGTATTGGGCATCTCATGAGTTTCTGACTTCATATTACAATGAATAAATATCTAACCTTTATGATGATAAATTGTGAACAATTTCAAAGGATCATCCTACTGACAAGGCACACTTGTTCGATGCTGTTCAAGCAACAGTTATCCCTCCCTAATGATGGTGAGAATGCATTATGGAAACTAGTAAGACTGATAAATCTTTGCATACATTCCTCAATTCATACAATTCAGATTTCCTTGGGACATAGAAACATAGAGTTGGAAAAGACCTTGTGGACCATTCAGTCCAACCGCCTGCCAAGAAACATGATTTTGATTAGCACTTTTAGAACTTTATTTATGGGTGTAAAAGCTAAACACACAGTGAGAACAATTGACAGGAAGAAAATTAATATAATTGAAATGTGTGTCTGGAGAGAGTTCTAAAAATACCCCAGAACAAATCAGTCCTGAATTCTCACCGAAAGCCAAGGTGACTAAACTTAGGCTGTTGTACTTAGGACATATCGTGGGATGGTGTGATTTATTGGAAAAGAAGATAATGCTCATCAAAGTGGAAGGCAGAAGGAAAACAGGAAGACCACATTACAGATGGATTGATTCAGTCAAAAGATTGATCAGAGTTGTTAGATGACTCTCGTCCATAACAAATAACAATAACTACAATAATGAGTAATGCCAAGAGAAGTTTCCTTAAACCACTGGTTCTCAACTTGTGGGTTCCCAGGTGTTTTGGCCTACAACCCCCAGAAATCCCAGCCAGTTTACCAGCTTTTAGGATTTCTGGGAGTTGAAGGCCAAAACACCTGGGGACCCACAGATTGAGAACCACTGCCTTAGACTTAGAGCATTATTATTACACCAAATTTCACTTAATATAGGGCTTAGGCTGTATTTTCTGTCAATCCTGGTCAGTATTACCAGTAGGAGCCCTCGGTGGTGCAGTGCGTTAAACCCCTGTGCCGGCAGGACTGAAGACTGACAGGTTGCAGGTTCAAATATTTATTTATTTATTTATTTATTCAGGCTTCTATGCCGCCGACTCCCGGAGGCTCGCGGCGGCTCACAAGAGCCAAAGGCACAATAAAATACAGAATAATAAAAGCAGTTAAAAACAGCAATAGCAAATTAAAACAGTGACACAATTAAACAGTAACACAATTAAAATACACGGGCCTACAGAGAGAGCGAGGATGAGCTCACTCTGTCAGCTCTGGCTCCCAATGCGGGGACATGAGAGAAGCCACCCACAAGGCTGGTAATAACATCAAAACATCTGAGTGTCCCCTGGGCAATGTCCTTGCAGGCAGCCAATTCTCTTACTCCAGAAGCAACTTGCAGTTTCTCAAGTCGCTCCAAACACGAAAAGAAAGTATTACCAGTGATGCAAATCTTGTAGGAAATGGAATTAGCAGCTATCTATAACTTAAAATAAACTCTGAAGTCACTTTGACAAGATGAAATGAGTCCTGAGGAAGACCGAAAAACACCAATAGAAGAATCATTCAGAAAGTTGGCTGAGTCCAACTTTCTGAATGTACCTTTTGGGAATCCTAGACCTTTTGGGAATCCTAGACCAGAATCTGGAACCAAATGAAGGAAAGATCTTTATACTAATAACAACAGCAGCAAAATTGCTATATGCGACCTATTGGAAATCAGACAAAAATCCTACGAAGGAGGAATGGCTTCAAAAAATCATTGAAACATATCAAATGGAAAAGTTGACGGAGGCCTTAAGGGATAGGAAAGAAAGGGTGCAAATAACCACAAGATGGGACTGGTCATAATTGCAAGATTACTGTAGAACAGAATGTAATATAGACTTGAATTTATAATTATAGATAAATATTTTATTTTTCCCTTTTCTTCTCTCTATCTCCTGTGCAACTCTCTAGGAATGACTTACGAAAATGACGAAAAATATATGAAGACTGATCCAACAATTCTAATAAGTAATATTAGATGAAACGATGTTTGGTCATATCATGCTTACCCCAAAGTCTTCCCACTATCACACACACTTTGTCTCTTTTCACACTTTTTCTTTGGTATATCTTTCCTGTTTTGATATTTGTTCTTTTCTCTATTTTTTCTACCTTCCTAATTGTACTTTTTACTTACTGTTTTAAATATTGTTGAAAATCAATAAACATTTTTTTAAAAGAAAGTTGGCTGAGTGTAACCCCAAGAAGAAAAGAATGATAGGTAGATGTAAGTCATCTTTAAAGGACAGACATTGTTTTCTGCTGCTTCAGAAGATTGACCTGAACCCATGAATTAAAAATACAAAAATATTCTAATTAAACATTAGAGAGAATTAGGGAGAAGCTTAAATCCTGGTTATGGGATCAGGCATTCCCAGAACAGTTTGTTTACTGGGAAAGACAAGATTTATTGGACCGGACTTGGACTGCTTTGGATGACGATTTTAATTCTGGCGATTTTAATCTGGTGAGCGGGTTCTTAATGTATATTTAGAATTATTTTACTTTTGTGGATGTATTTATTATGTGTTTTATATTATGTTTGGTATCAAATTATTGCCTGTTTGGAAGCCGTTCTGAGTCCCTCCGCGGGGGTTGAGAACGACGGGGTATAAATGATTTAAATAAATAAATTTAAATAAAATTTCCTGAGGATAACAGATATTCATCTATGTGACAGTTGGTTGGCTCTCATTCGTTATGAGTTTTTCAATAGATGTCAGGTGGTCATTCCTCAAGGGCACGCTAGCTGTGGATTCCTGCACTGCCCACTTAGATCACATTGGGGATCCCACCTGGCTTTGTGCTTCCTGCTTGCTTGGGAAAATATGAAGGAAGCTCAACAAAATCTCTTGTTTCACAGGAAGAGGTCTCTTTGCACACCTAGAGTCGCCTACTGAAACTTCATCCTGCTACTGACATTGTATTATGGGTGAATGTAGGAAGTTGGTTTTTTTTTTCATGGAAAGCATTTACAAAAAGGGGGGGAAATCTAAGGAAGAGCTCTCCTGTTTATCAAGAAGCAATCTGTTAAGGTAAATTCAATTTGCTTTCTTTCGTTAAAGAGAGACAGAGAAAGGGAGAAAAAAGATCTTTTGAAAGAATGCACCCAGGACAGCACTGTTTTGATATGTCACTTTTCTCAGTGGAAAGGTGAAGGGGAAAACAGATGGTTGTGGTTATGTTTTAAAAAAACTCTACTAAAACCTCTGCTTCCTATAACTCTGTGACTGCCACTTCCAGTTTAGCATTTTCGTCCTCCAAATATCCCTAAACCAAGGCATTCAGTATGCTAGTCACTGCTTTTTCCCTAGCCAAACCAGCAAAGTCAAAATATTGTGATATTAATGTTCAGTTAAATCATTTTGCATAATTAAATAGCCCGGCCTCTTTCAGTTCCAGACATGTGAGTTCTCCACTGGCAACTCTTGTCGAAATATGTTGATCCACCAGGGTTTCTGAAATGGCACTACTGAAAACCAGCGAACCTTAAATAAAGAGAAATCCCCAGCTGTAAGGATATATCCTGTCAGGGAAAACCAAAACTCAGCTGGATACTAAACCTACCTGACTATCTTATCACATTCAAGCAGGAACCCTGTCCAAAATCACGCAATTAAAGAAGCAGAAGGGAGAACATGTTCATTCTTCAGAGATGTTAAATGGCAAGGCCAGCCACACATAGCCAAGACTGTCAATAGTGAGAGACAATGGGAATTGTAGTCCCACGGCATTTGCAGAGTTACACAATCATTATCCCTGGATTAATGGAACTTCTAATAGGGAGACTTTATAGCTGTGTGTACACCAGACCCCTAGTGGCACAACAGGTTAAACCACTGAGCTGCTGAATTTACTGACTGAAAGGTTGGCGGTTCGAATCCGCAGAGTGGATGAGCTCCCGCTGTTAGGCCCAGCTGCTGCCAATGTAACAGTTTGAAAACATGCAAATGTGAGTAGATCAATAGGTACTGCCTTGGCAGGAAGATAACAGCAGACATGCTGGCCACATGACCTTGGAGGTGTCTATGGACAACACCAGCTCTTTGGCTTAGAAATGAAAATGAGCACCACCCCCAGAGTCAGACACAACTAGACTTAATGTCAGAGGATACCTTTTCTAAATACCAGTCACTTAATCTATGGTGGCCACAGAAAAGAACTGCTGGAGTTTCTGCATGCTTACCATAAGTCTGGATACTTATCAGAAAGCTCCTGCTGCTTACATCATGAAGATTGCTGAATTAGAGATGAGTGTGGGGTTTGTTTTTTGCTTTGCATACATATGACCTATGCCTTTCTACAGCACATAATCATGTTAGTGCCTTGGCAAGCAAACAGCTAACTCTGGTCCTGATCCTGATCCTGTGTCAACAACAGCACTTTGGCATACAGGCAAAACTTTTCATTACCACTGTATCAGGAATAATTCCATAGAATCTTCACTGCCAGATAATCTGGGATAAACAGAAAACCTTGGATTAGATCCTGGGATATAGGGCCCTAAGGGAGTATGTTTAGCTTTTGGAAGAGAAGACTGAGAGATGACTTGAGAGTGATTTCTATTATCTAAAGCAGTGGTTCTCAACCTTCCTAATGCCGTGACCCCTTAATACAGTTCCTCATGTTGTGGTGACCCCCAACCATAAAATTATTTTTGTTTCTACTTCACAATTGTAATTTTGCTACTGTTATGAATCGTAATGTAAACGTCCGATATGCAGGATGTATTTTCATTCACTGGACCAAGTTGGGTACAAATACCTGGTACACCCCAATTTGAATAATGGAGAGGTGGGGGGGGATTGATTTTGTAATTTGGGAGTTGTAGTTGCAGGGATTTATAGTTCACCTACTATCAAAGAGCATTCTGAACTCCACCAATGATGGAATTGAACCAGACTTGGCACACAGAACACCCACAACCAACAGAAAATACTGGAAGGGTTTGGTGGGCATTGACTTTGAGTTTTGGAGTTGTAGTTCACCTACATCCAGAGAGCACTGTGGACTCAAACAGTGATGGATCTGAACCAAACTTGGCAGGAATACTCAATCTGCCCAAATGTAAACACTGGTGGAGTTTGGGGAAAATAGACCTTGACATTTGAGAGTTGTAGTTGCTGGGATTTACAGTTTACCTACAATCAAAGAGCATTCTGAACCCTACAAATGATAGAACTGGGCCAAACTTCCCACACAGAACCCCCCGCCCCCAATGACCAACAGAAAATACTGTGTTTTCTGATGGTCTTTGGCGACCCCTTTGGCACCCCCTCGCGACCCCTCTGGGGGTCCCGACCCCCAGGTTGAGAAACGCTGATCTAAAGAGATGTCCTGTTGAAGATGAAGTAAACTTGTTTTCCACTACTCCAGAGACTAGAACACAAATTTAAATTACAAAAAAAGAGAGATTCAACTTAAACAGAATACTTGTGCCCAAGCAAAATATGAGTGTGGCTAAGATGGTAAAGGTTATTAGCAGGGAAGAACACCCCAAGCAGAGAAATGCTGCAGCCACTTGCTACTTGGACACACAAAATTTTATCTTCATTTCCACTGAGTCAGTGGAGCACAAACTATCTTTTTGCTTTTTGAAAGAAGTTTGTAGAAAGTAAGATGAAGGCAAAGGGAGGAATGTGGGAGGAGAAGAGAGAATCAGAGATTTTAAAGTAGCTGAGATAGTGGGATGTATTCCCATTTGCCTGTTGCTGTGGTGGAGCTCAACCTTGGAGATGGCCCAAGAGAGTATGCAAAATTGTCAGTTAAAAGAAACGGATAGCAGGCGGTGGACAGCTCTTCAGATTCAAACTCAATGCATCAGAGTCAATACTGGACCAGAGGAACAAACACTCTGATCTGGTATAAGCTGGCTTTTGTTGACACTGATATTATGGACACCCACCATGTAGGAGAGCTGGGAGAGGATTCCAGCCTCACTTCTATTGCCACAATGTATTCCTCATTGGAGCCTCTAAGCCACTACAAAATCCCATTAAGGCCAGCAATTTGGTGACTTTGAGTGGCATTCTCAAAACATTTTAAAAATAGAGCTTCTTCTCTGATCAATAAAATTGATCATCTTTGAGTGGAAGTGAAGGCACTTCTTTGGACTTGACAGAAAGTCTGGTATGACATTTGATGCTGTTCGATGCACCTTTTTGTAAACATCCTTGGTGGCATGTGCAGCCTTGCCTTAAGTAGATGCAAAGCCTTCCTTGGATTTAGACATTTGAGTGACAAATGGGGGTTCATGGATGTGCTCAGCTGCTGAATCTAAGCAGGATTCCATAGACAAGGACCAGTAGGTTGAGAAGTGTATACCAAGTCTTGAAAGAGACAGCAAAACTAAATCTAAACAAAGTGTTCATAATATAATTAATCAGTTCCTCATAAGAAACAGAAATTCCTACAGAAATGTTTAATTCCTGCACACATAAAGCTTACTTTACTTACTTTACTTAGACGATCCGTTGTCTGAGTAAGATTGTTCTCCAAGTGCGGTGTCCTGATGGTGGGTACGTAGGTGACTGTGGAGCCCTATTCTTGACCTGCATGTTTTCCTGCAGTGAGGGCATTCGTTCCCAGGTAGAAGGTGGTCCCAGTCGGGGTTGGCTTGATGCGCCTTCCTCTTGGCACATTTCTCTAGCATGTCAGAAAAGGATAAGGTAGACATTTTCATCTCATATATAGGTTTCTGCATCCAAGGACATCATTACAACAAGAGATGGTCAATTGGAAGAAGAAGAGAAGGGGGGAGGGAAGGATAATTGGATAATGGGATGCCATACTTCAGGCCTTCTAGTTCTGTGCAGGGAAAGGGAAATCTGTCAAGATTACTTCTTACTACATTACATTTGCAGAGTTTGAGAGATGATTCACAACTGAACTGAAATGAAAGTCCCTCCTCTTTCTCACATTGACCATATTCAATATTTCAGTATTCCTAGACTGAAGATGGCACGGTGGTATCTGCCAGTGCCTACCCTAGGTCAATGTCCAGGATGGGAAGTCTTTCAGGAAAAAAGAGGTGTCAACCCTTGTGTGGTTGAATATTAAGGTGTTCAAACCCAGATTGTTAACAGTTAAGCACTCAAAGCTCTTGACATGCATGGGGAATCCTATCAGTTTTTCTATTTGCTTTATATTTTAAAAAGCTGTAGCTCAGTTTCTTTATCTCCCAATAAAATGAAATTTATGGATTTTGATCAATTACTTCTCAAACTAAATGGAAATGAAATTATATGCTCATCTCTTTCCATACATAAACCTTCAAGATGACAAGGGAGAAAACAGTTTAGGAAAGGCTGCAGCGGTCTGCTTTTGCCGGATCCTACTCAAAAGGGCAAAGATCCACCCATTCCATTCCTCTCTGCCTGCTGACCTTTATTTCTTTATTTATTTACAGTATTTATACCCCAACCTTCTCACCATGAAGGAGACTCAGAGAGGCTTACAGAACACACTTACGGCAAACATTCTGTACTGATCATACAGTTAACAAGGACAGGCAACACAAAGAGAGGTAAATGCAGTTTTCCCCATATTATTTCCGGCATCTTGGAGTCTGTCCTTGACACTGGCTATGGCGGGGTGCTATCGCTCCATCTCCCATGCTGATCGATATCCTTTTAAGGGTGCCTTTTATTTCCTCCCAGCTAAAAGCGGTACCTATTTTATCTACTCGCATTTCTGATTTTGACCTGCTAGGTAGACAGGTGCGCTGGAACTAACAGCGGGTGCTCACCCTGCCAGGGCTTGAACTACTGACCTTCTGGTTGGCAGGATTTTTCCGCAGCACAGAGCTTTGAGCCTGCTGTGCTAAGCCCGGCTCCTTTGAAACTAGTTTGAAGAAACTAAAGTAAGTTGAGGACAAAAGGTGAGTAAATTGGGTGAGATAACTGAGCCATTTTAAAAGCAGTTTAAAAAGAGGGGTGACTGAGAAATAACTGGGACCTTCCCTAACAAATCAGGACAATTTGATGACATTATATCTCCTTAGGCAAAACCACAAAGTGCTTTTTCTGGCTGCATCTACAATGCCCTATATTCCAGAATATGACCCCAGAATATTTGCTTTGTACCTGATTATATGAGTCTACACTGCCAGATAATCTAAGATAAATAAGCAAATAATCTGGCATATAGGGCAGTAGAGATCCAGCCTCTGTATAACTGGGAATTATACATGAGCCTTGCTTTGGTAGGATTCTAGGAGTAGAAAAGTGGAGGAAAACCTTAGTCATTTAGTTTATTATTTTTGTAATTTTTTAAAGCAGTTTTAGGGAAATGGTCATGTATGATTTCCTTCTTTTTGTGCCAAATTGACTTGGCTGACTTTAGCTATTATACACCATTAATAACAAAAGAGTACATTTTGCCACTGCTTCTTAGGCAGCAAAAGAACTCAAGTTGGGGAAAGGAATTACTTCTGTGGCCTCCCTCCTTCCTTTACACATTCCCATGATTATAAAAACCAGAATAATTTATTTGACCTCAACCAGGATAGAGAATTTATTGCAGTGGCAAATTTTAGCTGTTTCAGAGACAGTGAGATTAAACTAGCACTGTGTTTTGATTTTTCTGGGCTTCTTTTTAAAGCACCGGACATTTAGTAGTGAGTCCTGTGTTTTAGTGTATTTCTCAGCACCCATCCAGAGTGGGACACAAGCTCCGTGCTACAGCTCTCCTTCCCTCTGCTTCTCTAAAGTGTCTCGTGTATTCTATAAATACCCAGACAATTGGCTCAATGTAACGATACAGTTAAACAGTTTTAAAAATAAGTTAAGCTATGTCACCTTCTTGTCAACCATGCTGCTAATTTAACTATATGCAGGGTTTTTATATAATGAACTGCTAGGCGGGCTCCGAAGTGAAATATCTAGTTACTGCTGGCACCTTCAGTGCTCATTAAGGTGTGAGATGACAGGGCTGACCAAATGGCTCTCTGCAGCCTGATGGCACCAAGCTGATGGCTAACCCGAACAGAATAGAATTTAAGACATTTATCAGCACTTAAAGAACCAAGGGGAACAGCAGCAGTTGTCTCTGCCGCATTTGTCCACTTGAGCCTAGATTTCAAGCTCTTCTTTTTATTTATTTATTTATTAGATTTGTACACCGCCACTCCCAAAGGCTCGGGGCGTTTTTTGGCAAAATAATGCCTGGATCTCCATTACCTGTCATTAAGATAATCACTGTAAACACGTAGTAAAGGCTAAACTTATACTATAATCAGTAGCAGTTCACTATAAGGTGTAAATCATTTGTTTATATAAATATCAATCATACGTTCATATAAATAGCATACATACACACACACAATCACCACATGGCCATCATGTGACTTTCCATGCATCTCTGTTCCTATTCTCCATCCATCCCCATTCCATCAGATTTCCTCCATTTTCTTGCATGTTGACTCTGAGATTCCCACATTTTATACTATGTTAGTTTTCGGGAGAAAACAGACATTTTGAGGAATTTGCTGAGAATTTATGGGGAACCAGAGTCTGGAGTATAGTGATGCTTAGGAGTTAATCCCAAACTGGCTTGATACAGTCTTCTTTCTGTCTCTCTGCACTGCCGAAACAGAGTCCCACAGAGGCCATCACATGACACAAGGCCCTTTCCAGTAGTTGCCCATGGGACTATGTGACAATAGTGCAGAGAAATGGGGAAAATACTGTGTTTTCAGGAGATGGGTTCTATCTGTCAGAGCTTGTGATGAGGATGAAGATGAAGCAGGTCTTCACTCAGCATCTGAGTCAAGGACAAACAGAGAACAGCAGCACGAGAAGCCGGACACTGAGGAACCTACCTCTGTAGAGCAGGAACAGCAGCCTCAAAGAAATAGTGATACTGAGTCAGGGCAATCAGAAGCTTCAGGAAGCAGGCCAGGAGGTAAGTATTCCAACTAGACTGCAATTAAGGACTGATGCCATTGAACTGGGGAGATCTAGTCAGGCGAGAGCATTTGGGAAAGTGGCTTAAGTAGCTGGAGGCTGAGTAAGTTAGTTGTTGGGAGCAACATTAATGCAATTGCTACAGCTGGAACCTTTGCTGGTGAATACTTGATTGGACCACAAACTAAAATAGACCTTGATTGGACCTAGGCTTTGGTGAGTGGACTATGTTTTGGAATACGTTTCTGTGTTGGTGATATTGCTTGGAATTGAAGTTATAGGAAAGAGCTCTGGACTACTATTATGCTTCACCCTTGTTTGGACTGACTGCTATGTATGACTCTGGATTGCCTTTTGACTATGAGATGGTGAGTGGCTGTGTTAGCAACAAGTCCGTGGACAGGATTCTAGCATTATCTGACTCTCAACTGCAGAAACTTCAGAGAAAGTGGGGAAAGGTGCACAAAGAACGTGGGATGGCTAGCCATCCCAGAAGATGGAGAAAGATTGCAGGAAATGGGGTAAGACAGTTCCCTCCACTTTCCCCTGCTGCTCATGGGATGAAGTCATTAAGCAAATTTCATATACTTCTGTTTCTAATTCCATACTTTAATACAATTTTGAGAAATGGCACAGGAATATGGGAAGTCAACTTTGGTGGCTTCCCAGGATATAGTTCCTACCTGCTATTTTTCCAGTGGCGGGTGAACATCTCTCTTTAAACTTCAATGTGACTTTGGGGACTTGTCATTTAGAGGAGAAAGATTTTTTCAATAGTTGTGCTATTCTGCTCTTATCTTGTGCTTTTTAATCTGTATCTTTTGTTTGTTTTCATTCTGCAGCTGGTTATTTCATTATTTGTAAGCTTGGTGACTGTTTTTAATTCTTCCTGTTTTAATTTTAGGAAGCTGCACTGTATCCAAAGTGTAGGACAAAGATGTCAAATACATGAATAAATATTCCTCAAAGAAGGATATAAAAAGTGGACAAGGGAAAAGATTCTCTGAAATTTAAATTTATATTTATTTATTTATTTTAGGAGAAATGATCTTCTGAAAAACATGACCTCAACCAACTTAGGGGGTGTTAAGATTATACAATTGTACTAGAAAAGTACAAAGTTTTTCCTCTCCAACTTCTTTTCATATTTAACTGCATCTCGTACCCTACTCAACGGTAGCCATTAAATGTGCAGAGATGCTTGGCCACACATCCTATAGCATTCCCTTTCTGATAATGACCCTTATATAAATGCCTAACAATCAGGTTTCTTCAGAGCACCAAAGTAATTCTGTAACACAGCTATAGAAACTGCTGAGCAAAATCCTTACTCAATGTGTCTCCTTGGCATTCTCCAACCATATTGACAAAGTCTTAAACATCTAAGCAAACTTTTAATTGCACCTTAGGAACAAGATGATATTGTTGTGGTAAGATAGTCATAACAACCACCTTCACAATTAGTTATTAAAGAGCATTCCTTTGACGGGGTGGGGGCACCTAGGGTTAAAACAGCCTATGCTGGAATGTAGTGCTTCCCTCATAAACAAGCAAAAAATGACTGGCATTGTATTATTTACAATGTGCAAGCAGGGCATATGACCTCGTAAATACTTGGTATTCAAATATTTAATTGTGGGACCATTTGCCAAGGCAAATGACAAAACAACTGCCCTCCAAACCCATCTTAAAATCTGAACATATGTATCAAGGAGTAGAGTTCTTTGCTGCTGTTGAGAAGGACATAGAAGGACCTCATAGGTGCTCCTGGCGCACCTCGCTACAGTTGGGAATGCATTGGTAAAATTGTCTGGATTTTAACATGGAATTTGTGGGTCAAGTTGGAGACACAACATAGTGACAGTATTATAGCTATATGTCTAATGCACTGTAGCTTCTTCTTCTTGTTGTATGCTTTCAGGTCATTTCTGACTTTATGATGATCTCAAGATGAACCTCTGTTTGCTTGTTGTGTGTCTTCTGACGTATTGCAACACCAGGTAGTTTTTGACATATTGTGACACCACTTCTGGGGTTTCTTGCCAAGATTTCTTCAAAGGGGGGGGTTACCATTGCCTCCCTCTGAGGCAGAAAGAGCATGACCTATCCAGTGTATTTCATTGCCAAGTAGAGATTCACACCTTGGTCTCTAAGGACCCCTTTTAATTCAGATGACGTCCTGGACAAACCCGAATTAATTGGTCACAAACCAGGAAGTAGTGGTTTTATGACATGCCAGGAGAAGGGGGGGGCAGCAGCAGTTTTCCTCCTCCCCCTCCTCCTCCCCCTTTCCAGGCTAATTTAGCACGGAAACTGTGAGACTACTGTCTGGACTGCAGTCCAGACACCCGAAGTAGTGGGTTAATCCCGCACCTTCCAAGAAGGCACAGAATAAACCCACTAATAAATAAATTTGCCACAAACCAGGAAAACCATGGTTTGTGTAAATTACTTTGTTAGTGGGTTTATTCCATGCCTTCTTGGAAGGTGCGGGATAAATCCACTACTTCCGGTGTCTGGACTGCAGTCCAGACAGTAGTCTCACGGTTTCTGTGCTAAATTAGCCTGGAAAGGGGGAGGGGGAGGAGGAAAACTGCTGCCGCCCCCCCCCCCCGTTCTCCTGGTATGTCATTTCTACGTGCCAGGAGAACTCAGGCAGCTCTCTAATGGAGGCCTGGTAAGTTCTTTTGTTTTTTAAAGGGCTTTTGGGAGCCTTTGGGGAGGGGATTAGAGTGTCCAGGTGTTCTCCTGGAAAGTTCGAGGAGAACATCTGGACACCCACCCCAGAAAGCACATGCTTTAAATTTGAATGCTCGTGGGATAATGGGCGGTGTGGAAGCACTCTCTATGTTCTGGTACAACCCTCAAACGATTGCATCATGGTGACTTTTTGTATTGCAATTGTATTTATTGCACATTTTGGAAACCTGTTTTAATTTTAGGAAACCGATTTTCTTTATGAATTGATATGCTTTATTTTATTTTTAAAAAATGCTCTAGTTTTCGAAACATTTGATGATTTTAATTGCTTTTAAAAAAAACTATAGGGTTTTGAATTATTCCTTTTGTGAGCTGCCTTGGGTTCCACTCTGGGGAAAGGTTGCCATATAAATCAAATAAATAAATCAATTATTTTTAAAGTACACACACACACACACACACACCCTTGTATTCTCTGTGGGGCTACTAGAATCAATCTTATGCTTTTAAAAGCACAACAAAATGCAAATGACTTTTAAAAAAGCTTTAACTTGCTAAAGGAAATTACCCCTTTTTCTTCAAAAGTGAGCAAGATAAGGATTGACAGAATTAACAAGTTCGCTCTATGGGAGTCTGATGTTGTCTTGATTAGATCAGGTATATTTTATGTCGGAGGGTGAACTGATGAAGCCATTTTTTTTGCTACGTGAATGAATGCATGGCCCTAGTTTATTTCAAAATCTTCATAAAGAAGCCATCCTAACTGTCAGCAAAGCCAACCAAGAGTGAAAATGACATTAGCAAAAAGCTAAGCAAAAGGTCAGTAGAGCAGAATGGGAAAAATTGTTCGTCTCTCTCTGTATCTCTCTTTCTCTTAACCAATACTGTTCTCAAATACCATGGGAAGATGGATCAAAAGTACAGTGCTACACTGAATATTATCTACAAGTAGTTGGAAGAGGAAAACACACAATTTTCTAATCTAAATATTATTTTTCTTTCTGCCACTGGTTTTAAAAATGGGCTCAGGGAATTCTGCTTTTACCTTTCCAATTAGCTCCATCAGAGCGTTCTAACTGTATTTAATTTCCTAATCATCTTGTGGGCAAACCACAAGATTTTTTAGTTGTTATCTCTGAAAAAATAAGGAAAACACTTTTGGAGCTCCAGTGCTTTACTGTCATTAAGGTCTACATGGTTTTCTGTGCTTTTGCCTTCATCATTAGAAGAACATTCAGATTTCTTTAGGCTTGAATTTTGCATTTCTTTGATTTGTGGAGTCAATATCAGTTGCTCTATGCTTAGATGTAGATATCTTGTAACTATTAATGTGACGTAGAACAAGGACAGACAAATGTCACTCAATGACTTTGAGGGCAGTTCTCATAGATCCATATCATTGACTATAGTGGCAGAAGAGGGCAGTAAGATAGCTCCCGCAGTTCCCCTTTCTAGATTGATTTGTATATTACTGTGCTTAGATTGCATTTCCTTCCTCCTTATTCTAATGACAGTTGCAGAATATCTGGAAGAATATCCCCACTCATCTCCGCTTTAGAACCTCAACCTTTGGCTGGGTCGTCCATGCGATGGGGCTGTCCAGCTTCTGACCCTGGATGGCGTGGCACTATGCCTGTCATCTTCGGTAAAGAGCCTTGGAGTTATCTTTGACCTTCTGCTGTCAATGGAGGCCCAGGTCTCCGCTGGCAGCAGAGTGGCGTTTTTCCATCTTCGCCAGGCTCGGAGGCTGGCTCCCTACTTGTCTCGGCATGACCTGGCCATGGTGATTCAAACTATGGTCATCTCGAGGCTGGACTACTGTAACACTCTCTACATTGGCCTACCTTTGTCGGTGACCCGGAAAATTAAGCTGGTGCAGAACGCCGCATCCCGGTTGCTCGCGGGTGTTCCCACAAGCTGCCATATTACACCCATTCTGCGAGAGCAGCACTGGCTCCCTATTGAGTTCTGGATCACCTTCAAAGTATTAGTTTTGACTTTCAAGGCCTTATATGGTCTGGGGCCAGTGTACCTGAGGGACCGCCTAACCCCATACTGTCCCATGAGAATGCTCAGATCCGAAGAGGGGAATCTCTTAACTGTGCCTAGCATCAAGGAGTTCTGTCTCACTTCAACATGAAGAAGGGTGTTCTCTGTCATTGCTCCAGTCCTCTGGAATGCGTTACCCTCAGAGGTTAGGGCCTTGAGCAACAGGTGTTGGCTTTCCGGAAGGCCTGTAAGGCATTCCTATTCCAACAGACCTTTGAGCCATGATACGCCATTTCTAGACCGTGTTTCTTCTCATATTGTTTTACTTTGTTTTTAAAATTATGGTTGATGTATTTTATTGAATTGTCTTTTGTAAGCCGCCCCGAGCCACTGGGAGTGGCGGCTAAAAAATCTAATGAATAAATAAATAAACCATAGCAACTCATTTTAGCTTTCCAGGAGCAACCGCTTATTGCAGGGAGGTAGAAGACTTCAAACTAAAACTACAATCAAAAACAAACCTGCTAAAGAGCCCTATTCCTTTCATGGTAGTTCTACACAGACACTATAACCCAGTTTAAAGTCAAAAGTCTATAAAATGTACACCCTCAGTGTGTACTGCAGGACACATTAATCCAGAAACAGTGCATAAAAACTCACAAAAATCTGTAATTAACCAATAAATCTGTCAAAGTTAATCTGAGGATAAACCATGCAGGGCTTGGATTCAAGATGAAAAGAGCGGAGTGCTTGTCAAGATAGCACCTGTGTAAGCACTCCGCATCCTAACTTGGATTTAGTGCCTGTGTAGAACTGCCCTCAGTAAGCTGGATTTTGTACAAGTGTTCAAAGCACTGTTCAGATCCCGGGGTTACCACATAGGCCATCCCCAACTTACAAAATCTAACTTACAAATTACTTCTAGTTAAGAACAGGGCTGTGACAACAGGGAGTGAATCTACCCCTCAGAAAGGAAATTCACTCCTGAAAGAGTTATTATTATCATGGGGGAAAGGGGTCTCCACTGAAGCTTTATCTCCAGTCTTGGTTTCCACAACAAGCCAAATTTCTCAAAATCAATTTATCAAAGGGACAGAAAGTGAGGTGAAATTTTCTGTGCAATGGTACAGTCAGAAAAACAAATACCACAGGGGTGTTAACCCTTCTTTATGCCATCCAAAGTATACACACAAACACACACACACACACACGGCTGGAGTTACACTTACAAAATGCACCTGTTCCAACTTACATACAAATTCAACTTAAGGACAAACAAATAAGTTATGAACATCTCTTGTTCATAACTTGGGGACTGGCCTATACAAAGATGGCAAGAAAAAAATTCATGCTGGAGCAGGAAGACTGTCTTTCTGAAACTATGGGAGGCCTTTTCAGAAATAGTTCAGAAAAAGTAAAAGGCTTTACATTAAAACATAAAAGTCTGCTCAATTATTTCACAAAGCTGATTAAAATAACAGAGCATTACATAGCTTGGTTAGCTTAAAAATCTTATTTTTCTATGCCCATTTCAATTGTTTTCCTTCTATTTAAACATTTTGAGGTATTTATTGCTAGTCATCTCTCCTTGACTTTTTTATTGGAAACTAAAAAGCTCACTGTTTTTCTAGGTACGGAGTTCTGTTGGCTTTAACTCATTCATTGCCACTGTCAGTAAGATTTGAAAAGTAGACATTGAATAGCAGTTGACAGGTAAGAAGAGAAAAGATGCTAAAGAGAGGGGAGAAAGAGATGGAGGCCAAAAAGGAGGAAGGAAGGATCAAATGACTCTAAAATGCAGCACTAAATATTTGTGTTTCTAACAATGATATTCATATTTGATTTCATAAGAGCTCACAGTAGAAAAAGGTTCATTCTTAACTGGTAAACCGACTGGGATTTCTGGGAGTTGAAGTCCAAATCAGCTGGAGGAGCGCAGTTTGAGGAACACTGGCCTAGAGAGATGATGGGATCTTCTTCTCGGAATATCTTCCAAAAGAAAAAAAAAAGCTGGATGGCATTGTCACTTTGTTTTGTTTTATCTGGATTTATTTCCCTTCAGATTCATCTTGATTTTCTGAATTTTTGGTAGTTCTGTAGACAAAAAGAAATGATTCTGAACACACACACACACGCATGCATGCACACACACAAATATCCTTTGGCAGTGGGGCATTCATGTCTCTCATATTTGGGGGGAATTCAAGAAAACCCCATGACTCACGCGGTGCAATTTTAATATACTGATATATATGAATATCAAATGTTGAATGTGAGTTGGATCAATTTTGTGTATGAAGTGGTACATATGAGTCACAGATGGTGAAGACAGAGATCCTTTGGCTGGGTCATCCGGGTGATAGGGAAATCCAACTGCCGATCCTGGATGGCAAGGCATTATGCCTGTCATCATCAGTAAAAAGCCTGGGTGTCCATTTGGACCCTCTGCTGTCAATGGAGACCCAAATCTCCAGTATCAGCAGAATCACATTCTTCCATCTGCGACAGGCGAAGCATCTGGCTCCCTATCTCTCACGGAACGATCTGGCCACGGTAATCCAAGCCACGGTCATCTCAAGACTTGACTACTGTAATGCTCTTTACATTGGCCTTCCCTTGAATGTGATCCGGAAACTCAAGCTAGTGCAGAATGCTGCTGCCCGACTGCTTGTGGGGGAACCCACGAGCCGCCGTATCACCTATACTGCAGAATCTGCACTGGCTACCAATTGTATACCGGATCACTTTCAAGGTGTTAGTTCTTACTTTTAAGGCCTTGTATGATCTGGGGCCAGTGTACCTACGGGATCGCCTGATTCCATATAACCCTCCCAGATCACTTCGTTCAGAAGACCATAATCTTCTAGACATCCCTAGTGTGAAATCTTTCCACCTGACTTCGACAAGGCACAGGGCATTTTCAATCATTGCCCCGGCTATTTGGAATACGTTGCCACCGGACACACGGGCTCTCCAAAATTTGGTCACCTTTCGGAGGGCCTGCAAGACACACTTGTTCAGACAGGCCTTTGAAAGCTTGTAATTTCAGCTTGTGATTTTAGCTGCGTTTTTATTTTGCTGTTTTACTTAATATTATATGTATGTTTTGCCCATTGTTTGTTTTATTGAATTGTGTTGTAAACCGCCCCGAGCCGCTGGGAGTGGCGGTGTACAAGTCCAAATAAAGAAATAAAAATAAGCAAGTGTTGCACCCCGAACGCAGGCCGTTCCCCTAGTCACACACACCAGGCAAATGCAATAAATGTAATTTTATTTAGATTAAAAGATAGTCCAAAAGGATAAGAAGAAGCAATCAAAAGCCAATCCAAAAATAGACCAATAAAGTTCTTGAACAGGAAGCCCAATTGGCTTAATCCAAATGCACGCAGGATACTTGAGCGAGACAAAAGTTTGTAGGCAAGACAGACCGCTGCTGCAGTCAATGTGAAATTTGAGACAAACCGCTCCGGCGGTTCCATGAACTTGAAGACACGAACAAAGTCCTTTCGTTTCTAAACGTAGCTTCAGGTCTAACTAAAAACACCCGGGCATCAGGTAATATACTAAACTATTTTCTATGTGCCCAACGTTTTCCCTTTCTCAGGCCCCAATCTCTCCTCAAAGCCTGAATATTTGCCCTTCTATCAAATTCCAGCTCATTAGCCGGCCCAGGTGCCTCACTATCAGAGTGAGAAGTAGAAAACTCCCTTTCTTCAGAATGCTCAGCTGAGAAGGGAGTGGAAACTCTCTCTTGGGACCCAAGGCCGCCTGGCCTCTCATAATCTGATTCATCATCCGTTTCCATGGATTCCTCACTAAAGGATTCTTCACTAAACTTATCTGCAGACCCATATCCTTCTAGCCATTCATTGTCCCATTGCAAACTCTCATTTGGAGATCCATACGCATCTGGCCATTCCTCATCATCTTCAGGATGACCCTGATCAGCTGGGGCCCCCAGTGCTTGACTTTGACTACTAGGCAGGAACACTAAGCTGGGCAGGGGCTGAGATACCACAGCAAGAGACCAAGACCAATTCCATTTTCCTCCTGAGCAGCCATCGAGCTATGACTGGAAGTTGTGAACCAGGCTTCTGAGGTGTGTATTATTCAAATGTATGGATGTCATGGTAAAAGTGGCCTGAAGGCTACAAGTACAAAAGCCTTACTCCTCAGCCCTTTCCATGGCCTCTCTCGGCTGGAATGCCTTCACTTTAAAAGCTGCTAACATTCCCCTTCTCACTCCTGTCCCGCAGCATGCCTCTAGACATTGAGCTTTGACAATTGATGGATTGCTCAGGAATACTGATCGGCTGGCTGGCATGACGATTTCAGAGGCCATGGTGGTGGGATGAAGGCTCTTTGGTTGTGAATGCTTAACACTTGGGTCCCCTCTTCGCCTTGAATGCAACTGCATATGCTGTGGTTCTGAAAGCACTTTGATTTCCTTTAATTGCCTCGTGTAACAGATGCATGACTGTAAAACTTGATCTCACTGAAGTTCTCCTATTTCTGTTTAAAACCTCCTTCCAGTTGAGACCCAGGTCAGATTGCAAGGGATATTTCCCCTTGCATGGAAATTCATATTCATTTCTCTACTCACATTTCATAATGTATGTATTTTTATGTGCTTTGAAAATATATATACACTTATTTGTATTTTATGTGCTTTCAAAAATATATACATTTTCTCACTGATTAAAGCAAAGTACAACCTATGATCTTCACGTTCCTTCCAATCATCTATAATGGTTTCTTTTTTCACTTTGACCCAAGAGTGGGAAAAATAACTGGAAAAGGTTATTTCTCTTATCCTGAAGGCTCCCAGAAGAAAGAGTTTTATACAAAATTGGAGTGTAAGTCTCCCCAAATCCTCCCAAGTATAGAGCATGAAACTGGTAGTATATCATTAACCATTTGCATTGCCCCACATTGTTCTTGCATTTCTGATCCTGATAAAGTTCACATTGAGGGTGAAAAAATAGCCCTCATCCTGTTGTAAATTAAGTCTCCATAACAAAAGTACACTTGTGCCTTGCAAAATAAGTATTATCCATGTGCAATTGGTAAGCAGCTATACATTTTTTTAAAATATGAAGGGTCGTGCAAATTACCTGATATACATGATGTATTTTCATTAACTGGACCGAATTTGGCACAAATACCCGATACGCCCAAATTTGAATACTGGTGTTTTATTTTGTTATTTGGGAATTGTAGTTGCCAAGATTTATAGTTAACTTACAACCAAAGAGCATTCTGAACTCCACCAACAATGGAACTGAACCAAATTTGGCACACAGAACTCCCATGACAAATAGAAAATACTGGAAGAATTTGGTGGACATTGACCTTGAGTTTTGGAGTTGTAGTTCAACTACATCCAGAGAGCACTGTGGACTCAAACAATAATGGATCTGGACCAAACATGGATACTCAATATTTATTTATTTACTACATTTCTATACTGTCTCTCTCAGCCCGAAGGCGACTCGAGCCAGTTTACACATGGCAATCAATGCCCATAATACAAATTACAATTAAAAACAATTAAGCAATAACCAAATAAAAATAGTAAACAATTAGCAATATGCCCAAATATGAACACTGGCAGAATTTGGGGAAAATAGACTTTGGTATTTGGGTGTTGTAGTTGCTGGGATTTATAGTTCATCTACAATCAAAGAGCATTCTGAACCCCACCAACAATAGAATTGGGCCAAACTTCCCACACAGAACCCTCATGACCAACAGAAAATACTGTGCTTTCTGTTGGCCTTTGGTGACCCCTCTAACACCCCCTTGTGACCCACCCAGGGGTCCTAACTCCCAGGTTGAGAAACACTGTTGTAAATTCATCAGTTTAGCCATTCCAAGTATATTTCTCTCTGCTTCCAATTCCTGGGGCTAAAAATGGGCTAAGATAGCACAAATTCATAGGGAGAAGTTCTTCCATTTGAACGGAGCAGAGAAACGTAGAGACAGAAGAGGGTGCATTCCACTAATTAAAGTTCTCTAAAAATGATCCATTTTGAATTATCCATATTGTTTTATGAGAGCAGTCAGTACATCAATAATTAGGTACATTGCTGAAAGTATGTATAATGCAACAATGGCTAGATTGGGTTGGAAATGCAAGTTGAATTTGGTGAAGCATGACCAAAGATGGACCTCCCTATGAGATCATACAAATATGGATGTAGAGAATATTTAAAACTTTTGAAAATTGGTAGAGGAAAAGTTTTGAGTCATCTCCTAAATTTTAATCTTCACAATTCAGTACGTATTCTGTGCAAAATTTGCATGTTGTTGTTTTGCATGGAAAACAGCACTTTCTGTGCAAGAAACAGCATGATCTGCATAGAAAATAATATCTCTGCTTATAAAATTATGTTCCCTGCATTGAAAATATTGTTTCCCTGCAAAACAGCTATGTGAGAATTTTGTGCAAAATAAGTCCCAAATTGTTTAATAAGCTATTATTTTTAATTGCTTACATGTGCTCATCTTAAATGCTACTCACAAGGTCTTGAGGATGGACAACCATCGTTGCATGTGATCCTTTTGTGCAAAGATGATGCTGTGAATTACCTCTACTCTTAGGCCCCTTCTACACTGCCATAAAAATCAATTTATTTATTTATTATTCCAACTTGTATACCGCCACTCCCCGAAGGCTCGGAGTGGTTTACAATAACCAATACATACATGACAGTACAGTAAAAATTATCTGATTTGAACTGGATTATATGGCAGTTGAAAGCAGATAATCTGGATTATATGGCAACGTAGAAAGGGACAGAGTTTCAGACAGGGTTATATAGCTAATGGATATGGTGACTGGAAAGCCCAAAGATCTATTTCTTAGCTGGATATGATCCTCATTTTATCAGTCTTGGTTTTCAAAACACAGGCCCAAGTGCATTCTACACTGCTATATAAAAACCAAATTATCTGCTTTGAACTGGATTATCCGGCAGTGTGGACCAATATAATCCAGTTCAAAGAAGATATTATGGATTACCTGATTTGATAATTTTGTATTATATGGCACAAAAGCGTCTGGAGCAACAAGCACCTGGAGCAAAGCACCAAAATCACTGTGTACAGAGCTATCGTACTGTCTATTCTCCTATATGGGTCTGAAACATGGATCACCTATTGCCAACACCTACGACTCCTCGAACGCTTTCATCAAGGCTGTCTTCACACAATCCTAAATATACACTAGACCGACTATGTGACGAATGTTGCTGTCCTTGAGCAAGCAGGGTTCACCAGCGTTGAGGCCATGCTATTGAGAATGCAGCTGCGCTGGGCAGGGCACATCTCTAGGATGGGGGACCAGCGCTTCCCAAAGATACTACTCTATGGGGAACTCACCATGGGTCAGCGCAAGAGAGGCGCCCCCCAAAAGAGATATAAGGACTCCCTGAAACAACATCTCAGGCTCGGCCAGATTGATCACCAAAAATGGTCCACCCTGGCCTCACATCGGGAGGCATGGAGACGCACTATCCACAATGCTGCGACCTCTTTCGAGAAGACATGCCGAATGGGTCTTGAAGAGAAACGACAATGCAGAAAGAACTGCAATTTGGAAACAACATCACCCAAGGAGATTTTCTGCTGTGCTTTCTGCAACCAAACTTGCCTATCTCCGATTGGCCTTTTTAGTCATCAACGCGCTTGTAAAAAGCGTGGGATGAGTCCTTCCTAAGAATCTTCGTTTGCAAAGTAATGCCGAGAGATTATATGGCAGTATAGATCCAGCCTCAGTGACACTTGTCAGAAATATACAAACATTTGATTCCACGGTATGTACCACTTTGGCACCACATCCAATAAAATAATAATACATTGCTAGAACATTATCCCATTAGATGTTCGTAATTTGAAAGAACTATGGGAAGAGACAACTAGCAAAAAATATTGGCAATGTGAGTTAATGAAAAGCTCACATTTTCTAACTACTGTTTAACTAATTAAAATTGAATTAAAGGAATATAGCATTAACTATGTCAACTGTTTTGCATTAAAAAGTTGTTAAATATATCATGCTGTTTGTAGGCAGATTTTTGCAACAGCTAATTGTGAGAAATAGTCATGTAGTATCTAATTGCATAACTGGATAGCATATAAAATTCACAATTAGGTGAATTATATTTAGTAAAATATGTTCAAATACATTGTTTTATAGATTGTAGGTTTTTATGGAAGTATAATGGAATCGAAGCACATTTTTAATTACCTAATTATTGCCATTTTCCAAGTCCACTTATGCCATAATTGCTCTTATTTTCATAGTCCAGGCTGGGGGGGGGGGTTCCTTTTAATTACACAAAATTGTTTTACCTGTAAAAAGGAATCCTCTTTTTGTATCCATATGTTAACCACATGCAATGCAGCCTACCTAAACATTTGGAAAACGATCATTTTAATGTTATCATGGTTCATTATCATATTACCATATTATTGCACAACTAGACACAAACATTTTGATCTTGGATCCAAAGTTGGAATTCACTTCAGTAAATTTTGTACAGACAATTTCATTCCATGTAGACCATACCTCTAACCAAGAGCTTTCCAGGTATTACATGTTGGCAACAGACTTTTCAGACATGCATCATTTTGCATTACTAGTAAAGCAGAGGTCAAACCAACCTCTTATAAGAGATATGGACACATACAAACATTGTAATCAAGAAATGTATGCAGACAGAACATATATCATGAGAACTTTTTTAATGTATATACTAGCTTGGAGACCTGGCAGTGCTCAGGTTATTTGTGTGCCAAGTGTGGTCCTGATCCATCATTCATGGGGGCCGCAGTGGTCTCTGGGAGTGAGTGAAGGTATTGCAAGTCCCATCATCCATGGCAAGTTTGGTTCAGATCCATCGTTGGTTGGGTTCAGAGTGCTATCTGGGTGTAAGTGAACTACAACTCCTATAAATCAAGGTCAATTCCGCCAAACCTGGTCATGGGGGTTTTGCATGCCAAATGTGGTCCAGGTGCATTAGTGAAGGGGGTTGCAGTGCTGTAGCAACCCAGTTCTCTTTTGTGCCTGGGGGGCAGGGGGCAGCACCGGGGGTCCCACTTGCATTAGAACCAGCCGCAGCTGAGGAAGAAATGGAGGAAGGGGTTAATGAGTTCGCTGGACCTTCCTCTCCCACAGAGAGCTTGGCCTGGGATGAAGGATGGCCGGATGGCTATGAGAACTGGGAAGGTCAGGCTGATTCTGAAAGTGCTGATAGCGATGAATGTTATGAGAAACCGGGTGGGTACGGATCACAGGAGAGAGTTTGGGAAAACATAGGCGATGAGGCCATGGAAGATGAGAGGGAGTTAGACTCTCATGAAGATAGTGAGCCAGGTGCTGGGAGGCAAGGTCGGAGCTTCGATAGGAGACGGAGCATCGACTCCAGCAGGAGGGATTGGCACAGCAGCCTAGAGCGCCAGAGAAGCGCTAGATCCCGTAGCACAGATTACCGCCGAAGCCAAGAGCGTCGGGGACCCCGCCGGGAGGTTTAAGTATAGGATCCGTGGGAATGGATCCTCAGTAGCTCGGCCACTTCTAACCTAAGGAAGTGTAGCGAGCAAAGGACCACGGAGCCAAGTTGCGGCTCGTACCTTGCCAAGAAGTTTCTTGGACCCTGATTGAACTTTGCCTTGTTTCTTGATCCGTTTGGTTTTGCAGAGCTTTTGCCAAGCCTATTGCTACGACCTTTGCCTTTGGATTTTACTACGGACTCTTTGCTTTTGAACTGAACTTTTCTATATCTCATGGACAATTGCTTTTTCACCTGTTCTATATTCTTCAATAAATAGTTAGCTGATTACCGTCTCTGTGTGTGTGATTAAGGGGCCGGCCGAGTCCTTGCATCGTGACAAGTGCTCTGTCTTGATGCAGGGAGAACTACAACTTTCTTTCTGTTGAGCCAGTCTCCCAAACCTCTCTAGTCTGTTCAGTAGCTGATCAATTCCTCTGTGTTTGCTGTGTGCCATAGGAAATGGTAGGAAAGGGTTAAGGGAGAGGCAGTGGGTAGGCTCATGCGAATTCCACACAATGAATAATAATAGTAGTAATATAAAAATTTAATTTATATACTGCTCTATCTCCCCAAGGGGGACTCAGGGCAGTTTGCAAATAACATCACCAAAACATGCATGACATAAAATTAACAAAATAACATAAGCATAAAATTATCACAATAACACATATATTTTAAAATAATCCTGCCTGTTCAGAGCAATTAAAAGGCCGGGCCAAGGCTAGTGCAAACTCAAAATATGAGGGAGCCGGGAATTAAGTACAGTGCTATAACAGACTAACAGCAATAGCAGATACAGGTCTGTGGCTTCTAATTTCCAGGGCCTATTAGAGGGATGACTGGGGTAATAGGTAGGAAGTATAAGGCCGAAATTCAACAATGTTTGGAGCTTGGCTAGAACTGGTTATTCTCAAAGGCTTGTTGAAACCACCAGGTCTTCAAGCTCTTACGAAAGGAGGGTAGGGATGGGGCTTGTCTTATTTCCCTTAGCAGGCGGGGGGGGGGGGCACAACCCAGAAGGCCCTCTCTGTTGTTCCCACCAAGCGTACTTGTGATGGTGGTGGGAACAAAAAGAAGGCCTCCCCGGAAGATTTTAGAGTTCGCGCCGGTTCATAGAAGGAGATGCGATCATGGAGATAGGTGGGGCACAAACCGTTTAGGGTTTTATAGGTCATGACCTGCACCTTGAATTTGGCTCGGCAACTTATTGCAGCCAATGAAGCTGTTTTAATAGGGACGTTGTATGCTCTCTATAGTTTGCTCCAGTAAGGAGCCTGGCTGCTGCCCATTGTACCAGTTAAAACTTCTGGGCCATCTTCCAGGGCAGCCCCACTTAGAACACATTGAATAGTCCAGTTTGGATGTAACCAAGACGGGGATCACCCTGGCCAAGTCGGACTTCACAAGGTATGGTCACAGCTGGCGCACAACTTTGAGTTGTGCAAATGCCCTCCCGGCCACCACCGACACCTGAGCATCAAGCAACAGCATTGAGTCCAGGAGGACCCCCAAGCTATGGATCTGAGCCCTTAGGGGGAGTGTAACCTCATTGAGCACAGGTTGCCACCCAATACCCCGGTCGGCCCCACGACTGACCAGGAGGACCTCTGTCTTGTCTGGATTAAGCTTCAACCTGTTAGCCCTCATCCAGTCCATCACAGCTGTCAGACACTGGTTCAAGGTCTGGGAGGCTTCCTTGGAATTCGGTGGAAATGAGTAATAGAACTGGGTGATCAACTGAAAATACGGAAGGGTTTGGTGGGCAATGACCTTGAGTTTTGGAGTTGTAGTTCACCTACATCCAGAGAGCACTGTGGACTGAAGCAATGATGGAGCTGGACCAAACTTGGCATGAATTCTTAATATGTCCAAATGTGAATAGTAGTGGAGTTTGGGGAAAATAAACTTGACACTTGGCTCTTTAATCAAAGAGCATTCTGAACTCCATCAATGATAGAATTGGTCCAAACTTACCACTCAGAACCCCCATGACCAACAGAAAATTCTGTTTTCTGATGATCATTGGCAACCCCTCTGACACCCCCTCGTGACCTCCCCCCCCCCCGGGTACTGACCCCCAGGTTGAGGATTACTGTTTTAATGTGTTTTAAACATGCTGTTCTCAAGCTCTAACCTCCAATATATATGTGAGACCAAAAGAGAAGTAGTGGTGCAGCACTCAGACAATATAAATGCTTGTCAAATGAAGTAGGATCACAGTGAAAAGTACTGACACTCACACATACATACTGAAACACCCACACACAACCATTTCTAGATGATATTTTAAATGAATTATTTGATATGGAAAAAAACAGTTTGTTGTTCCATTTAGTGCATTTTGTAAAAGAGAGAAAAGAAAGTTCTCTTTGTTGATTGTGTAAAATGATATATTCTTTTAAAGTGAAAATTACAGGGGAAAGGCCAGCAAGAAAACTGAAACTGTTCACAAAAGTGGACGTTGAAAGCGCATTAAAGGCATCAAAATGCCTTGGAACTCAATATCTGATGCTCATAGTTGGAATGAAGTTTAAGTAACCGTACTTCCAGTTGTTGTGGGAGGTAAAAGTCCCATAAATGTTACCATAATCTGGGAGGACACTTTGGAACATTCTTGAGCATTATGGTTTTTATGACTGTCTTTGTAAGGGAGCCTGGAAGCAGCATTCAAGGCCGAGATAAACTGTGGGGGATTAAGGGCTTCACATGCTTTATCGTCGGGAAGCTCCCATTTACATGGGTTAGCTTTGCAATCAAGATGTGTTTATTGCTTTTTTTTTAAAAGGAAAATAAAATATAATAATAATAATAATAAAAGATGTGTTTATTGCTATGATGATGGTGATGGGATTCCCCCCCCCCCCCGAAATAAAATATCATTCTTATCATAATCATATTAGGATGGTAAAAGAAAGACACAAAATTCATGGGAGGAAGGGGAGTGTAGGGTAGTGTAGGGTAAGGAGGAAGGAAGGAAGGAAGGAAGGAAGGAAGGAAGGAAGGAAGGAAGGAAGGAAGGAAGGAAGGAAGGAAGGAAGGAAGGAAGGGAGGAAGGAAGGAGAACATGGCAAACACCTGCCTTTAAAACGTTCCAGTATCAGATCCTAAACAATACTTGCATTTGAGGAAGTCAGCTTAGGCTGGCTGTACACCATAAGATTAATGTAGCTTTTTAATATACTGTAGAGTCTCGCTTACCCAACCTTTGCTCATCCAACGTTCTGTATTATCCAATGCAGTCTGCCTCCTGCCCAGATCCACAGCTGTTTCAATACGATGTTTTGGTGCTAAATTCATAAATACAGTAATTACTACATAACATTATTATGCATTGAACTGTTCTTTTCTGTCGATTTGTTGCAAAATATGATGTTTTGGTACTTAATTTGTAACATCATAATGTAATTTGATGTTTAATAGGCTTTTCTTTAATCCCCTCCTTATTATCTAACATTTTCACTTATCCAATGTTCTGCCGGCCCATTTAGGTTGGATAAGCGAGACTCTACTGCAGGGGTAGGGAACCTTTGGCTCGGGAGGCAGATGTGGCTCTTTTCATGATTGCATCTGGCTCTCCAGAACAGCCCGGGCCTCGGTTTCCCAGCATACAGCGGGGAGGAGTGACAGAAATGTGCCATGACTGCCGTTTCCATGCCACCATCACCGCCTCCGTCTTCCTTCCTTCCTTCCTTCCTGCCTTCCTGCCTTCCTTTCCTTTTCTTCCATCCCCTTTCTTTCCTTCCTTCTTTCTTCCATTCTCCCTCTTCCTTCCTTCCTCTTCCTTCCTTTCTTTCTCCCTTCACCCTTCTCCTTCTCTCCTTCCTTTTCCTCACTCTCTCCCCTTCCTTCCTCCATTCTCCCGCATTCCCCCTTCCTTCCTTCCTTCCTTCCTTCCTTCCTTCCTTCCTCTTATATTCTTTTCCCCATCTTCCTTTCCTCCTTCCTTTCTTTTCACTTCTCTCTCTCCCCTTCTTTCTTTTCTTCTTTTCCCTTCATTAATTTACTTTTTCCTCGCTCCCTTTCCTTTCTTTTCCCCACCCTTTCCTTTCCTCCCTTTCCATTTCCTTCTTTCTTTTCCCCTCCTTGTCTCTCTCCTGCTTTTCTTTTCTTCCTTTTCCATAGTTTGTTCTCTTTTCTTTCTTCATCTCCCTCCACCTCCCTCCCTCCTTTATTTCCTCTGTCTTTCTTTCTTTCCTTCCCAGAGTCCTGAGCATGCCCTTTGCAGAGCCAGGTCTGAGGTGTCCCCTCATTCTGCCTGGGGAATCCTTTTCTCATAGTATCTACTAGGCATGAGAAAAATGAAACGGAAATTAAAAGGATTCGTAAGAGATTCGTATGTAATGGGACTTTTGAGCTTTTACGGATCGCTGCCGCGAACCCGAAGTAGACTTCCTTTACGGTCCTTGAGGCCAACAATTTGCGTTATGATCGTAATAAATTCTTAATTCTTAATTAATTAATTATTGTACTACGTACTCACTTCTCCCTGTCTTCTCCCCCTCATTTCCTTCCCGCCTTCATTCAGCTTCTTCTTTTTCCCGCCTTTCTATGGGGAACTGGAAGTGACGCTGCTGCTAGGTAGGCAATGCATTCTGGAAAGTGTAGTCCTCCACGCTTCCCCCCCTCCTTCTCTTCCCCGTTGCTCTGCTGCCATGCCCCATCTCAGGGGCCAGCTTCACACACACACACGCGCTTCTCCTCCTCTCTCTCCCTGCGCTCTCTCAGATGCTTCTCTTCCCCGTTGCTCTGCTGCCATGCCCCATCGCAGGGGCCAGCTTCACACACACACGCGCGCGCGCTTCTCCTCCTCTCTCCCTGCGCTCTCTCAGATGCTTCTCTTCCCCGTTGCTCTGCTGCCATGCCCCATCGCAGGGGCCAACTTCAGCCCTCCAGGTACGTGTTTTGGACTTCAATTCCCACCATTCCTCACAGCCTCAGGCCTCTTCCTTTTCCTCTCAGCCTGGGCAAACTTGGGCCCTCACTCCCTCAGGATCGGGGTGAGAGAGGCAGCGAGGAGCGAGGGGGCCTCCCTTCTTCCTTTTTTGCTGCTTCCAAGAATAGAATACCCCTCCCTCCCTTCCTCCTTCCCTCCCTCCTTCCTATTTGGAGAGTCCCATCTAGAATTCAGTGTGGTTTATTCAAGTTTTGGCCCACAACTCCCAGAAATCCCAGCCAATTTACCAGCTGTTAGGATTTCTGGGAGTTGTAGGCCAAAACCATCTGGAATGCGCATGCTCTGGCATACGAATTACTAACGAATTTCGTTAGTACTTGATTGATTGATTGATTGATTTTATTATTTATGAGTCGCCCTCCACGTCAGTGCTCCGGGCGACTTACACATAAAACACATAAAAAGAGTTCAATAGTTAAAAGCTAAAAAGAATAGGAAAATTAATTAAAATAGTTCCAGTAACTCAGGCTAAGTCTGGAGGGTGTCCTTAGCCGTAGCTTTCGGAAGAGCCAGGTCTTCAATGCGGTCAGGAACTGGGGCATGTCCGGATAGCTCTCTGATCCGCCGGCATCAAGTTCCAAAGAACAGGGGCCGCGATGGAAAAGGCTCTCCGTCTCGTGGTGTCGAGGCGGGCCTCACTCACACCTGGGATGCGGAGAAGGTCCCTGTTTCCTGAACGCGCGACCTTAAATGAGCTGGTTCGGACAAGCAGTCTTTTAAATAAGCTGGGCCGGCACCATGGAGGGCCTTAAAGGTAGCGACAAGATCTTGTGGATGGCTCTGAGCTCGACTGGCAGCCAGTGCAGGCGCTGTAGAGATGGCGCGATATGGCATCTCAGTGGTGTCCGGTGAGGAGTCTAGCACATTTAGTTGAATTCAGTCTTAAAATATATTATATATATTATATGGCTCTCACTGAAATAAGTTTACTAATCAAATTTGATTTTTGCTTTCGAAACCATGGCTCTCTGAGTCTTAAAATATATATAAATGGGAAATAAATTTCCAAATATTTTGATGGCTCCCTACTCTACTGTATGTGTCTGTGTATATATATAAATTTTATTTGGTTATGTAGATAAAATATAACAATGACAATTACATTTTTTCATATATTCATACATTCCTATATTCTGTCTTATACATTTCTGTTGATTCCTATTCTTTACCTTTCTATACTTATCTACAACTTATCAATGTTTCTCTTTCCCTCTTCCTCCCTCTCCCACTTTCCCTGGGAACAAGATTAATGTAGTTTGATATTGATGAATTAATTCCAGTATTATAGAATTGAACCATGGTTCAATGCCATGGAATCCTGGGAGTTGTAGTGAAGCACGCACACTCTTTGACTGAGAAGGCTAAAGGCTTGGAACCTCCTCCCATGAGTGGGGGGAAGTGGGGAAAAGCAGAGGGGACAATCTTACATTGTTCTCTACCTTTGAGGTCAGTCTTTTGGGGTGGCCAACTATCCCCCCCGGTAACACCTGACTCTTGAAAATGCATTCTGGACTCAGTTTCCATGTGCTACAAAAGCAGAATTTTAAAGAATCCCACTGGAAGTGCCCTTACATTATATGATTGCCTCTGTGGGATTCCATTTCCAAAACGTATGGAAATGAAGCACATAAAGCATGGAATGAGGGTCACAGTTTCAACAATTCCATAGCATTGAGCCACGACAGTATCAAACTTCAAAATCTTATGCCGTCAACTTCCTTCTCTCAGTTTCTAAGATGCTACAAGATCCTTTGTAAACAGTAAGAGGTTGAACTCATGATGGCTATTCTCCAGCCTAAAGGGGCACTTTGATCTATGTGTTCCCTTAGATGGCTGACAGGAAGCCTGCGGAAAGCAATAGATGGCTGGACGGCAGGGCAGGGCTGACTGGTAGCAGATGGTCTTATCTTTAATATTTGCATTTATTTGTTTGTTTGTTTATGATGGACTGACAGAAATGGCAAGTAGTCAAGCAAAGTTATCTGCATCCACTCCCATGCTGCTATGTGAGCTTCTTTTGACTCATGGAAGATGGACACAAAGTTCTAGGAGGCGGTCGTCAAAATGATCCTGGACTTGACATTGAATAAATTAGTAGCAATCTTCCCATCAAAATATTTCTAATTTTATGAAAACTGCCTAAAACAGACTGAAAACCATACAAGATGGCCTTAAAACATACATTGCATCAACCTAATGAGATAATTACGTAGTTTCCATTTGTGGCATCATCCATAAGGCAGGGTTTTGACTTTAAACTGGAATCTTACGATTTAGTTTCAACATTACATCTTTCTCTTCTTTTCTCCTTCTTCTTCTTTTTTACAATTTAAGCATGAAATGAAACTTGTTGTTTAGTTCATCAAAAGCAATTTTTAATGAACTTAGCTGTCAGTGCCAGATTTTTATTTGGCCCGGATGATCTTAATAATGAAAACTCAGAGACTTCAAAACTCCTCTCGATACAGTTAAAACTAATTGAAAATGTGTGCATGGGAGACGTCTAAAGAAATAATGTTGCAATTATATGGATTATTAATAGCTACTCCAGATAATGATTGTGATTATAATACATGGGAAAAAGGGGTGAGATGACTTCTCAGGCCATCTGGGGACCACTGTGAAATCCACGGGAAACCTGTCTATCCACACAGTCCTTTATTGCCCACAACAGGAGAGCACAACTGCTAATCTAATGTGAAAAGTAAAAGCGATCTCAAGATACTTTGCATTCCTACTCCCACAATCCTTTACTGCGGGCCACACTGAATGGAGCTTTTGGGACTTATGGGTAAAGAAGCTGAAATACAACAATTGATATTGGAGGCGCCATTGAGTCTGATATTTTGGATGCCCTGTTTGGTGTAACCACATGAAAACCAATATTTGAATACCTCTTATTTTCATTAGATGGATATTGCACTAAGACTTTGGACCTCATCACGTTGAGGTTTTCCACATAGTAGAACACAGTTAAAGGACAAAGAAGCATGGATCCTATCATACAACATAAGCTTTCTTCCAGCTATTATCTGTGCCCCATCATCCTCAAAATGCCCATGAAGTGTGAAAGGAGGGAGCTCTGAACACGAGTGAGCAATCGTGTTCAGAGCTCCAAGCACATATCAGATCCGTAATTTCCAGCTTGGGATGGGAAGTGCCTAACTTACCCATCCCATTTTGTTGTCATCACATGGTTGTGTTTTGAGAGGGGTTTTGATGGGCAGTCTTTTGGGGAGTGTCTTAAGAATGGGGCTTGGGAAGGCAAACAGCACATAGAAGTGGTGTCTTAAGAATGATGCCTCATGTCTCCTCTGAGCAGATGATTGAGCTAGAGGTGGGAAGAGGCAATCCTGTTCGATGGGGTAAGTAAATTTGTCATTATCTTTAAATAGAAGATTTTCTCTTTTTTTAAAAAACAAACATACATAGGATGGAGAGGCCAGAGAAAAGGCTTCCTGTTTAATGATTCTAAACCCTGCCAACAATGGGGAAAAAACTCAAGAGGCAAATATGTGTGATGGGAAGACAGAACTTGAAACGGGACGATTGGTGATAGAAAGGGATGATTGTCTTCACTAGACATACGGATCCCCATACTTCTCAACATCCATGTGATGAGGTTGTTTAATACCCGCCTAGTAAATGCACACTGGCTAATTTATTTATTTAAATCTTTTCTACCCTGACCTTCTCACTTCCAAAGAAGGACTCAGGCCAGCAAACAGCAAATATTCAATTTAAAATCTAAAACATGATACATTTACAATAAAATTATTAATTACAAATACAATAAATACATTTAAAAAGCCTTTCGTCAAAGTAAAATCGAGTCCAACTCAATCCATATATTCGGTCTGTATCTAGTGGTTAGCGACTTTAGTCGATGCCCGATCTCCTCCTTCATTCTGCGAAGGCCTCATTGCACAGCCACATTTTCACCCACTTCCTAAAAGTCAGGAGGGAGGGGGCGGATCTAATTTCATTTGGAAGAGAATTCCACAGCTGGGGGGCCACCACAGAAAAGGCCCTGTCCCTCGTCCCCACCAGATGTGCCGGCGAAGGTGGTGGGACCAAGAGCAGGGCCTCTCCGGACGATCTTAACACTCTTAATCCAATTGGCCATATTTTAAAGCATGTTTCTTCGTCCCTATCCTCTAATTTTTGTATTGCCTTGCTGCTAAACAAAATGTTCTGGGGAATTCAAAAGCTGACCCTGCTTCAGTACTACTTTAAAGAAACACTTTCGTGCTCCTAATAAAGATATTGATGCTCAACTTTGATTTTTGACAAAATAAACATGAGTTATGATCCCATACAGTGACTTTGGACCTCTGCAACAAGGCCATGTTTTTGCCCCGTATTGGGGCAAATCCATGGGCTCCCAGCGGGGTGTGTGGAGAAGCCACTGCTCCACCGGCATCACCTGCCTTTCCTTGCCCCTCATCCAATGTGAGGAAGCATCACCACACGGCTTCCCCCCATTACTGGGAAGGCAACAAAGGAAGGCTTGCACTGCTTTTTCTCCCTTTTTGGCATGGAGCCCAACCATAAGTGTCTGTACCTTGTATGAAGAGCTCCGTGCCGAAAATAGAGGGTAGTTGATGAGGTAGTTTAACAAAAATCTGCTACTAGTGACGCTGAAGGTGTTGAATGTCTATTTGTACCTGTGGTATAATAAGGAAAAACCCGGGCTTCATTGAGAAATGCCGAGTAAACATTTTAGCCTTCCTTCCCATCAACAATTGCATCTAGTTCTCAGATTTTTTTTAAAAAAATTCAGTCACACATTATGCCTCCCATGTAAAAGATTTGTGGCAATTGCATGATATATGAGGTGCCATTTGTAAAATATTATTTAGTGTAAAACATGATTTTCTCCCCCCCCCCCGATACACTGATTTATAAGTTGGATTTATAAATCTGCACTTCTCAGGGGTTGAGTTATATATCTTGTCTCTGATTTATAAAACTTGCCAGTAAATCTTCAGCCAAAAGTTTTGATTCAGAAATCATTATTTTAAGCATTAGATTTAGCGAAAACATTCGTCTGATTTATAAGCCACGAAATGGTTTTACATACCCCAATCTGGATTTACAAATCCTACAACAGGTTCACAAATCGTGCCAACAGAATCCTGAATATAACACACACACACACACACACAGAGAGAAAAAGTGTCATGATTTACAAATCTTCACTTTGCAACTTTAGGGTACAACTGACTGATTTATAACTCTGAGATTATACAATAATGATCTTAGTTTATAAAAATTCTTACTTTAACTTGGAGTCAAAATTTTGATTTATAAATAATGATTAGGTTTACTGCTGGGTAGGATACACGAATTGCTTAGCACATTGCTGCTGGGAGAAAGCAGTCAAAGAAACCAGGCGAGATAGCACAGAAGATAGACAGAGAAACAAACTTTGCTGATCAAATTCAGTAAATATGAAAAAAAATGATGCTGCCATTTTAAAAGGACATAAAATAGGATTGAGGAGCAAAATGTCATTGACTGAAACTCTGCGGCTGAGTTTGGAAATGGTAGGAATTCATTACTCTAGAACAGGGGTGCTCATTAGGTAGATCGCGATCTATTGGTAGATCGCGTAGGGTGTCCTGGTAGATCGCAGGCAGGGTGGGAGGAAGGCTCAGTCCCGCCCCACAGGCTCCCGATGTAGAAGGAGGTTGAACTAGATGGCCCTTGGAGGTCTCCTCCTATTCTAGGAACCTATTATTATTATCAGAGACTGAATGTCCATCTGTGGGGAATGCTTTGATTGTGTTTTTCCCTTATGACGGAAGGAGGTTGGACTGGATGGCCCTTGGAGGTCTCCTTCTACTCTAGGAACCTGTTGTTGTTGTTACTATTATTAGTAGTAGTAGAACTAGCAGAGGCTGAACGAATAATATTATTATTATGAATAAATTCAGGGGCTTATTATACTCACATTTAGTTGAATACAGTCTTAATATATATGATATGGCTCTCACTGAAATACATTTCCAAATATTTTGCTTTTATGGCTCTCTGAGTAGTGAGTAGGTAGATCATTTTGACTTGGTTGTTTTATAAGTAGCTCGCATGCTGAAAAAATGTGAGCACCCCTGATCTAGAACATCACATTGTTATTGTTGTTGTGTGCCTTCAGGTCATTTCAGGCTATTGAAAACTCAATTTTTTTGGGACAAGATTTATTAAGAATGGGGGCACATCCAGATAGCACCTAAAATGCGCACTCTCTTGTGTTTTCCCCTGGGGAATCCAAATAATGCCTCAGGTAAAAATAAATTATTTTGAGACAAAGGAATTTGACAGCTGGAAAGACCCAGGTTTTTTCAGCTGCGGGTGTTGTATGGATGGGGGACTCCATTCCCTTTTCTCTGGAGTTCTAAGGCAGAGAAATTATGCTCCAGGAGAAGGGAGAGAAATCACTCCTGACCCTCCTTCTCCTGGCACATTATTTCTAAGCTCTAAGAAAGCTCTGGAGAAGGAGGAATGGTGGCCACGTAAGTTATTTTCTTTTTAAAAGGCTTTTCTGGGGGGGGGGGGGTTGTTTAGTGTCTCAGTGCCCTGTCAGAAAGTCTGGCAGGGTATCTGTACACCCCCCCCCCCAGAAAGTGTGGAAGTTGGGGGGAGGTGTCTAGACTTCAACCCGGGCACAATCGCATTTACGAAACCCAATTGCTCCTGAGTAAAAAAGCTGTGTGGAACCACCCTGAGTTTGCTATTGTCTTTCTCTGAGGCTGAAAGTATCTGACTTGCCCAGTGGGTTTCTGCAGCTGAGTTGCAATTCAAATCCTGGTCGCTAAAGTCATAGCCCAATGTTGAAACCATTACATCATGTTGGTTCTGGGACTTTACTACTAGATATGCACAATGGGACAATTTTAACTGTTTTTCTCTTATTCTACTATCCCTATCTCATACTATCTTGCCTTAGTAAGAGTTTGGAATGACGCAGATGTTCATCCTGCTTCCACACGGCTTAAAAAAATAACATTTTAGAGGTAATAAAGGTAGTCCTTAGACTACAACTCCCAGAATCCACTGTTTTCTCAGACAATCTGGAAGATGTCTACTGTGGACTTGGGGTAAATTTAGACAAGAGGTGCATCTACACTGCAGAACAACTTCAGTTTGACACCATTTTAACTACCTTAATGCAATGCATAGGAATACTGGGACTTGAAAACATTTTGGATCATTATTCTGTTCCTCCTGTTTTCTGCATTGTTAACTCTATTGTGTGCCTTCAAGGTGCCTCTTGAGTTATGGCAAACCATAGCCATAGGGCTATGCAGAAGTGGTTTGCTCAGTTTTTCCTCTGAAATGTAGCCTACAATACCTGGCATTCATTAGTGATCTCCCAATGAAGTTCTAACCAGGTTGAATCCTGCTTAATTTCCAAGATATGTTGGGATCTGATGCCTTTAAGCAACGTTCTCCATTAATTCTTTTTTGCCAGGATGGGTCTCCCAGTGTGAAACTATTTCCTCCCCCCTTTTTCTAACAAGCTGTTTACTCTCTCCTCCAGATCATTAACAAAGATGTTAAAATAAAATGCTACCTGTTACCATTTAGCCTCCTCCGCTTCCTTTTTATGGCTTGTGCACTCCCGTTCAGCCCACAGTTAGCACCACATTGTGGCCGGGTTACTTGAATCCAAGGTGAGTTCATTTCTCAAGCAACATTTACTTTGTGAGAGGCAGCTCCTTCTCTGTCTCGTTCCCATCCAAATCTATCACATTTTTGTTACAAGCCTTCCTCGGTTTATTTTGCAATTCTATTTTTAAGGAAGCAATCAAGAATCCTGGCAAGATAACCTGTAACACTGATGCCTTCTGATCGCAAGAGTCTGGGAGCCAAGGCTCTGTTGTAAGTTGCTCAAAATCATCCCCAATCTGCAACACACACATGCCAGGCATCCTCTGTATCTTGTTGCAATCCTTTTTTTAAAAAAAGACAGATTGTACCCAGTTAGAACTGAGTCGAGGCTTTCCCCCAACTGTAATCAAGAGTAATGGCCCAGGTGCACACAGATCGGATAAATAAGTGAAGCATCGTGATTGTCAGGAAGCCGTACCGGTCCCAGATCTATAGCATAATTGTTCAGAGAGAGTTCATCAGTTGATTATTTACATCTGAAGGAGCAGAAAAGAGAGCAAAGATAAGGCTGCTGGTGTGCATAGGAAATGTATGTCGAAATTACCACAGTACAGAGCTTTCCAAACATTGTTTGATGGGGACACACTTTTAAAGACATGCATCATTTAGTGGCACAGTAATTCTATTTTGCTAGCAACCTGGAGGTTAAATTAACCCCTCATGAGAGATATGTACGCATACATGATGAAATGTATGGGGACACAACATATCTCATTAAAAACTTCCATATATACAGTATATATACAGTGTGTGTGTGTGTGTGTTTATATATATATATATATAGGGGCTGCTTGATCCATAAAATAATTTGTTTCTAAACTCATGTGGGGGGGAGCTGCTGTTGTTGCAAAATAGAAAGTGTTCCGAAAATTTTTGGGAAAATTTCAAAATTGATACGTATTTAATAACTAAATTCGTTATTATTTCGTTATTGGTGCCACGCATGCGCAGTGTGCAGGGGATGCCCAGCTCCACGCCCCCTCGCCAGCTGAGAATCAACCCGTGATATCTCTAATGCGGGGTTGATTCTCAGCTGGCGAGGAGGGATGGTGTGCATGCCCTCCACGACCCCTCGCCAGCTGAAAGAACCAACGTGGGTTATCTTCAACCCACGTTGGTTGCTGTCAGCTGGCCAGGGGAGAGTGCAGGCGCTGCCCTCCACTCTCCCCTCACCAGCTGAGAACCAAGGCGTATTAAAGATAAGAAAGGGCGAATGGAAATAAAAATAACATAATAACGCGCCCTTTACGGAAATAGGGGACCCAGTTTCGATTTAGAAACATCACTTCCGGGTTGCTGGCTGCGGGTCGAATTAGGGTCAAAATCGATTTAAATACAAAATAATAATGGTTTTCTAAGGATAACGACCAGAGATATCCACCCCTAATATATATTTATGAGATATATATATATATATGAAATTTGTAAGATAATGGTATAGATTTCTAAGATTTTTGTCATGCATAAGTAACAATAAGTTACAAAAACTAATATTAATAATGTTACTAATACTGATTGGCAGCTTTGCTGCATGCAAATTGGTATTGCTTATTCCACAGGGACTCACAGTTTTCACGTAACATTTGTGCAACACCCTTGCACACTTCAGCCAACACACTAACATGTTGCAACACCCAGTTTGGAAAACTATGCAATAGTAGGATGAATTCACTGCAAAAAGAGAAATTCCACATGAATATTAGAAAGAACTCTCTGATGGTCAGATCTGTTTGACAGCAGAATACACTGCCTGGGTGGAATCTCTTTCTGTGGAGTTTTCTAAACAGAGGCTGGATGGCCATCTGTCAGGAGTACTTCGATTGAGTGTTTCTGCAGGTTGGACTGAATGGCCCTTGGAGACTCTCCTAATACTTATGATTCTATGAACAAAGAAGCATTATACTTTCATCAAGGTCAATCAACCTGAGATATTTTGCCATCTCAAGACTTCCTTTTGATTTGGTAAAGATAAAGCATATAGCAGCGACTAATTAAGACTATGGGCACTTTCACGCTACAGAGTTATAAACATTCCCTGTTATTGAACTTGACAGCACTTTACCAAACTATAATGTGAGGATTCTGTAAGATGAAGCCATGACAGTTCAAAAGGGACCGAGCTATTATAACTATGTAGTATTATAATATTTGGAGTTCAAAAAACCAGGGAGGCCAAAATCCATCTCATTGCCTGCTACGAAACCACATCTATCACTTGTAAGAGAGGAAGTACCATCAGTTTACAGCAACCTTTTATCATCCTGCATGACTATATGCAAACTCATTCCTTCCTTGCACCCTCCCAATGCCTTCCAAGCTTTAATCTTTCTGCAATTTTCAGGACACTCTCCTGAGGTTTGTGAAATCTGAAGCATTGATGTGTGTGTGTGTGTGTGTGTGTGTGTGTGTGAGAGAGAGAGAGAGAGAGAGAATGAAATAGAAGCATTCTCCACAAATGGCAACTTTTGACAACTACCTTGGCCAATGATCCTACTACCACCAAGGTGAGGAAGGCACATAGAAATGAAATTTTCAGGGGTTTATGAAGAACAGGTAGCAAAAGAAAGTTGTTATTTCACCCAAGCAAGAGACAAGATTGCACAGCATCTCCTTCTGTAGTAGCCTTTCCTTTCCCATTCTTAAATCCATGGGGAAATGTATATTCTCACATTTGGTTCTGGCATTTTGAATTTCCCTGGGCATGCAGGCTGCAATCTGGAAAACAGGGAAGTGTGCTGAAGTCAGCTGACTTCATTGATTGCTTTGGAGACTTTTAAAGCCACTTAACTCGCTCTTAGATTGTGGCCATGCTAGCCTTTGATTTACAAAAGGCACATTTTAAAGTCAAAACCCATGGCAACAGAATTTTAAAGTTCCAAGACCAGCGTTCCTCAAATCCACTCCACAGTGTTTCCGAAAACACAACTTGCAGATAGAGCTACTAGGACCTTGTTTGCATTCATGCCAGCATCTTCAAAATAATCCTGTACATCTTGGCAATTGTCTTTTCTTGCTATTTTTCACTTTTGCAATCATACCTTAAGGGGCTAATTTCCTGCAATACAGGATGGGTAGGAAGGTGGGTGGTGAGGGAAGCTGAGTACAATGTATACTAACAGGCATCATTTATTTATTCACTTTATTTTTATTTTCATCCCACCTTTCTCCCAATGTTTGGACTCAAGATGGCTAACAACAAACACGACAATACAAATTAAAAATAGAGCCAATGCATTTATATATATATATATATATATATATAATTATATATATATATAACCAACATTTAAAATCAGAAACAAGATTCTCTTTATTGAGCAATAAATGAACAAGTGACACAGCGGGTTAAACCTCTGAGCCACTGAACTTGCTGACCAAAAGGTCAGCGGTTCAAATCTAGAGAGCAAGGTGAGCTCCTGCTGTTAGGTTCAGTTTCTGCCAACCTAGTAGTTCAAAAACATGCAGATGTGAGTAGATTGATAGGTACTGCTTGGGCGGAAAGGTAATGGCGCTCCATGCAGTCATGCTGGCCACATGACCTTGGAGGTATCTACAGACAACACCAGCTGTTCAGCTTAGAAACAGAGATGAGCACCACCCCCTAGAATAGACTGAGTGTCCGGGGAAACTTTACATTTACTATGTGTATGCTTGAAAGTGCTGGGGGAGGCCACAGCTGACAGGGAGCTCTGGTGTGGGCTGGACTATGAGGTCATGAAGAGTTGGAAGCAACTGAACGAATAAACAACAACAACAACAATGTGTATGCATGGGTTTGTAAGTTCTGAATGAGTTCAGCAGGAGCCCAAGAAACATAAAAGATAGCTTTAGATGGGAAGCCTGCAGCCTTTGGGCTTGCCACCCCTCGGTATGGCAACCTGGTTAAGATTTGTCATTCCAAAAGGACAAAAGAGATGATACCATTTGCATATCACATCAGGACTACTCTAATTGCAAAAATTAACATTGTGTATCCAAGAGTAAACAACAGAATTGTCATTCCATCTAATGCAACCTGCGCAGCATTTCAGAAAACTCTCCATATGATCCCTCAATAAATCTCCTTATTCACCCCATATCACATGATTCAAGTTATTATAATGTTGGAAGGGGAAACGGCACCCTCCCTCCCCTTCCTGCTTCCTTTCTTTTGGGTGGAGTGTCATATGATCAAAACTTCCCTGCATTTCCAATCCTTCAATCGCCACTTGTTCGCCACCTGTTACTGCAGCTGTTATATTTCTTGTTGTCTGTTGCCGAACAGTTGTAGGACACATATTCATTATGGATTGATGGTATATCTATGGCACGCTAGACCACTGGATAGCTAATTGGCTGTTACAGCAGTCATTGACAATGAGTTATTTTTTTACCTTTCGTGGCAGTTCTTTTCCTCAAGATCTTCCCCAGGGTGGAAAAAACAGCAAAATGAATTGGTTTCCATCTTTATGCCCAGGGATTTATAATAGAATTTTATTTTTCTCACATAAAACATAAGCTCAGGCAGGTCTTTGAGGCCAGATTTTGTGACTTTGTTCCCTTTAACTTGAAGGCAGGTGTTTTGCACATACAAAAAGGAGCTTAGACATTCTCAAAAAGGCAACGTACCACTGGATCTTGCTTCAATTTTCTCCTCTCCTTCCTTCCTTCCCTCTCTCCCTCTTTTTCTTTTATAAAGTCTCTAAGGAGCACAGGGTGGCCTACATAGTCAACGTCCATATTGCTGCTTTAACAATAAACCTGAGATGTAGGTTACATTCAGAAAGAGTGACTGACCTGTGAGCTTCATAGCAGAGTGGGAATTTGAACCCAAATCTCCTCAAGCTTAGAGCAACACTCAAACCACTAGACAACTCTTGAATTTCAAATCACTATATGGATATTATCTGTACTGTGTGGTTAGAGTACTTTGATATAACCAGTCATGTTTCCATCTTAGCGTGATTTGAAAATTCTAGCATTGAACTTCAGTCAAGTCTTCTCACATCAAATTCTTAGTATTTCATGATGCTAGACATCCTAGGTTCCCATCAGTAGGAATAATGACATCTATGGAGCCTCGGATGCTGTGACACCCCCTAGGGGCTGTTTATATCTGTATTTGTACTTTGATGCCCTTACCTGCAAAGTCTTTGTTCTATGGTCCCATTGTTCTGCCATGCGGTCACTCTCTGCCATGCGGTCACTCTCTGCCATGCGGTCACTCAGGGGCGGAGTTGTGTCTTGGCTCCAAACCTGGTGTCCTCGCCTTCAACTCCACCCTTTTCCGGAGTTTACCTGAAGGGGTTTCCTCTCTGGCCTCATTCCAGAGGTATCATGGACAAGCAAGGTTGGAATCTAGCTTGCTGGGAAAAAGCAATATTATTTCACCTATAAAGTCTTCCTTCACTCTCAACCAAGCTGCAGTGCATAGGAGGACCCTTCCTCACCAGAGACTGTGGATTTTGGGGCTTTTACAGAACCTAGTGCGTCTACAAAGGCCGGAGAGCAACAGAAGAACCTGGAATCAAGAGAGATACCGTCACTCTGCAAATGTCAGTGCCGCTTGATCCGTTTGTTGCCCTAACGGACCAAACCTCGCGCGCCATCAGATAAGAGCAGCATCTGGCGGGCTTTGAACTGGAATCGCCCTTTGAAGTGCCAGGCACCTCTCCTGAACTTTGATATGTGAAGAGCCGGATGGTCATCCCTGAGGAAGGAGGGGCCCAGCAGGGGGGCGGGCCGGGGAGGGCTTTTGAAGAGACTCTTGCGTGGGAAAAAGTTAGTCTATCTTTGCTTGCCCTGGATTAAGGACCTATTAAACTACTTATCCTTCAGCATCGTTTGGAGTGAGCGTGGTTCATTAGACCCCCCTTGCCGGAGCTGACATAAAGATAGACTCACCAACTTCTACGGCCGTGAAAACCTTCTGACCGTAGCCACCTTACGAGATGTCTCAAGCTGAGATGGATCCCCTCCCCGACCTGCACCCCGAGGACATGGGTGCGGAGGAGGAGGCCGAGGGAGATGGAGAAGGAGACGAGGCCGGAGCCCCGAGGGTGGAACCCCAGGTCGTGATCTCGGGGATGGAGGACGAGACGCCACGGCTCCCCGCCCCGGCAGCGAGGGACGTGACCCGGCGCAAGAAGCCGGCGCGGTCCGGAGAGAGGGACCCAGCCCTGGACGGTGGTTTCCCCAGCACAGCGGAACTGTGGTTGGAAGTGCAGGTGTTCGCGCTGACCGAGGCGGTGCAGAAGCTCCAGTCTCAGATGGAGCTGTTACTGAGCAGGCTGGAGGAGCTGCCGTGGGTCCTCCCGGACGCCCGACCCCGGGATCGGGGTGCGAGCCGAGCATCGGAGCGGCCAGGCCGTTGGGAAGAGTGACTTTCCGAGACAGTGGAGATGACTTCATCCCACCGAGGGGAGCTTCCACGTTCAACCTGGGCCAGGCTGACCAGAGCCAGGAGATGGCGGGAAGTCGGAGGGAGCTGAAGGTAAAGTTCAACGGGGACCCGCGCCAGCTCTCCTACTTCGTCACGAACGTGCAGAACTTCATGTTAGACTATGGGGATTCGTTCCCCTCAGAAGGGGCCAAGGTGCGGGCTGTGGGGGCCAACCTGAAGGAGGCCGCGGCGGACTGGTTGGTGCAGATGACTGACGTCCAGGCCCCACAGCTGGGGCGGCTAGATGCTTTCTTAGAGGCCCTGCAGACCCGTTTCCGAGACCCCTTAGCAGGCGAAAAGGCGAAGGCCCAGCTGAAGAGGATCTACCAAGGCCAGAGGTCTGTCTCCGTATGCCCTAAGCTTCAAGGCGCTGGCGGGAAGATCCGGGACTGGTCCGCAGTCACAAAGCTGGAATGCTTCAAGGCGGGCCTGAGGTCAGACATCCTTGAGTGGGCTATGCACCGGGAAACCCGAGACCCTAGAAGACTGGATAGTCTCAGCGGGGGGAGTGGAGTGCGATATGGAGCAGATGCCGCGCCGTTACCGGGAAGGTGGAAGAGCACGTGGCTCAGGCCCGATGGGGAAGGCCGGGGCCAGCCCGGAAAGCATCGCCAAGGGCCCGGTCGAGCAGCCGGGAAGGGGCCAAGGGAAAGAGAGGAGCTTGCTTCTCGTGCGGCCGAGAGGGCCATCGGGCTGCGGACTGCCGCCGGAAGGGCCTCCCACCGAAGCCAGAGAAGTCGCCGGAGGCCAAGCCGACCCCGCAGGCCAAGACCCCAGTCCGAGGCAAGGCCGCAGCCGCTGCGGAGACCGCGCGGGCGCCCCGAAGCCTGCGAGAGGCGGATGAGTTGGAGCTGGAGATGGAGGAAAGCGACCCCGAATGGCTGGAAGGAAACGACAACGATCTGCTGTAGACGCCCGGCGGCAGGTCCGACCCCAACAGGGTGGTGAGTCTGATCCCCTTGGCTGTGACACTTATAAATTTGATATCAAACTGTGGAACCCAGAGGGGCCCCAACCCATAGAGACAATAGCCATGCTAGATAGTGGTTGCACCCGGTGCCTGATGTCCCCCCAACTGGCGAAGCAATTGGGGATAAAGCCCCAAGCCTTGATAGAACAGATCCTCTTCTCCCAACTGGATGGGTCCCCGGCCAACGGGAAGCCTGCCACCCACAAGACGGGAGAGATGAGAGTCCAGATTGGGACCCACCAGGAGACCCTGAAATTTGTGATCTCTGCCATGGCGCACCAACCCGTAATTCTGGGGGCCCCCTGGCTACGCACCCAAAACCCGCAGATCGAATGGGGGACAGGGACGGTGAAGTTCCGAGACGGAGAGGCGCGGGTGAGAATAGATGACCCTAGCGAAGACGGGGCCCCAAGCCAAGAGGGAGCCGGAGTGGGGGCAGCAGAGAGCCAACTTTGCAACATCCCGCGAGAATACAAAGACTTGGAGGAGGTCTTTAGCGAGCGGGAAAGTGACCAACTACCCCCCCCCCACCGGAAGTCAGACTGTGCGATTGAAATCGAAAAGGGCGCCAAGCTGCCGAGCCCAAAGTTATACGCCCTGTCCGAACCAGAAAGAAAGGCGCTAAGAGAATTCATTGACAAAAACATGGACAGAGGGTTTATTGAAAAGTCTACGAGCCCGTTGGCGGCGCCGGTCCTGTTCCGCCCCAAGGCGGACGGCTCACTGCGACTGTGTGTGGATTACCGGGGACTCAACGCCATCAGCGCATCGAGCCCCTACCCCTTACCCCTGATGTCGGAGATACTGGCCCAGCTGGGGGGGGGGGGGCTCGCTTCTTCACCAAGCTGGACATCCGGGAGGCGTTTTACCGGATACGGGTGAGAGACGAAGACTGCTGGAAGACGGCGTTCAACTGCCACCTGGGCCAGTACCAGTTCCGGGTCACGCCGTTCGGACTAAAAGGCGCTCCGAAAATATTCCAGCAATTCATCAACGAGATCTTCAGGGACTTGTTATACAAGGGAGTTCTAGTCTACCTAGATGACGTGTTGATCTACTCGACGTCTGAAGCTGAACACGTCGAGTTGACCCGGGAAGTCCTTCGCCGGCTACGAGAGAACCAACTCTTTGTCAAGCTTTCCAAGTGTGAGTTCCACAGACAAGAACTGGACTATCTGGGGTATCGTATCTCCACGCGAGGCTTGGCCATGGACCCTAGTAAAGTAAGAGATGTGCTCGCGTGGGAGGCGCCCCGAACCCGGCGACAGCTACAGGGCTTCCTGGGGTTCGCCAATTTCTATCGGCAGTTCATCCAGAACTTTGCAGAAATAGCGCTCCCCCTGACTGAACTGCTAAAAACCAAGGGCCTGGGGGAGATGAAAAAAGCAAAGTCCCCAAGCGCCAAGCTAAAGTGGACACCGCAGTGCCAGGAAGCCTTCGCCAGCCTAAAGCAAAGCTTCACCAGCCAGCCACTGCTGATGCACCCCCAAGCCGACCGTCCGTTCACGGTACAGTGTGACGCCTCAGAGGCGGCCTACGGAGCGGTCCTCCTGCAGCGAGATGAAGGGGGCACCCTTCGACCATGCGCCTACCTCTCCAAGAAGTTCACGGAGACAGAAAAACGCTGGCACGTGTGGGAAAAAGAGTCGTTCGCGGTCCGGGCCGCGCTCAGCCACTGGAGACACTTCCTAGAAGGCACCACTTCGCCCTTTGAAGTGTGGACGGACCACAAGAACCTACAAGCACTGCAGTCCCCGCAAAGGCTCAACGCCAAGCAACTGAGATGGGCGCAGTTCTTCAGCTGTTTCAACTTCGAACTGAAGTACCTGCCTGAGGCGAAGAATGTGCTCGCCGACACCCTGTCCAGGATGCCCGAGGCCGACTACTCGGCGCCGGAGGAAGTGGGCACAGTGTTCACCAAACGCCAACTGGGTCTGGTGGCCCGCACTCGGGCAGCCGCCAAGCCGCCGCAACCAGCGGTCCCCGGATCCCCGGAACTCTTGGTCGATCTAGCAGCCGCTTATGGGGATGACGCCTGGCTTAAAGACCACCAAGGTGACCTCACCCAGGCAGGAGGAATCTGGTACTACAAGGACAAGCTGTACGTCCCGCAGGCCCAGAGGGGCCAGATCCTAGGCCAAGCCCACGATTCCAAGCTATCTGGCCACTTCGGCCTCACCAAGACCCTGAAACTTCTAGCACGACAGTTCTGGTGGCCGGCGATGCAAAAATACACCAATGACTATATTTCCGAATGCGATGTCTGCGCGAAGAACAAGCCAAAGACGGGCCGGCCCACGGGGTTGTTGCAGCCGGTAGCCGATCCAGCCGAGCCCTGGAGCGAGATCGCCATGGACTTTGTGGTCGACCTCCCACCCAGCGGGGGTACACCACCATCTGGACGGTGGTGGACCTCTTCTCCAAGCAGGCCCACTTCGTCCCCCTGCGACGGCTCCCCACGGCCCCCGAGTTGGGCCGCCTGTTCACACACCACGTCTTCCGACTCCACGGCTGCCCGCGCCGCGTCGTGAGTGACCGTGGGCCGCAGTTCACGTCAAAGTTCTGGAAGGCGTTCCTGGCGGGGCTGGGCTCTCGACGGGCCCTGAGCACCGCCTTCCACCCGGAGAAGGATGGAGCGACGGAGAGGGTCTAACGAACCCTACAGCAATACCTCAGGTGCTACTCCACCTATCAGCAAGACAACTGGGCAGAGCTGCTGGACGTCGCAGAGTACTGCTACAACAACTCCGAACATTCATCGACAGGGGCCTCCCCTTTCCGGGTCGTCTCTGGGCGAGACTTTCCCCCCTTCCCTGCCGCGGCCCCGGTGGCAGACTCGGCCACGCCGCCGACCGATTGAGGAGCCAAGGTTGCCGCCGCTTGGCCGCAGATCCAGGCTGCCCTTCGCCAGACCTACAAACTGTACGCGGACAAGAAACGGGGGGCCCAGCCTACATACGCTGTTGGGGACCGCGTGTTCCTGTCCACCAAGCATCTCAAGTCTACGCAGCAGTCTCGCAAGTTTGCGAACAAGTTCGTGGGACCCCTCCGGGTGGTGGAAGTTATTAACCCCGTGGCGGTTAAACTGGACCTCCCGCACACCTGGCGCAAGGTTCACCCCGTCTTCCATGTGAGCCTGCTCAAGAAAGCGGTGTCCGACCGGAAGTGGTCCGTGTCGGAAGACGCTCCGGTGCCTATCATGGTGGGGCCCCACACCCACTTCGAGATTCGAGAGGTTTTGGACTCGCGGCGCCACAAGGGCCGCCTCAGTTACTTAGTAAAGTGGACTGCCAAGGACTTACAACCCGAGTGGGTGCTAGCCCAACACGTGAGAGCCCCAAGACTGCTGAAAGCCTTTCATGCCGCCTTCCCTGCCAAGCCGGGACCCTGATTCTCTCCCTCCCCTTTGTTCTTCTCTCCCTTGCAGGTGCCCGCTTTTCGGAGGGGGGCGCTATGTCAGCGCCGCTTGATCCGTTTGTTGCCCTAACGGACCAAACCTCGCGCGCCATCAGATAAGAGCAGCATCTGGCGGGCTTTGAACTGGAACCGCCCTTTGAAGTGCCAGGCACCTTTCCTGAACTTTGATATGTGAAGAGCCGGATGGTCATCCCTGAGGAAGGAGGGGCCCAGCAGGGGGGCGGGCCAGGGAGGGCTTTTGAAGAAACTCTTGCGCGGGAAAAAGTTAGTCTATCTTTGCTTGCCCTGGATTAAGGACCTATTAAACTACTTATCCTTCAGCATCGTTTGGAGTGAGCGTGGTTCATTAAACCCCCTTGCCGGAGCTGACAGGGGCCAGAGCTTGCAATGTCCAATTCTTAAAGCCTTTTCTAGGCCCTGGGGACAGAAGAGGTGCCACAAGGAGTAAACCCCTGTGTTGGCCGAACTGGTCAACTGACAGGTTGGTGGTTCAAATCCAGGGAGCAGGGTAAGCTCCTGTCTGATGATCTCTAGCTTCCCATGTGGGGGCATGTGAGAAGCCTCCAACAGGATGGTAAAACATGAAACATCTGGCTGTCCCCTGGACAATGTCCTTGCAGATGGCCAATTCTCTCACACTAGAAGCAATTTGCAGTTTCTGAAGTCGCTCCTGACATGAAAAAATGGAATCTATAAAGGGATCTGGTTGTTTGAGCAGGCGTTTGAAAAGGCAGTGATTTTAACTAAGAGACACTAATGAGATATGTTTTATTGATTTTGTAATGATTGTTTTTATGCTATTGTTTTAATTGTTTTTAACTGTTCTATGATGTTTTGAGCATTGAATTTTTGCTACTGTAAACCACTTAGAGTCTCCTGTGGACTGAGAAAAGAGGTATATAAATATAGTAAATAAATAAATCTTCTTTTGTGATGTAAATCTATACTCATTGTAATAGTTATGTGGCTTCAAGTCCTTCCTGACTCATGGTGAACTAAACGTGTGAGGTTCTTCTTCTTGGCAAGATTTACTCATAGGAGGTTTGTCAGTGCTTTCCTCCAAGGCTGGAACAGAGGTCACTAAGGCGTCTTCTACACTGCCACATTATTTGCTTTGAACTGGATTGTATGAGTATACACTGCTTTATAATACAGTCCAAATAAAATAATCTGGATTTTATATGGCAGTGTAAAGGGGACCTAAGTGAGTTTTCATGACTGATCAGGTACTTGAACTCTGGTATCCCAGAGCCCTACTAACACTCAAAACACAAAGTTATACTGGTTCCCTATGTATTCACTGATTTCTATGGAATTGTATGACTACTTCCTTCTGCTTTTTCAGGGTGACCCCAGTTTTAGAGACTGCTGTATTCATCCAATACATTGATCCCAATCATACAGGTTAATGTTAATCCAAACACAAGAGCTACCCTTTCTATGAACAACATCCTTTTTCAAAGATACAAGTTGCTGGTGAAACCACATTGCTGGATGAGTTCATGATAGCGGGGCTTTGTGGCAGAGGTAAAAGTGGTCATGAGTACTACAACAGCAATGAGTGAAGAGCAAAAGACATCACTGTTAAAGAGAACGGTGCTCTGCCATCAATAGGAATGAATAGGATTTCTGCTTGGGGCACTTGTTGGCATCTGTCGGCAGAGAACTCAACACTGATACCTGTGTTGAGTCCTTTATGGAAAAGGACAACATATGACATGGTTAATATTAGCAACAGGAGACTTATAGACACTATTTCATTGCAAATAATGAACCCAAAATCACGTTTGGTTTGAGTTTAGGCTATTTTACCTGGGGATGAATGAGCACTGTTATAAAAAATACTGTCACCATACCTGTGTGATGGAAATGGCCACCTTTCCTTTTCACATTGTATCAGAATAACTTACATCTCTAGGCATCATCAGAAATAGTGTCATAACAGGTTCTTTCACCCCAAGGTTATAACGCTGTGGTAAACTGCCCTATAAATATTCTATGGATTCCTGGGATTTGTCATTTAAGGGCATTTCTGATTTTCTGCTGGAGGATTCTAGAATTTTACCAAGCCATGACAGTTTAAGTGGTATTGCAACTGTGCAGTGTGAACAGTTTCAAGGCATCAAATCAGCCCACTCCCAACAACAACCACAACCCTCCAAGGCCTTCCCGTGACTGAAGTTCTCTCATGTATATGTATTTGCCTTCCAACCCCCGAAATAATGAGACCAGTTCAAATGTTGGGCAACTTTTATTAAAGGTTACCTTTTTTAACTTTTCAACTGAACTAAACTTAAGTGTCAATGGAACTTGGTGTGGCGAAGCCAAGGTAGCACCCTTAAGCGGTCTACCCCTCGGCTATTCAGGGTGACACAACTGGGTCTCCTGATAACACGAACTGGGCAACCTCTAAGGGAAATGCTGAAGAAGCCTCTCTCAAATTATTGAGACCGGACTCTCCATTTTCTGGACCATATGATGTCCCCCTCACCTTTTAATTGCCATTTAGATGAGTGAATTGGGTAATGGCCCACACCCTAGAACATAAAAGGGCAAAAGAAATCCTACCACAACCCAATAGGCAACCAAGAATTATACTGTCAGTGTCGCCCTCTAGGCCCTTGGACTTGACCTCCCTGGATAAACCACACAGCAGCTGAGGTACAACAGGTTTATTGAATAAAAGGTATAGGGAAGTGTTTGGAGGCAATTCTATAAGACCTCCAAATAGCAAATAACAGGAGTCAGCGGTGAGTAAATAATCCCGCGGCAACAGGAATCCAAGTGGATGGGTTCAGGAAAAAAGCCGGATGCAATGGAAGTCTCTTAAAGGTTCCCAGCCGGTTAAAGATGGCAAGGAAGGTTTTCTTGGAAGCAATAAGGTTCAGTAGCTTGCAAAGTCTTTGCAGGAACAACACAGGAATGTGGCACTGGGCAGGATCAAGTCAGCCCGATGCTGGCTGGCACAGGCTTCTGGAAGGCCCGAAAGCGGCCTCTCTCACAGAAGCATCCTTCAAACGCGAAGTTGGTACGAGATACCCTCAGTGGGCATCTCTGAGCAGTAATAGTGTCTAGTGGCTTTGATCTGGGTGCGTCGAGTGTCAAAGTTCCATGATTGATGACTGTCTATATGTTTAGCTACCTCAGTCTCTCCGGAATGCACAACTCATTAGCAGCTCGCAGCTGGTGAAGGGAGCCGGACTCGAAGCATCTCTGAGGCGCTTCGCTTATCAGGGGAGGCCCGCTTGAGTAACCTTGGCCTGTCTATGTTGTGCATTCGGTACCTGCTTCTCACGGGAAAAGCAAAGGGGCCCAGAGGGAATCTCTGGAGTGAAACAAGCTGGCTTGGAAAGTTCTCTGCAGCCGGCATGGCTGCGGTCTTGCTCAAGCAAAACTGATGCCTGAGGCCCTTGAGGTGTGACAGTCAGTGGGCAGGCATGGTGGGTCGATGTCTCCAAGCAGAACGAGGCAGGAGGCTAGCTACAGCAGTTAGCCAGCCCCATCCAATCTTTTTTCAGAGGAGGAGGCAAATTGCTCTCCCTGCCCACTGTGTGGGAGGGGAAAGCCTAATGTATATGTATGTATTAACCTGAGTGGCACGAGTAGATTTCTATAAGTAAATATATATACTTTTGCAAGAATTTTCCAGCCAGCATGGCTGATGGAAGTTGTAGGATAAGGGGATAATACTTCCAGGCCATGGAGTGGTGTATCCTCAAACTTTTGAAATGTATTGATTAGATACTTATCCCTGGGGCTAGAGGTGTCATTGAGGCCCCTCCCACACACATATACACACTCACACATATTTTGTTTTGCTCAAATGAAAAAAATGCTGGTGAGAGAACAGGGGAGAGAAATAAACTCAACCATGGCTGCCCAGTGAGAATCATGCCTAAGGTTTCCCCAGAGCCGGAAAAGACATGTTTAGACTGTAGTTCTCAGAATCTCCAGCCATTACGGCCACTGGGAATGTAACTTTTTCGCTCTAGAGTTGGCTTGACAGCTGGCCTATCCACTGTTGTTATCAGAATCAAAAGTTTTCTATCAAATGTTTCAATATGAATTGAGTGTCCAAAACTCCAAAATTGTCCAGATGGGAAGCTGAAAAGATTTCCTTTGCTTTTTGATGTTTCAATGCACACAAACTCTATCTCGTACACAAAACTATTGAATATGGTATGAAGTGTACCCCATACTATGCTTTAAAGGTCTGTATGAAAAATAAATAAAAGGTTGTGCTTAGACTTGGGTCTCCAAGATATTTCATTATTTACATACATGGAAATTGAAGTATTCTGAAATCACTCTCCTTCATCCTCCTGCAAAAAAACAAAACAAATAAACAAAATCCAAATCCAAAACACTTTTGGTCCTAAGTATTTTAGATAAACGATACTCAATCTGTGTCTTAAAAAAGGAAGTATACAGTGTGTGTGTGTGTGTGTGTGTGTGAGAGAGAGAGAGAGAGAGAGAGAGAGAGAGAGAGAGAGAGAGAGAGAGAGAGCTGCCCAATATCTCATTGCAGCTAACTTCTTCATTTGATTCTCAGACTTGAAGGTGGCAATTTGATTCATCCCCTTGGGTCTTCTGTCTACGGGATTGATACTTGAAGTCAAGGACTGATAGTTTAATCACACCAATGGAATACAACAATTAGGGCCATAGCTAAATTGTAGACCTGCTGTGAATACTTGTGGAGAAGCTTTGGAGGCACTTCCCATTTACCTGGCAGGTTCTTTCTTTATTAGGAACAAAGAGACTCCCAACAGACCCGTGAGAAGTAATAATTCAACACTGATAACAACTTTCTATTTATAAGGTCCCATTCATGATCAAAAGTAGGTGCCTGGACGACATGCATAAGAGGCATTCTTTAAGTTATTTGCTAGAGAAAAGTATATACTGTCATAATCCTCATCACCATTATCTTCTTGGAGTCCCTGGTGGAGCAATGGGTTAATTTATTTTATGTATTTATTTAAAACTTTTGTACCCCGGCCTTCTCACCTCCGAAGAGGGACTCAGACCGGCAAACAGCAAGTATTCAATGCTAACATTTAAAGTCTAAAAACATCATAAATTTACAATAAAATTTACAATAAATTACAATACAATAAATACATTTAAAAGGCCTTTCGCCAAAGTAAAATCAAGTCCAACTTAATCCATATATATGGGGTCCGCATCAAGTGGTTGGCGACTTTAGTCACTTCGCGATCTCCTCCTTCATTCTGCGAAGGCCTCATTGCACAGCCACGTTTTCACCCGCTACCTAAAAGTCAGGAGGGAGGGGGTGGATCTGATTTTATTTGGGAGGGAATTCCACAGCCAGGGGGCCACTACAGTAAAGGCCCTGTCCCTCGTCCCCACCAGATGCGTCTGCGAAGGTGGTGGGACTGAGAGCAGGGCCTCTTCAGACGATCTTAGCACTCTTGACGGTTCATAGGGGAGAATATGTTCGGACAGGTAAACTGGGCTGGAACCGTATAGGGTTTTGTAGGTCATCACCAGCACTTTGAATTGTGCTCGGAAGCTAATTGGCAGCCAGTGGAGCTGTCACAACAGGGGAGTTGTGCACTCCCTGTACCCCAATGCGTTTAGTAGTCTGGCTGCTGCGCGCTGGACTAATTGCAGCTTCTGGACATTCTTCATAGGCAACCCCACATAGAGAGTGTTGCAGTAGTCTATATGGGATGTAACCAGAGCGTGGACCACTGTGGCCAAGTCTGACTTCCCAAGATATGGGTGCAGCTGACGCAGAAGCCTGAGCTTTGCAAAAGCTCCCCTGGCCACCCTTGTGCCAGCAGGACTGAAAACCAACAGGTCAGAGGTTTGAATCCAGGGAGAGTGTGGATGAGCTCTCTCTGTCAGCTCCAGCTCTCTATGCAGGGACATGAGAGAAGCCTTTAACAAGCGTGGTAAAACATCAAAACATCTGGGTGTCCCCAGGGCAATATTCTTGCAGGATAACCAATTCTCTTACACCAAAAGCAACTTGCAGTTTCTCAAGTTGCTCTTGACATGGAAAAAAAACTTCATCACAGAAGAAGAAGAGGAGGAGGAAGAGGAGGAGGAGGAAGGAGCGCCTCTAGTGTCCCCACATAAACAACAGTGTAAGATGCCACCTGACTGAATGGTTATAAGCAACACTGTAAAATAAAAATATGATGTGGAAGCATGGGTAAAATTTGATTTATGCCATTGCCGCTGCATCTACTGCTGCTGGACAACTCCAGCTGCACTTCTGTTTATGTCATTACTCTTTGAAAAAGAGACAGAGGGAAGATTTTCACCTTAAAAATTGAGCTAGACTCAGCAATACTGAAGAATATCCGTCATCCTCAAAAATCAGTGGCTTCAGACATCAGGAGTTTTTTGGTGCTCCATAGGAAAAAATAATTTCTCTCCTCATGAAAGCAGTAATAATAGCTGATCTTCTGCAGCCGCTACTTGTTGGGTATACATAACTAAGTGTATCTTGTTTCAAACCCCAGTCACCCTAAGAGCCAGCAGCCTGATTGATGAAGGAGGTCTAGTCCATTGCAGATTGAATGAAGGAAGATGATGCTTCCATAGCTGCACACTTGATCCAAGAGGACAGCCATTCCAGATAGAAGATTGGAGTAAGTTTGCCCATCTCTACTCACAAATTGCATAGACTCAGTACATTCCCATGTTCATTAATGATAGACAAGCATCATACATCCTATTTCCGATTAGGCAACAGATGCATACTTTTGGGTGCTGTTATTTAACTGCTGACTAACTAAACTCCTTTTTAATACTCATCCGCACCCTTTTGCAGTTTCACTTGCTGAAAGGTCCTTCTCCCTTCCCAGTAATAGGCTCTCACTTTCAATATGGTCTAGAGTGTAAAGTCACAGTAGTATTCAAAAGGTTAAAGCAGAGTGAACTGTTAATTTTAATGCTTTCTCTAAGCTTCAGTTTTAATAAGCGAAAATGATGTTCTTATTTGCAGTAAAGTGGTGTTATAAAATTCTGTCTGTCAAGCTCATTTTAAAACCATGGAAATAAATGATCTGACAAAATCAGGCTATTAGACAAGTGAAGAAGAGTGATTTCCATAAAAGTAGAGGAGCTGTTCCTTAATTTCACACTTGGTAGTCTTTTGGGTCGACTAAATTTTTAAATAAGTGATAAAATTATATTAGCGCAATTGCATTTTTATAGATTTTTTTGGTCATTGTACTCTTTTTCAGTCCTTTCATTTTTAGCTCCAACCCATTTTGCTAAAAGGTTACCTCTCGTCTTATGTTACCTCATAACCATTTCTGCACAGGCCTACAAATTCAAGGGCTCACAAATCCACAGCAATGACCACAGGCTCCCAGAGAGCTTTTGTAGCAAAAAGAGTGCCTCGTGAAAGCCATGGTAGCCAAATGCTGGAGGTATTTAATCTGTTTGCACAGGAGAGTTACTGGGAACCATTATGAAAGCTGCCCACCTTCCTCAAACCACTCTCCACATTGCTCTTTTTTGCTGTCTCAAGGCTTGCGAACTGGAAGTAAATGAGTTCTCAGAGATTCCAGAAAAGTGGAAAGAGTTCTTGGGAGAAGACATAAACCTCTTCTATTTTTATGGGCCCCATACATACATCTTAAAATACATACTTTCATTTCATCTACTGATGTATATTGCAACTATTGTATTTTCTTGAGTCTAATGCGCCATAGAATCTAACGTGCACCAGAACTTTGGCTCAGCACTAAGTTTACCGTATTACAGAAATATAATATGCACCCTAATTTTGGGAATGCAATTTAGCCAAAAGGGTGAGCATTACAGTAAATAACAGTATTTCACAGTATCATTGTGTTCATAGCTGTCATGGCTAAGCTTATGGCATCAGAAGGATGGCAACCTTCAGTACGCTGATGACACCCAGCTTGTTCTGAAAATGGAAGGCCGGCCGGACTCCGTACCCTCTTGTTTCCAACAGTGCCTTGAAGCCGTTACTGGTTGGATGCGTGCCAGTAGATTGAGGGTGAATCCAGCAAAGATGGAGGTTCTGTGGCTGAGCCGCCCGGTTGGTGGGGAGGTCCGATAGCCTATCTTGGATGGCAAGGCATTATGCCCGACATCCTCAGTAAAGAGCCCTGGGGTCGTTTTTGACCCATTGCTGTTGATGGAGGCCCAGGTCTCCAGCTTCAGCAACACCTTTTTCCATCTGCGGCAAGCTAGGCGTATGGCCCCCTACCTATCCAGAGACGACCTAGCCCCGTTGCTCCAAGCCACAGTCATCTCGAGACTTGACTACTGTAATGCCCTTTACATTGGCCTGCCCTTGTCAGTGATCCAGAAACTTAAGCTCGTCCAGAATGCCGCTGCACAACTTCTCACTGGGGCCCCAGTGAGATGTCAAATAACACCTATCCTCCAGCAGCTTCATTGGCTTCCGGTTGAGCACCGGATCACCTTCAAGGTGGGCAGGGGCAATTGGGACGGTAGCCGTAGGTCTTATGAGAGAGGACGGACGAACCGTGTAAGGGCTCGTCCACCCTCTGACCTACGTGCTATTCCAAGACACGCAGATGGAGAGCTCTCATCTACCTCTCCTCCAACTCTGATACTAGCCAATACCAGATCCGTGCGTAATAAATCCGCCACCATCAGGGATTTCTTGCTGGAGAGGAAGGCCGATCTGGCCTGCCTCACAGAAACATGGCTCCAGGAGGGAGACGGGGTCATCTTGCACGAGCTGGCATCTCCTGGGTTTACGGCTAGTTATCAGATGAGGACAGAGAGGCGGGGAGGTGTTGCCATCCTCAGTCGAGACAATTTTAATTCTAGAACGATTCGGTAGCGAACATTCCAGGCATGGAGTGCTCTGGCCTGGTGTGGGACCTTGGTGAGAGTGTGGCCTTCCTGCTGGTGTACCGTGCACCCAACGCACCGGCGGGGAGTCTACCCAGGCTGCTGGAGGTGGTGGCGGAGTGGGCATTGCGGTTCCCCAGGCTTATGGTTCTGGGGGACTTTAATGTCCACGCTGGCACCGCCTCGACAGTAGCCTTGGATCTAGTGTCTACCATGGAGGCACTAGGTCTCTCACTGTGTAAGACCGGTCCCACTCACCAGGCTGGGCACACCTTGGATTTGATTTTCGCTGCCGGAATTGGTGTGACCCCAGCCTCTATTATAGAGGTTCCATGGTCGGATCACAAGGTCCTAGAAGTCCGTCTGGAGCTGGCCTCACCTCTCGGTAAGGGTGCCGAACCTATTATGGTTCGCCCGAGGAGACTTATGGAACCCATTCGGTTCCTGAATGCTCTAAGGGAATGGGAGCCCCCCAGCGATTCCGTAGATGGGCAGGTGGAACACTGGAATGCCAGTCTTTCCGCCGCCCTGATGAAATCGCCCCCAGACGCTCTCTCATCCTCGGACTAATCGCCGCCTTGGTTCTCTGAGGACCTGCGGGCGATGAAACGGAGGAAGAGACAGCTAGAGGACGTGTGGCGGAGACTCCGTGTGAAGCTTTCGAAATCAGCTTATAAGCTGTTTAAAAAGGCTTATGAGCATGCTATCAAGGAAGCAAAAAAAGTCATATTATTCCTCCTTGATAGAGTCGGCTAGTTCACGCCCGGCTCAACTTTTTAAGATAATTCGGTCTCTGACAGCGATCCCTACTGTCCCAAATGATAGGGGTTTGGCTCCGACAGCTGAGGCTTTTCAGAACTATTTCACCGACAAGATTTCGTTGTTCGCCGGATATCCCCGCTACTTTTGCTACAGTTAGCGAACTCGAGACTCCGCGCCACTGGGCGGGCCCACCTTCACCCGTTTCCAATTGCTGGACGCAGCAGCTGTCGATAAGTTACTTGTTGCAGCTAGACCAACTACTTGCTCCTCGACCCGTGCCCCTCCTGGCTTATTAGACCTTGCCAGGAGAGGTTACGGCCCCCTGGGCACGATCTTAAATAGCTCCCCTTGAGCAAGGAGTCTTCCCAGGGGATTAAAAGAGGCTATGGTAAGACCGCTGCTGAAGAAGCCGATTTAGACCCTTGGCCCCTCCAATTACCGGCCTGTTTCCAACTTGCCCTTCCTGGGCAAGGTGATTGAGAGGGCAGCAGCGGATCAGCTGCAGCAGTTCTTAGAAGACACAGCTGGATTTGATCCCTTCCAGTCCGGCTTCCGTATTGGGCACGGGGACGGAGACCGTGCTTGTCGCCATTACAGACCAACTTCGCCGCCAGCTGGACCAGGGTGGATCGGCACTGCTTGTCTTGTTAGATCTGACAGCAGCGTTTGATACAGTAGACCATGCATTGTTGACCCACCGCCTTTCCGCCCGGAGTCAGGGGACTGCCCTTAAATGGGTGGCCTCCTTTCTCCGGGATCGGGGACAGCGTGTGGAGGGGCGGATGGTCTCCAGGCGGCTCCCACTTAACTGTGGGGTCCCCCAGGGGCCATTCTCTCCCTTATTATTCAACGTTTATATGCGCCCCTGGCCCAGCTGGCCCGCGACTTTGGTCTGGAGTGTTATCAGTACGCTGATGACACCCAGCTTCTGCTGCGAATGGACGGCAGGCCGGATACCGTACCGATTGCTTCCATCTGTGCCTCGGCCGTGACTGGTTGGCTGCGGGCCAGCCGGCTGAAGGTGAATCCGTCGAAGACGGAGATCCTATGGCCTGGTCGGCCTGGCCGGGATGAGTGCCGGTTGCCTACTCTGGACGGCGAGCAATTAAGCACGTCGTCAATTGTTAAGAGCTTGGGTGTTCAGTTCGACCCCTGCTGACCATGGAGACCCAGGTCTCCGCGGTCAGCAGGGTGGCGTTCTACCACCTACGTCAGGCTAGGCGACTGGCCCCCTACCTGTCCAGGAATGACCTGGCTACGGTGATCCAAGCGACGGTCATCTCGAGACTAGACTACTGTAACGCGCTCTTCGTTGGCCTTCCCTTGGCGACGATTCGGAAACTCAAGCTAGTGCAGAATGCCGCTGCTCGCCTGCTGGCAGGAGTGCCGGTGAGGCAGCACATTACGCCCATCCTCCAGCAACTGCACTGGCTGCCAATTGAGTACCGAATCACCTTCAAGGTGCTGGTGTTGACCTTTAAGGCCTTGTACGGTCTAGGGCCTGCATACCTCTTGGACCGCCTTGCCCCATCCGATCCCCCGAGATCACTCCGCTCAGCAGAGCAAAACCTGCTGGAGATTCCACCGATCCGCCTCTGCCGCCTATCATCAACTAGGCAGCTCCTTCTCAGTAGCAGCTCCAACGGCCTGGAATGCCCTGCCGGAGGAGGCTAGAGCCATACGGGAGCTCGCCCTTCCGCAGGGCCTGTAAGACCTTCCTTTTCAAGCAGGCCTTCGGTTGACATATAACGTCTCTTGCTTTCAATCGACTTATGACTCTGTGTTACCGTTTTTTTTGTCACTTAGTGTAATTTTAACAATGTTTTAATGATGTTTTTTAGTATCATTTTTGTTATTTTTATGGTTATAGCATTGTTTTATTTTGTTCGTGAGTCGGCATGAGTGTTGCCTGCCGATCACTATGTATGTCTTGTAACCCGCCACGAGCCCTCGGGAAGAGGCGGAATACAAATGCAAATAATAAATATATAATAATAAAATAATAAAGGTGATGCTGTTAACTTTCAAGGCATTGCATGGTCTGGGGCCGCTGTATCTGAGGGACCATCTCCTCTCCTACCAACCCCAGAGGTCACTTCGTTCCGAACAAATTAACCTCCTTGAAGTACCGACCTTCAAAGCAATCTGTCTCACATCGACCCAGCGCAGAGGCTTTTCTGTAGTGGTGCCGTCAATATGGAACACTCTTCCAAGTGATGTACGGGCCATGCAGGACCTACTCTCCTTCCACAAGGCCTGCAAGACTCACCTTTTCTGGCTAGCCTTTGATTGCTAGGCTGGAAATCTTTCTTTGAGCTAGTTTAATATGTTTGCTTTTACCTCGTGTGTTTTTACTTGACTGTAAGCTGCTCCAAGCCCTCGGGGAGTGGCGGCATACAAGTCCAAATAATAAATAATTAATAATAATAAATAAATAAACCTTCTGATGGCAAGTCTTTCCATCCTCAGCTATGCTCGTGTTTGGACTGTGGACATGCAGTCTGCCATCAGATCTGTATGCAGAATCTGCCAGATCTTACAGTCTAGTGACATAGCTTTAGAAAACCCAAGCTCACCTCTATATTATGGTAACGCCTTGCAGTAGGTTGTTCTGCTGGTTGTGCCCATATTCCCCCAAAATATAAATATATGGGTGAAAGAGAGCTGATAGATTTCCTTCAAAAACACACTTTCCCCTGTTCTAATAATTAATGTCCAGGGTTTCCCATATTCCTTGCATGTTGGGAGAGGAAGTATGGATGTAAACAATAACCACAAGTTGTGTTATCCTCAGTGGACAACAATATCTCAATATGAATATGAATATGAATATATAGGCGCAAGGGGGTGGGGATAGTTGCAGCATTGGATTTGGACCATGGAAATCTAGATATGATTTCCTGCTTAGCCATAGCTTTGTTCCATCTTGGACCAACCATGCCCTCTTTGCCTTACTTACCTTGTTATGAGGACAACATTGCCCCCTTTCCCAGTATATCAGCCTATTATCCAATGAATGAGGACAGCCAGGCATGTAGCCAGGGGGGGGGCTAAGGGGGGCTTCAGCCCCCCCCCCCGAAATTCTCAGGGTGGTCCACGAAAAGGCCTTACTGGTACATTATTTGAACTGTTATGTTTATTCATAACATGATCTGATCACCATGCTCATTATATCCCACATTAATGGGGTTATTGGGATAACAATACAAAAGGTTTGCTAGGGTAGACCCTCTTCCACCCAGTCTCAGCCCCGAACCAAACTCAGCCCCCCGAATCAAAATCCTGGCTACGGCCCTGAGGACAGCGTATAAAATGGGGAAAATGAAATAACAAATGAGATCACAACTTCTGAATCTTGAGTGCACAAACAATCCCTCAAGGTATCACTTCTTGATGAGCTGTCCATCAGGGGTTCAGATTTATTCTTGCAGAAAACAACTTTAACAAATTAAGCATATCCTTCTTTAAGAAATGTGTCATACAAATGTCACAATAAGACGTTAATGTAAAACATCTGATATATAAACCTATAATTCTGCTGTATTCAAAACTGACATGATATGGGTGGGACAGCAGCGGGGGGGGGACGGACGGACGGACGGGACGGGACGTATGGCTTCCTACTGACCTTCCCTCTGCAGCAATAGTTCACTGTCGTGGGTGCTCTCTGTTTCAGTTGTTTGTTGGCAAAAGAGATTTAATCTACTGATACACAGGTTGTGACATGCTGTTTGAACATTTGCCTGCTATAATTGGTCACGTCATCATGCATCATATTAACAATATACATAAAAGTGCCCTGCAACTATTGTCTTATAGATCCATCACATATCATAAAAGAGCTTCTGGGACAGTTATCCAGCAACATCCAATTGTGATTCATATTCCACTGGAGCTCCGAATCTAAAAAAATCACTGTCATCTTAGCAGAAAGCGATAGATTAATGACTTCTTGCTGGCTTGCAAAACCTACAAGTATTGTTCATCCCTATGAAGGATGGCAATCCAATTTATTTCAACTGAGCATGCTCGGAATAGAAGGAACTGCAGAAATGGTCTGGAATGGAATTCATTTCCATCATTTCACCTTTTTGGGAGCATATTTAAATGCTGGATTTTCAGAGATGTGGGCAAATAAAAGTAATATAACAACAACAACAACAACAGTCTAACATTGCAGGTTCTTCACCTAATATGGGAACCTGTCTTTGTTGATTACAGGGCAGATATACATACTGTTGAATCAATCTGACTTGAACATCCGCTGTCCTTGTCCACTTCCCCGTTTTCAGTGACCTGCTAGTCTTTTAATGCACTATTGAATGGTATATTTATTTATGCATATTTTGTAATCCTGTTGTAATCTCTTGGTCTCTATAATTTCTCATTATCATTCTAAATATTTTTTTTGGCCAAGATCCTATATTGTCTATTTAGTTACAGTGCATAATTCAATAACATCTCCTGGCCTGAACTATGTAAACCTACTTTAACAACCACCAATCACTCTGAGAGATAGAGGTCTCTCCTACTGAAAATGACATTTCCAGCTCCCTACCACTAGCAATCTGTGTGGCAATGAGGTTTTAGAAGGAAGTTCTGTTTTGGATTGTCACAGACTTGTTCACTAGTGAGCCAAAAAGATCATCCTGCTGTGCCCGGATTGATAGTGGAACAGACCTCCAGCTCTCTGTGCAGCTGCTGGTTGTTAAGGTAGGCTTGGGGACATTTTCATCCTGGCTGGACTATAAATTTAGAATGCCATGAAAGACCAGAGAATTTATTTATTAAATTTTGATCTGATTTGATATATATCATATTCATTTCCTCAGTGGAACCCAAATTGGCTCAATTGTTGGTTATATAATTTGCTGAGTATGTATGTATGTATGTATGTATGTATGTATGTATGAAGGAGATAGGGAGAGGGAAATGATAGATAGATAGATAGATAGATAGAGATAGATGCTTTAAAGTCAACTCCTGCTTATGGTGACTCTATCAAGACTGGCTTCTTCTTAGGCTGGGAAAGTTCATGGCAGAGCCAGGATAATTTAAATCAATACACCACACTGACCTGCATAGATAGATTGGATAGATACTAGAACAGATAGAATAGACAGACAGACAGATGTGATCCAGTTAACCTCCAACGACATAACTTCCAAGCGATGCCTGATATCCATGGAGAAACTGCCCAGCTCTCTTGGGGAAACTCTGGGTGAGTTTCTCCTATGATCAAATTGACCGGCTCAGATTGTTCATGGTTTGTGAGATAAGCAGCAGGATCTTGTGACAACGGACAATGAATCCTGCCCCAAGTTTTAGGCTGAACTTTCAAGAAGCAGTCCCAGGTGTTGAACTTGTTTCGGGGATAGGGTTCTGCAATGTGGAAAGCTCTTTTAAATTTTGGACTCAAAGCCAGGACAGATTTGCTGATTCAGTAACATGAGAGCCCTCAACCACGCATGTTAGATATTGTTCCATTCAAAGGAACACCCTAAGAGCGTAATTGAGAGCTTTTAATCCCATTACACCAAGGAGGAGGGGCTTAAAGTTCAAAACTAGACCATTCCTGTATTGTGAAAAATGACACCTACATGGACTACAAGTGTATATTGTTTTCTGTTGCTTAGTTTCCTTTTTGTGTGAGCCCTTTGTTTAAAATATCTTCAGGGAGATTGTCATCTAACAGGCCTAAGCCTTTGCGGAATTCCTCTGCCACATCCAACAAGCAGAGCTGTTAATAAGGGTATTCATCATGAGATGGGCTATTTTTGGCATTGTGTATGACAGTCTCTGTAACTTACAATTGTCCCTTGAATGTGAACTTATCATTTAATTACGCCAGAGAGGCTGCTTTCTCCATATCACCCTGCAAGTTAGTTAGCCACACAGCAATTCTCAAGCTAATCAAAGTGTGATTGAATCAGTCTTAGGCCCGCTACATATCTTCCTGTTCACAGGAAGTCCCCGCAGAGTGTTCTGTTTATTCATACCTCTCCTGTTTGTGGCAAATTTAAATGCACAATGTCAGGATCCCGAGCCGATAAATAAGTGTTTGAACAAAGACTGCTTGCCATTTGTCATAAAATATAAACAGTGGGCATGCAGGACTCCAAATAAAAACACATTCACCCACTTCAGGAAGGAAAAACAATTGGCTCATTTATTAATGGGTCCTTTTGTTCAGGAACAGCGAGATATAATATCATACAAGGCAACATTGGCTCCAATCCAGTAATCATGCAAGCAATGAAAGGCAATTATCCCCATACACTGCTCTCGACTGATCCAATGGTCCTTCTAGCCCAGGATAGTGTAACTTGATTGGTAGTAGCTGCTCCCCCTTTGCAACGGAGGAGCTTTCTTCTGAGTCTTGGAGGTTCTGCATTTTCTTTGGACTTTATGTGCAATATCCTGCAGCATTTATGCAATTACTGGTTTCCATCAACTTACTGGGACAATCAAGACAACATGTCTTCCGGTCATGTTAACTCATTAAATCACTCTTGTTATTATGCGAAGAAATCAACTGTGATGTTTTGAATATGCCCAACAAGATAGGGAACCCAATGCTTTCATCTTGTAGCTGTTTCCTTTTAACATTTCACCTCTTGATCTCACCATCTGAAAAAGAGTTGGAATTTATTATATCAACAAGCCAAATGACTCTCCTGGGTCCTTCTCTCCCCTGGTGCTTTGAATGATATATAAGAATGGGACCTATGGCTCAGCTCTGTCTCTCATTTTGTGGAGCTGAGATGGCCATTGGGAACCTCCTTCTCCTTTACCATTGGGCACGCTAGTCATGACTATAGGAAGCAGTAGTCCAAAAGTATCTGAAGTGAAACAGCTTTTGCCAAAAAATTATTTTGGACATGATGTTCCACCAGTATATTTATGGAAGAGATTCACAGGGTGAAGGTTGCTCCATTCTCCCCAGCTTTGCTGTAGCAGCAGAATAATAAAGGTATAGCTATGCTGCCAAAAAGTGGCAATTTTGGTTAGAGGAATGGAACTGTACCTGAGACTTGTGGAGTTGGTGAAAAGTATTTCACCATGACATACTAGATACTTTACTTACTTACTTATTTTTTATCTCACCTTTCTCCCAATATAGGGAATCCCAATATATTTCCTTGTGGACAGTCTAGGAAAGGGCTGCTTATATTGGCTACCAAGAAGATGTTGGCTCTGGTTCCCAGTGACTGGTAGTAGTTATCCAGTGTTTTATACAGACGGATTTGGAGGTGCCATTCGAGGCATCTCCAACCTTCTAGAGCACATGCTCTGAAGCCCCATCAACACTGCCATATAGAATCCAAATTATTTGCTGTAAACTGTATTGTATGGCAGTGTAAACTCAAAGCAGATAATATGGATTATCTCCTTTAATAATCTGGATTATATGGCAGTGTAGAAGGGTTGTAATCCTTCTCTATCGTCAGAAACAAATGACCACAGTTTTTTCTCAAAAAGCTGCCAAAAATGACAAAGATTGTAAATATGTAGAATAATGTAGAAGGTTCCTAAATATAATCAAAACTGACTAAATGATGATGATAGACAAAACACACATTTAGTTCTAGCAGCTATCTATTAGAATGTGAAACTTTACAGTGTGTGTAGGGATAGATATGGTGAGAGGGAACAGAGAAATATTAAGTGGGTAGATGATAGATAGAGTGTCTGCAATAAACTGATTGATTGGTCAATCAATTTGTTATATAACTAATATTTGATGGGAGTGGCAGACTTGAAAGAAAAAGTGGGCTTTGCTGACAGCTCTCATAAAGTGTTTGCTGTCTGCTGACTGTCAAGGAACGCAGAATCTCAGGTCCTTACAGGATTCAGATTCACTTACCCGTCTTCAACTGACTTAAGAGATTGTGTCCCCTTCATCTCAGATCCTGAGTCAGTCTTGGAGACTGACGGATGTGTCACTGCCAGACTTATCCCTGACAACATGCTCTGCTCAAGACTGGCTCTTGGGCTGCATGGAGGGATCCGTCTATCACAGACTGAACCTGTCTGACATTTTACATGGGTGCATTGCATTCTGAACTGACTGCTGATCGGTTGCCAAGCTTTGGCGACATTCAAAGCTTCCAATTCTCTCTATAAAGACATTGAGATCTTTCTTGGAGTCATTATCTTTTCATTCCAAGCCTCTTGATCAAAGGAGGGATCTAAGAAAAATCCAAAGTACTGGATCCTTCAATGAGATGATGACAGTGATGATGACCACAACATTGAGGAGGACTTTCAGAATTTTGATATAGCTATTAGCTAGTCACTGGCATTTAGTTCCATTTTCCAATAAGGAGGACATGACTCCATTCCATTTTGATTGTAACATACTGTAAGGAGAAATGAATTAATTTGCCCTGATTTTAAATCCAGATTAATCTGGATTGAATCAGGCCTAGATCTAAATTAACAAATTGTGATCTGAACCGAACAGGTGATTTCATTCACAACCCTATTTCTTGCCACATTATGATGTCATAGCATTGCATAGCAAGGCCTAAGAGAAATCAAAATCCTCAGGAGGCATAGAGTACAGTAAAATGTATGTTCCAAAGTCTTCAAGATGCAGCAGATGTCATGGCGGCTGATATCTCTGATGCAAGGTCGTGATATTAGATGCAACTTGACTTATTCTTTCCCTGTGTGGCACTCTCTAGATCAGGGGTGCTCATTAGGTAGATCGCGATCTACTGGTAGATTGTGTAGGGCATCCTGGCAGATCGCAGTCAGAGAAAGGCTCAGTCCCACCCCGCAGGTTCCCGATGCCACCCAAGTGCTGCCAGCCCTGGGTTATCTGAGGTGCTTTCCACACAGTTGAATAAAATCCCATGTTATCTGCTTTGAATCAGATTATATGGCAGTGTGGACTCAGAAAACTCACTTCAAAGCAGATATTGTGTTATATGTTTCACATTTTTGTAGTGGGTAGGTAGATCATTTTGACTTGGTTGTTTTATAAGTAGCTCGCATGCTGAAAAAGTGTGAGCACCCTGCTCTAGATGCTTTAGGACTACAATTCACATCAGTGCTAACTGGGATGAGGCGAATTGCAATACAACACATCTGGAACTTAAGATCCTTTGTGGTTCATTTGGTACAAACATGAATACACTTCATCTTCACTCTCCGAAGTGTTTCCTTGCATATTCACTGCTCCTCCAATCATGACCCCATGTAGCACAGCAGTTCTCGTTCGTGCCTGGAAGGCAAGGAATAGGTCCTGGGGTTCCTTTAGCATTAGGGCCTGCAGCAGCAGAGGTGGATTCGGAGGATGAGCTAGATGACTGGGGTGAAGCGCAGGGCCCTTCGGATGGGCCGCAGTCTCCCACAGAGAGCTTGGCATGGGATGAAATGTGCTTTGGGCCCAGCTTAGATTCTGATCACCAGGTGGAGATGGGAAGCAGCGAAGGGAGTTATGAGCACCCCGGGGGGAGGAATTCCCAGGAGCCCGAGAATGTAAACATGGACGAATCCGAGTGGGAAAGTGCCAGGGAGGAAAGTTCTCAGGAAGATAGCGACACAGCTGCTGAGAGGCAAGGTCGCTCCTTCGATAGGAGGCGAGACATCGAGTCTAGCAGGAGGGCTTGGTCGAGGGTCCTAGACCGACCGAGGTCCGTGAGAAGAGATTGGAGACGAAGGAGCCTAGAGCGTCGCGGACCTCGGCCGAAGGATTAAGTATAGGGTCCGTGGGAACGCATCCTCAGTTCTCCGGCCACGTCTTTCCTGAATAGGCGTGAAGTGGAGTGGGACCACAAGCCAGCAGTGGTCATCAAGCCTTGCCTTGCATTTGCCTTGTTTCTTGAGCCGCAGCGGTTTGCGGCATCTTGCCCTGTTTCCTGATTCGCATTGGATTGCGGAACCTTGCCCTGTTTCCTGATTCGCATTGAATTGCGGAGCCTTGCCACGCTTCCAGCTTATTTGCTACGTTACTTTGGACTACTTGCTTAACACCTTTGAACACTTGCATATTATTGGACTATTTACTCTTTGGAACTGTTTTTATACTCAATAAAGTAGTTAGCCTTCAGTACGTCTCTGTGTGTGTGATTAAGGGGCCCGCTACGTCCGTGATCGTGACACCCCATGACTTTTCCATGGTTTCGTTGTAACAATCAAGCCATAGAATAGCCCATTTAGGAGGAGGAGGAGGAGGGATAGAGAGAAAGGAAAAACAACTTTAGGTTGCTAATAATATGACTTCTTTTTTGAAGTCAAATAAATAGTGCACTTTCATCTCAAATGAACCACTGCCTTAGGATCCCTCCCAGTTTAATTACATAATAAAGGAATTTATGGAAACTCAGAGGGAATAAGTGCCACTGCCTTCCAAGTCAGACATTTTGTCTCAAAGAGTCTGGCACTGTCATGAGGAATAAAGATGAAGTGAAATAAGGAGTGATGTTGCATGATTTCTTTGTGTGGCAATGCACCGAAAGTCTGCAAATGTCAGCATGTTTATATGTTTGTCACAGGGCTTGTTACTGTATGTAATGTTTCCTGGCACAGCAGAAGTTAGAAGCGGCTGACATTATCATTTTTTTTTAACTTCGTACCACCACTCCCAGCTCAGTTTTCCATCTTATTAAAAGAAATGAAGGCAAATGTACTTTCTTCTGCCCCATGTCCCATGGTGGGGAGAATAGATAATGAGAGAACTTGCTTTATGTATCAAATCTAAGTTGTGAAAATGGGGTTCACTGCCTATAACATAACTGCATGGGGCTGCTACCATTTTGCTTTGGCACTTGATGCTCCTCCCTCTGAAGCATTTCCCATTCATTCTTGCATGTATCAAGGAGTATCTCATGAGTAAACATGCCATACATTGAGTTCCTGATATCAACTGGCCTTATCAAAAGGCTTACACAAAGACTGCATGAAAGAACGTTAGAAGTTCAGCAGGAGTTGGAGATGGAGAGAGGATTTGGGAGATCTTCCATCATGCACAGAATTTTGTTTGTAGGGCAACACCCGAAAGTATTTGAATTCTTCAGAGACTTTGGAAGCATATCTACAAACACAGCCTTCTTGACGGCTGCCCCAAGACTCTGGAAAATGGCCCCATCTTTGTTGTCCATGTACCATCTCAATTCTCTTTAAGAGCTGAATTCTTTTAAAGAAATGACTTTTGAAAGTGTACTTTTAAAAACTCATTTGTATTTTAAATATATGTTTTAAATTGTTTCCAATGTGACGTGATAGTATAATTCCATTTTAGTACTGATCTTTGGTTTGTTTTTTAACTTTGGTGTGATTGCATTGTTTTATGATATGCTCAGGCCCGGATTATGCCCTTTTGGCGCCCTAGGCCCGGATTATGCCCTTTTGGCTCCTGCCCCGGCTCTGCCCCGCCCCCGGCTCCACCTCTTCCTTCTCTCCGGCCTGAGGAGAAGGAGAAAGGAAAGCCCCACCCCTGAAGCCGATGCCGAGCATGCGTGGCAGTGACCCCAAGGGTGGGGCTTCCCTCTGCTCCGCCGCCCCAGAAAAAGAGATGAGCTTCGGCTGCTTCTCAGGCCGGCGAGAGAGTAGATGACCTGAATAGTTGCCCAGTTTTCTTTTGGCCATTTTCCTTCTGTGTCTTCCGCTTCTTCAGATGCCTGTAACAGCAAGGGATCCACCACCATGTTTTTTTCAACAGAGCCGGACTACGTGGCTGCCGGATGTGGCTCCTTTCAGGAGCATGTAGTGCACGGAGACACTGCTGCATGCTCGCACAGTGTTTCCCTGTGAGCTCTGCCTGTTGGGCCAATCAGAATAGAAGAAAGCCATGACGTCTTATGCAAGCTGTGTCTATTTAATGAAGTGAGCTCCTCCATTTCTCAGTTGTGTCCTGGTTCTAGAGAGATGTGCTTCAATCTGGTTGCCTTGCTGCTTGCTCTCAATTTTAGCGTTTGGCTTGGCTTGACTATTAGCATTGAATCTTTCTGATTTTCCTTTATTTTATTGATTCTTTATTTAGTGGAACTGGGAGTTGGAAAGTGTGGGTGGGTGTGCAGCATTTGAGGACTTGTGGGTGGCTGTGCTTTTCTTTTAGGGTGGCTCTGAGCTTCGAGTCACCCTTTGGCCTCTCAACTAAAGCCTTTAGCTTCTTCTCATATCTCTCCTCTCTTTCATCAAAGTGGTATTTTAAAAAGATTATTGTTATTAATAATGATAGGGTATCCATCAAACAGCAAAGCCTCATTCTCTGAAAAACTACTTGTATACCTACCTACCTAAACTTACCACCAATACCTAATAATTTCTAGATCATACAGGAGAGTTTTTTCTAATAAGGCAACATGCTGCTTCCTTGCTTGTGGATAGTGAGCTGTTGGCCTCTTCCAGTATGGTGTGAGAACAAGAAATGCAAATTGCAAAAGGTTTGGAAGAAGTTCCTGGGGTTTTTTTTCTAATAGTAAAGAATCATAGAATCATAGAGTTGGAAGAGATCTCATGGGCCATCCATGCCAAGAAGCAGAAACATTGCATCCTGTTTAAAAGCCTCCAAAGAAGGAGCCCCCATCACAGTCCACTGCTGAACAACTCTCTCTCTCACACACAGATAGGAATTTCTTCCTAATGTTCTTCCTAATGTTCAGGTGAAATCTCCTTTCCTGTAGCTTGAAACCATTGTTCCACATCCTAGTCTCCAGGGCAGCAGAAAACAAGCCTGCTCCCTCCTCCCTTTGACTTCCCGTCACATATTTATACATGGCTATCATGTCTCCTCTCAGCCTTCTCTATTGCAGGCTAAACATGCCAAACTCTTTAAGCTGCTTCTCATAGGGCTTGTTCTCCAGACCCTTGATTGTTTTAGTCACCCTCCTCTGGACACATTCCAACTTGTCAACATCTCCCTTCAATTGAGGTGCCCAGAATTGGACACAGTATTCCAGGTGTAGTTTGACCAAGGCAGAATAGAGGGGGAGCATGACTTCCCTGTATATAGAATCTGGATTCCTATTTACGCAGGGGAAAATCCCATTGGCTTTATAAGTTGCCGCATGACATTGTTGGCTTATCTTCCTGTCCATGAGGACTCCAAGATCCTTTTCACACATACTGTTATCGAGCCAGGAATCGATTCTTTATCTTTGCATTTCATTTTTTTCCTGCCTAAGTGGAGTATCTCGCATTTGTCTCTGATGAACTTCATTTTGTTAGTTTTGGCACATCTCTCTAATGTGTTAAGATTATTTTGAATTCTGCTAAAGGAAGTGTAATAGTGGGTGGGCTATGCAATGGGGAAGTGCATCTTTGACATTTGGCAGGAAGGAATGGTGCCCTGCTGCTGCACCTGGAGAAGTTTCAGGGTGGAGCCAGTGGGGATACCTTTTTGGGGAGTTTTTAAAGGAAATGTTATTATTTATTTATTTATTCAAATTTGTGAGTCACCACTCCCGGCTGGCTCGGGGCGACTTACAGTGAGTTGAATATTCAACAGAATAAAAACAGAGTAAAACACCATTAAAACAGGGCAGAACAACAGACAGTAAAAAGCTGTAAGTACATCAATGTGATATACCCAGAAGGCAGGGGCCTGCCAACCTTATTATTAAAACCCAAAGGCCTGCCGGAACAGCAGGGTTTTACACGCCTTCCAGAAGGCGACTAGATCCGTAAGAACCCGGACTCCGGAAGGGAGGGCATTCCACAATGTCGGAGCGATTATTGAAAAGGCCCTCCACCTTCTAGCCGTCAGGTGGTACAATTTGACACCGGGCACCTCTAATAGCTGACCCACCTCAGAGCGTAGTGACCTAGCGGGGCAGTATGGGATAAGGCAGTCCCTAAGGTACGCTGGCCCCAGACCGTTCAAGGCCTTAAAGGTCAAGACCAACATTAGTAGAAAGAAAATAAATTCTTAAAAATGAGGGATGACCCAAACATTATGAACATTGGTGGGCCAGCAGTGGTAGATGTGTCCTCCAGGTATGACCATTTTCATTTATATAGCCCTGAAAATGATGGTAAAGGGAGTCCATGAAGTCCCCCCATTGCTGCCAATGGGCTGGACCTAGCCACATATTCCAGTTGCAGCCTGAAAACGCCTATTTGAGTCCCCCCAGTTTTCAGGAAGCATGAAAAAATTGAACTCTCTCCCCCATCCCACCCCCGATAGCAGAAACAGCTCAAGATTCAGCCAAAATGTACAAGCGTAGAGGCTACTGTAGGGCACTCTGAGTTCATTCTCATAGCTCTAACTCAGGCAAAAATATATAAGAGTGGTAAATGTATATTGTAAATGTGGAGGCAGTGACAGACTTTGTATTTCTAGGTGCAAAGATTACTGCAGACACAGACTATAGCCAGGAAATCAGAAGACGTTTACTTTTTGGGAGGAGAGCAATAACCAATCTTGATAAAATAGTGAAGAGTAGAGACATCACACTGGCAACAACGATCCACATAGTTAAAGTAATGGTATTCCCCATAGTAACCTATAGATGCGAGAGCTGAACCATAAGGAAGGCTGAGCTAAGGAAGATAGACGCTTTTTAACTGTGGTGCTGGAGGTAAATACTGAGAGTTCCTTGGATGGTGAGAAGATCAAACCAGTCCATCCTCCAGGAAATAAAGCCTGACTCCTCACTGGAGGGAAGTATATTAAAGGCAAAGATGAAGTACTTTGGCCACATGAGGAGACAGGAAAGCTTGGAGAAGACAACGATGCTGGGGAAATTGAAAGGAAAAAGGAAGAGGGGCCGACCAAGGGCAAGATGGATGGATGGTATCCTTGAAGTGACTGGCTTGATTTTGAAGGAACAGGGGATGACCACAGATGACAGGGAGTTCTGGTGTAGGCTGGTCCATGAGGTCACAAAGAGTTGGAAGCAACTGAACGAATAAACAACAACAAATGTATACCAAGATGTGGGGCCTTATCACACTACACTGTTATAGCCCTGTTATGGAAGCATGCTGTGGAATTTTGGGATTTGCAGTTTAGTGGGTGGTTGATGGAAGTCAACCACAACACTTTTATGTATGTCCTGGATAGACTTCTGTATCCTGTAAAATGCATGGCATAACTATAAAGATTAGTTCATATGGGCTTGAAGCCAAAGAGAATTTTAACTACTCTGGGGAGTGTTTTGGACTGAGGTTTCTCCTGTGTACTTATGCATACTTTTAGGAAAAACACCTTCATTCTTCTCAGAATATTCCCATATTGTAGGAGGCATGTCACCATTGGGTGCAGCACCTTTTCTACATTGGCACCTGATGTGTGCAAAACCATTGCTGATGTTATTTGCCTGGGACCAGCTGTGGTAAGTATTCGGATCCACTTGAAATGTATGCTTCCCTGTGTGTTTTGTCCACATTTTAAATAATAGGCACTGATGAGTTTAGTTACAGCTGCTGTGGAAATGGACTGTTATGTGGTTTTATTGCTGTTTGATTTTAGTTTTATGCCGCTGTCTGCTGTTTTATTGTTTTAGTGTATTTTATGATGTTTTATATTTCATGATATTTTAATCTGGAAGTCTTCTTGTGAATCTCCCTACAATCTTGAAAGATGAGCTATCAATCTTCTGCATAATAAATTACGGAAATTTGTATAAAGACCTCCCTAGCTTTCTCTCGCTCTCGCTCTCCCCCCAATTCCTTGACTATGCTGGCAAAACTTATTCCAAAAATTTCTGATCAAGTGCTTTGTAAATTTTGTTATTCTGTGATGATAATAAATCATTATAGCCTTAAACACTTCTTCTCGCTCGGAGCCTCAGTCATGAATTATCTTGTCATCCTGACCAAAACATTCTCCGAAAAAACTTGACAAGTGCTAAAACCCAGAACATGAAACCATGTGTTGTTGTGAAAGCACGATTCAGAAATGTCAATTAATTAGATTAAGAGGCTACTTTTAGCTTTACTTGTGTTGCCAAATAACCCTTAAAATATGCATCACTGTGGAAGTCTACCTCGGTAAAGCAGTAGTTCTCCATGCAGAAATAAGGACAAAGGATCTGACTAATAGAAGGAATTATTGCGTCTGTCATTCAGCTCCGGAGAAGGATCTTGAAGGTAATGTCTTCTTCCCATTTCCACTGTATAGATTCACAGGCAAGATAAATTTGGCTATTTATGAGTTTAGGCACATTTCTCCCCCTGCAGAAATCTGATTCGAATTGGAAAATAAAAGCCAAATCACAATTATGCAGCTGGAGAAGTAAAATAGGTTTTAAAGTCTTCCTCTGCATGTCTTCTTTGAAGTTCACTTTCAGGAGGAGAAGGAGGCTGGAGAGGCACAGAGTGCAATTAAATCTATTTTTTATCTCATCATCATGTGGTCCTAAAATCTTTTATCTTTAAATAATCCTTATCTGCAACTTTATTTACACTATAAACTACCCCTATATTTTAATAGGATGTTTGCTTTTAAAGGGGCTGTTGGCTTTAATAGCCAAGTTATCTTTGTAAACTAACATTCCTCATTTCTTCTGGCAAAATCCTTACCATTCTCGGGTGCTCACATTTGGAACATGCATTCCAATGCTCAAAGTCAAATTTATGGCGGTGATGGGATAATGCTGTTGTTCAGATTCCTATGCATGAAACGGCAAGCTGAAGCCGAGACCACATCTGACATCCCAAACTTAATGAAACACGCACAAATTAGCAATTTTCAGTTCTCCTATACGTATCCAGTGTTCAAATCCTTCTGTATGTATTTTTGGATTCAGTACATTGTCCACAGAAATCCCATGTATTATTTTGATTTGGGGGGGGGGGATCAATAATCAGCCAAGATCTCTCAAAACTCAACTTTGGCTCCAAGCTTGTGCAGTGTTTATTAAGGAGGAGGAAGATTTTTTTCCCCTGTCTGTCAACATTTAATAGATTGGAAATATTCATTTTATAGGACTTATTTGGAAACCTACTCAATCTGCTGAAGAACCATACCCTTTCTTTACATATGCCCCACAATGCATGTTATTGAAGAAAGTTTAAAGGGAAGGGGAGATGGTAACCACCAGTTTGTGGGTGTAGCATATGGGATTGTTACTTTCGCTCATGACACACACACACACACACACACACACACACACCCAATGATGCTCAAAGGAAAAAGTGATGAATACCAGTCTGATGACGTTTCAGTAGCAGCTCCATTCACGGTCCAGGTCTAGCATATCTTTGTGATCGCATTTCCCCCTATGAATCGGCACGGACACTGCTGGGGGAGGCTCTCCTCTCGGTCCCACCTCTGTCTCAAACACAGTTGGTGGTGGGCCCCCTTCTCTGGAATACACTCCCCAAGGAACTTAGGCAAGCCCCCATGCTATAGCACTTTCAGAAAGAATTAAAAACTTGGTGCTTTCAACAGGTCTTTGATAACACATAAGATAGCAGTCAGACTATTCTTTAGCCAGGGAAGGCTTAATTAATTGCATGGATTTTTAATCCATGACTATTGATATATTTTACTCTTGTCAATTTTATATGTTATTGTATTTTAATGTTGATATACTGTTTTTTATATGTGGTGTGGTACCGTGTTTGCTATTTGTAAGCCGCCCCGAGTCCCTATGGGAGATAGTGGTGGGATATAAATAACAGACGATGATGATGATTTTTTTATTATTATTGGTAGCTCCATCCTTTGAAATCACTCTCTATCCCAAAGAAAATCAACCTCACACTTTTACATTCTGCTCAGTAATTTATTTCATTTCTATAGGCAGATAGAGAAAGACTGGTATTTGAAGGAAAGGATAGTTTTAGAAAAATGGACAGGAAATGACTTCCTGTATTGTGTTCTATTGTGAAAAGAAATGGTCCATAGTCCCAAAACATAGCAAAAATGCTCGGAGGGTCAATGCAATCCAACCCCAAAATGATTTCCCCCACTTTTTTTTTCATCTTGAGAACTCCCAAGAATACTCCAGAGCTTTGCAAATGTGATCTTAGCATATGGAAGCAATCTTAGAACACGAGAAGATTTATGAAGAACAACACAAGCAAAGGTGGATGAGGTATTCTGGAGGTTGTTGTCCAAAACTGGGAACGTTTCTGAGTTCTGATTCTGGAGAAAACAAAGACTGAGCTAAGCTCTGGAAGTGTGATCAGCAGCACTTTGGATTTATAAATAAATAAGGATGGTAGCAGCATGCTCAGGCTTGACTGAATGAGGAGACGTGATTGCAAAGTTTCCCACACAATGCAGGGACCTTATAAGTGGCATCTAAATAGGTGAACAAAAGCAAATTAGGCATTAAGAAAGAACAGCAACCCTGATCCTGGAATCAAAGAGATGATAAATGGGTCCAATACAGTCCTCCACAAAGGCTCAATAAAACTGGACTTACTTTAATTTCACCAAAATCAATGCAATCAATGAGTTGCTGCATTGGATGTTTCAAAGGTGACTATCAAATGGTAGCTCTAACACACAGTCACTGCGACAGTAAGAATAAAAAAACAGAATAAGGAGTGCCAATAAGAACACGACTGGAAGACAAAAATGCATGGGAGCAGAAGGAAGATGATGATTGCTGATCTCCTTTGGAGACAAATGTTAACTAGGAAGATGAGAAGAACCAAGGAGCAATGGAGCACCATAACCTTCCTACAGAAGCAGTACATATTGATCTACTCATATTTGCATGTTTTTGAACTGCTAGGTTGGCACAAGCTGGGCCTAAGAGTGGGAGCTCACCCCACGTCCCAGATTTGAACCGCCGACCTTTCGTTCAGCAAGTTCAGCAGCTCAGTGATTTAACCCACTGCACCACCAGGGGGTTACTTTGAAAGCACTGCACAATTAAGCAGGAAACAACCATTCCAAACCAGGAACATACTGTTCTTTTCAAACTGTTGTTACATTGTTTCTTCATGGCAGGAGCGATTTGAGAAACTGCAAGTAGCTTCTGGTGTGAGAGATTTGGTTGCCTTCAAAGACTTTGCCCAGGGAAGCCTGGATGTTTTGATGTTTTACCACCTTTGTGGGAGGCTTCTCTCATGTCCCCGCATGGGGAACTGAAGCTGACAGAGGGAGCTCATCTGCACTCTCCCCGGATTCAAATCTCCAAACTTTTGGTCTTCAGACCTGCCAGCACAAGGGTTTAACCCATTGCACCACTGGGGGCTCCTTGTTACATAGTGCAGTGTTTTTCAATCTTTTTTGAGCCGCGGCACATTTTTTACATTTACAAAATCCTGGGGCACACCACCAACCAAAATACTATAAGAGTTTGGTGGCCATTGACCTTGAGTTTTGGAGTTGTAGTTCACCTATATCCAGAGAGTACTGTTGCATTGGGACCAAACTTGGCATGAATACTCAATATGCCCAAATGTGAACACAGATTGAGTTTGGGGAAAATAGATCTTGACATTTGGGAGTTACAGTTTCTGGGATTTATAGTTAACACACAATCAAAGAGCATCCTGAACTCTTGCAACAATGGAATTGAACCAAACTTGGCATATTGAACTCTCATTACCAACAGAAAGTACTGAAAGGGTTTGCTTGGGAATTGGCCTTGAGTTTGGAAGTTGCAGTTCGCCTACACCCAGGGAGCACTGTGGACTCAAACAATGTTATGTTATGTTGTTGTTTGTTTTCTATCCAGAATCACAATGTTAGAAGGAGGCTCACCACTTTAAGGTCCCTAAAACAGGCATGGGAAAACTTCGGCCCTCTGGGTGCTTTGGACTTCAACTCCCACCATGCCTAACAGCCTGAGGCCCTTTCCTGCTTAAGTGACTGGGGGAGGAAAAGGGCCTGAGGCTACTAGGAATGGTGGGAGTTGGAGTCCAAAACACCTGGAAGGTCCACATTTGTCCATGCCAGCTTTTGACAGAGACCTCTTCCTCCCCCTTCCCCTTCGCACCCTTTCTTCCCCCTCCTGCCGAACACTTATTTTTTCTTCTCCGCTTGGGCTCCCTTCTTCCCAGCCTCACTCTGCTCACTGGGGCGAGTCTGTGCAGTAGTGCCCGCATGGGTCACGTCTTCCTCCCTCCCCTCTCCCCTCCTGAACATGCTCACGATGCCTCCTCAGATCAAAATGGCGGCAGAAGTGGCAGCGTGAGCAAAGCGAGGCAGAGCGAACAGAGCGAGGCTGGGAAGAAGGGAGCCTGAGTGGAGAAGAAAAAGTGTTCGGAAGGAGGGGGAAGAAAGGGTATTGGAGGTTCCAATTTCCCACGGCACACCTGATGATTGCTCACGGCACACCGGTTGGGAAACACTGACATAGTGTAATGAGTTGATGTTGGCTTAGACATGGTCTACTATGGAAAAACAGCATACATATAAACTAAACTCAGACCATAACTCTGATGTGTGGCTTAGTGCATGAAAGAATTATCCTAAGGTCAACCAACTTCCTGTCTGAATAGTGATTCTCAACCTGAGTCTCTACACTCCTACTCCTATGTTAATATGCGACACCAAATACATGTGTGTTTCCATTGCACAATGCAAAGTATTATATTCAGATTGTTTCTTCTGTTACCTATACTCCTATATGAACCCTGCCTTTGTCTTTAGGACTTGCAAAAAGTGGTGCCACTTTGACCCAGATTAGAGTTCCATATCCTAACGTTGCTTGGATGTCACCCAATTCATTGTCATGACTTTATTCTCTGTATATATGACAGGCTAGAGCCTCACTTATCAGCATGCAAATTCATGCCATTATAACCATCAAAGAACCTTATTAGCTGCCATCTGTCACAATACAGAAATCTGTATATAGAAGCTGTCATGTTGATATCATACAAAGTCATACCTGCACCAGGTCCTTGATGCCAAAGGGTATACTATTGCACCATACACTTAACCACAGGAAAGAGGAAATGGAAATAAATACAGCAAATATGGGCCAGTATATCCAGTGGTGACACCCTGGTATTTAATTATTTATCTGCTTATTTTTATTACTAGCACAAATATTGTGCATTATTGTCATCTAGTCATCTGGTGGATATGTTTTTGCCCAGGGATGCCCAAATGTTTAATGTTTTCATCCTGTGGGAGGCTTCTCTCGGTCATGACTTGAGAAACTGCAAGTCACTTCTGGTGAAGAGAGAATTGGCTGCCTGCAAGGAACGCCATGCCAATGCCCAACCGCCCTAACTATTCTAACTGGATGCCCAGATGTTTTTAATTGTTTTGTTTTACCATCCTGTGGGAGGCTTCTCTCATGTACCCGCATGGGAAGCTGGAGCTGACAGGTGGGAGCTCACCCTGCTCTCCAGATTCAAACTGCCAACCTGTTGGCCAGCAGTCCTGCTGGCACAAAGGTTTAACCCATTTCACTACCAGGAGCTCTTATCTATCTGGATATACTCAAGGGAGAAATCCAATACAAGTTTGCCCAATCTGTTTCAGTACTCATGTGCAAAACTGGGTACACAAGCAGTTGTGAGAGTGTGCTTGTTGATCATTATTTGAGCAACAGGGAAAACCAATAGAATCCCATCAGTTGACTGTTTTCCTTCTTCATTGTCATGTGGGATTTATGCTATCTGTTGAGATGTAATTGCATAGAAAGCACTTTCCTGATAAAATTTCTGGTTTTTTCACCCTTTTAACAACCCCTGTCTGAGAAAAGAAGGACACTAGCTGAATTTCCAAAATCTCTCATTTTGTTTGTATACATCTAGGGCTTTGCAGGTATTTAGACGTAAGCCAATAAGTGATCTAGGTGTTGATTATTCGCAATGGCTCATTTTGAGCAATACTAGAAATTTAGGGGCCAAAGCAAAAGTTCATAAGAGGGGTAGAAACTCTTCTTAAGAAGGACACTGTCCTTAATGCCCTCCCCACCTTTCCAATAACTAGGAAGGAAGGAAAAGCTTTTAAATGTGGGAAAAACCAAAACAGACTTGTTAATAAGGTTTTGAATAAGCTCGTAAGGTTCAAAATTCTACAATCTATAAGAGGGACAAAATGAGGGCAATAAGAATTCTGTCTTCCCTGAAAGTTTCCTTCGTCACTCACATTTCTAGCATTGTAGTCAGTTAAAATTTTGGTCGCGCATTTAGTAATACAACTTATATATCCAAAGAAAAGGGGCAGGAAAAATTACGAGAATATGAACATAGGAGTGTTGTATTATTTCCAAGCTGTGTGGCTGTGTTCTAGCAGCATTTTCTCCTGACATTTTGCCTGCATCTGTGGCTGGCATCTTCAGACAATGTGATGGTGGTCAATCAAATGGAATATATCTATCTACTATCTATTTATTAAGCATGATTAGGTTTGGTCGAAATCTTCATAATTTGGAATAAATTCGGAAAGATTTGCTTTTTGAAGCGATTTCGGTGTTTATAAGGAAACCGGAAGTCTCTTTGCCCTTCCAAAGCCTTTTCCGCCATTTCTGTTATGAAGCAGTAAGTGAGTCGGATATGATTCAGCATTTCCCGCTTCTGGTCCCTGACCTCGGCTCAAGCATGGGAAACCGTTTTAAAGCAGAGTGGATGAATTTCCCTCCCTTCTCTCCCCTCAGCTCTGCCTGGATCCTGGGAAGTGTTTTAAAATAGACTGGATGAATTTCTTCTCTTTGCTTCCTCCCTCCCCCCTTCTGGAGTAAAACAACTACTTTCAAAGTAAAGACCACCCAATGAAACAGGAAATAACACTTTCAAACCATTAAGGAACGATTCGGAAGTTTAGAAAAGTTTTGAATGTTTTTTCTGTGAAAATCGGATTTGACTTTAGAATCGAACTACCAGCACCACTTACAGGTTACAGCCTGTGTTGGATGGGGTTACACTCCCCCGAAGATGCAGGTTTGCAGCTTGGGAGTGAGCCTGGAACCCCAGGTCTCGGCGGTGGCCAGAGGAGCTTTTGCACAGTTAAGACTCATGCGCCAGCTGCACCTATACCTTGGGAAGACTGATCTGGCTACGGTTGTCCATGATAATAAAGAATAAGGGAGAGTGCATAAAGTTACCGGAGACACTGATATAGACAAGTTGCATGAATGGATGAACCAGTGGCATGAATCTATCAAATTCACCTTTGAATATAGCAAGGACTCCGTAAATTTTTTGGATGTGACATTATACAAACAGATGAACAAGTTACAGGTTCGGTGCTTCCACAAACCGACGGACAGAAACACCTTGCTGCATTATAGCAGTTACCACAGCCACCCATTGAAGCGGAACCTCCCGTTTTCCCAGTTTCTAAGGTTGAAAAGGAACTCCACCACAAATACCTCTTATTATAGGGAAGTGGATCTACTTTACTCCAAATTACGCAACAGAGGGTATCCCGACCCGATAATCGACACTGCCTACAGGAGAGCTGAACAGATACCCAGAAACTCCTTGATGCAAAAAAGGATCAAACCACCTATGAATCGCTTAATATGGCCATTGGTACTCACCCCCAAGACTGGTGCCTTTAAGAAGATCATAAACAGGTATTGGCCCATTGTCCAAGATATTCCAGGGCTGTCTCAACCACCGTTGATAGCCAACAAAAGAAGTCAAAACAGTAAGGATGTTCTAGTCCATTCAGGCCCACGGCACACCCGACCCAGGAGTAGTCTAACCCCCAAAACTCATAAATGCGGGAGGTGTCAACAATGCCCTTTTGTATATCCAGAAAAAGAAATTTATATTCAGGGGTTGGCGCGCTCTATAAAGTTCTGTGAGTTCTTCACCTGCAAAAGTGAAAGATGTATTTATGGATTGGTGTGCCCATGTGGGCGTGTCTATGTGGGCATGACCAACAGGATGATGGGTTTGAGAGTGGGTGAACACAGATCTAAAATTAGGAATCTAGCAGATGATTCCCCTCTCTATTCCCATTTCAAAACCATGGGACATGGCCCCAATGATCTGAAATTTTTTGGCCTTAAAAATGTACATGTACCTCCACATGGTAATGTGGAGACCTATCTGCAGAAAATCATTGCATACTCTCCCTACGTACGGAGGTGCCTTTGGGCCTCAACCAAAGGCTAAGTATTTCAGAATTATTACACTAACTCAGGGGATCCACATGTCATAATTAGGGAATGAGGAGCACTTGTGGGTCCTCTCCCACTGCATAAAATAGAGCATTATGGTTTAACTTGTTGCTTTATGCCACGTCTCCACGATTCAGGATCTACCTATGCATGGAAGGTATGGCTGACTTCCGTTGCTATGTAATATGTATGATTTGTTAAATATGTACTTTACTTTGCTTGCTATATTGTATGAACACTTTGCACCTGTGATTTCTATGTAATTGAGTAGCCTAAGGAACCGATTGTCCTGTGCATATTAGCTGATATATTGTTATTATATTACAGAATAATTTGTACCGTTTGGGGACTAATGAAGGGGACTATACCGGGCCTTGAAATAGACTGGAACATGGTCGAAACGAGTCATGGAATTCTTGTTTAACTATTGCTCGTCGACTGAGTATACCCCAGGGATGTAAAAGAGAGTTGCCACCTCCTGCCATACCGGATTATACGGAAGAATTTGATTTAGGACTGTGGTCACACCATATCCCGGAGATTGCTTTTGATCCTCATTTCATTTGGAACATTTGTGCTGTATACCCATTGAATGAATATTGAACTCTATAATTTGGGATTTACATTGAATACAGAGTTTTGGACTATATTGGATGATTTGGACTTTCATTACCTACTTGCGGTAATCCCACTTGGGAAAAGATTTATAGCGGATTTACTAATTGTCTAAATGATAGGACCCCGTGTCCTGATTGTTTGTGTACGGTCGTCCATGCTCTGGTCACATCCTGAATAGATTACTGCAACACACTCTACGTGGGGCTGCCTTTGAAGACAGTTCGGAAATTGCAGTTAGTCCAATGGGTGGCAGCCAGATTGTTAACCAGAGCTACATTCATAAAAAAGGAGAAAATGCTGCTAGCACAGCCAGGAAACTACAGACCACCCCAGTGATTCTGGAAATGAAAGCCTTAAACAATACAATATGAACATATCAAATATAGTGTGAATGATTTTCAAAGTCTCATTATGTAGTGCTAGAAATTTTAAGACTGAAAGAAAATGCCACAAAGATATAGAATCCTTGTTTTGGGGGCAGCACCCTTGTTTTGCTCCTCATAGCTACAACCCCCGTGTTTCAATCTAGTGGGAATTGGATTTGCTGCTTCTTTTCCATTTACTCTCTTTTTTTGGGTGGTGTAGTTGTTTTGAGTGTTGAACTACAACCCTGGTGATCAAGGATCGAATCCCTATTTGTTCATGGGAACCTCACTGGGTGACCTTGGGCAAGTTACTTTCTTAGGCACTTTCTACGCTGCCATATAAAATCCAAATTATCTACTTTGAACAAGGAGCCCCTGGTGGAGCAATGGGATAAACCATTGTGCCGGCTGCACTGCTAACTGAAGATTGGAGATTCAAATCTTGGGAGCGGATTGAGCTCCCTTCTAACAGCTCCAGCTTCCCATGCAGTGACATGAGAGAAGTCTCCCACAGAACGGTAAGACATCTGGGTGTCAACTGGGCAATGTCCTTGCAGAGCGCCAATTCTCTCACACCAGAAGCAATTTGCAGTTTCTCAAGTTGCTCCTAGCATCGAAATAATGCTTTGAACTGGATTATATGGCAGTGTAGACTCTGATAATCCAATTCAAAGCAGATAATCTAGATTGTATATATGACAGTGTAGAAGGGGACACAGACAAAAGGAAAAGACATATCCGCCTGAACACATTTCACCATAAGTTGGACTTGGCTTGGCACACAACAACCGTTTGAAAAAGAGGGTTTTGGAAATGGAAACATTTGGTGCAGCACTAATACATTATGTATCAATTTGCAAATTGACATGGGAGGTAGGAAAATCTACAGACTTGATAGATTTGGGAGGAAAAAAGAGGGAAAAGAGAGAGAGAGAGCCTGGAGCCTGAAACAATTGTACAACCGTTTTTTGAAAATGAAAGAAAAATGCTACCCCTCCTCTGTCAAGATATACTTTAAAGATCCCTGTCAAAACAGCCCTTCAAACCCATTTGATTGGGTTGGAGCTCATCACACTGTCACCAACTCACTTTTCATTAGGCTGTTGCTCTCTGTTAGCGTAGCCAAGCAGAAGAACTCAAAACACATGCACAAATTAAATCGACATCCAAACTCCACCAATATACAAAGCAATTTAAATGATATTCATTAGAGCGATGACAAGTCCTGATGAGGCTTTCAGGAGCTGAGTCCTTCAGCTTTCGCCGACTCGGTTTCGTGGTCATTGAGGCGTAACTACAGCGACTGTACCTCGAGTTTAAAAAAAAAAGAAAGAAGAGAAAAGAGAAGAAAGACTGAGAATAGAACTGCTTCCTGGCACACCTTCCTCCTTCTCTCCTGGAAGGGTTTAAAGCTTTGGAAAATTCACCATCCCCGTTTCCATTTCATCCATGAAAATGGGACCATTGTTTCCATCTCATGAATCTGTTTTTCCTTTCTCTCTTTCTTTTAAACCCTTTCCATGACAAATGTCTTAATTTTAAAAGACCCTCATTTTCAAGTAATGTCATTTCATTGAGCTCATGGTCACTAGCTCACAATTAGGACAGCTCCAAAGATGTCCTCCTATTTGTTGATGGTGTCAAGATGAACTTGACACCATCAACACTTAAGTTCAATTAACCACCAACGCAAATGCATAATTTACTATGTATCTTCCCCCTTTTATGTTCTAATTTCTACTTTCATGTGTATCTATATTGATCATTCAGTCAATATGTAGGGAAGTAGGTAGATAGGTACTACCATAATTTCTCTCTGGAAATTTCTGCTGGCTTCAATCTTCAATCATTAGAACAACGTTTCTCAAACTTCCCAATGCTGCGACCCCTTAATAAAGTTGTGGTGTCCCCCAACCATAAAATTATTTTCATTGCTACTTCATAACTATAATTTTGCTACTGTTATGAATCGTAATGTAAATATCTGATCGGCAGGATGCATTTTCATTCACTGGACTGAATTTGGCACAAATATCCAATACCCACAAATTTGAAGACTGGTGTGGTTGGGGGGGGGGATTGATTTTGTCATTTGGGAGTTGTAGTTGCTGGGATTTATAGTTCACTTACAATCAAAGACCATTCTGAACTCCATCAACGATGGAATTGAACCAAACTTGACACACATAACTCCCATGACCAAGAGAAAATACTGGAAGGGTTTGGTGGACATTGATCTTGAGTTTTGGAACTCTAGCTCACCTACATCCAGAGACCACTGTGGACTCAAACAATAATGGATCTAGATCAGACCTGGGCAATTGCCATCCCTGCAGGTGTTTTGGACTTCAAACCACAGAAATCCTAACAGCTGGTAAACTGGCTAGGATTTCTGGAAGTTGAAGTCCAAAACCCCTGGAGGGCCGGCAATTGCCCAGGTCTGATCTAGACCAAACTTGGCACAAATACTCAATATACCCAAATGTGAACACTGGTATAGTTTGGGGAAAATAGACCTTGACATTTGGAAGTTGTAGTTGCTGGGATTTATAATTCACCTATAATTTATTTATTTATTTAGACTTGTACACCGCCACTCCCAGCGGCTCGGGGTGGTTTACAACACAATTCAATAAAACAAACAATGGGAAAAACATACATATTATAGTAAGTAAAACAGCAAAATAAAAACGCAGCTAAAATCACAAGCTAAAATCACAAGCTTTCAAAGGCCTGTCTGAACAAGTGTGTCTTGCAGGCCCTCCGAAAGGTGACTAAATTTCGGAGAGCCTGCGTTTCCGGTGGCAATGTATTCCAAAGAGCTGGGGCGATGATTGAAAATGCCCTGCGCCTTGTCGAAGTCAGGTGGAAAGACTTCACACTAGGGATGTCTAGAAGATTCTGGTCTGCTGAACGAAGTGATCTGGGAGGGTTATATGGAATCAGGCAATCCCGTAGATACACTGGCCCCAGACCATACAATGCCTTGAAAGTAAGAACTAACACCTTGAAAGTGATCCGGTATTCAATTGGTAGCCAGTGCAGGTTCTGCAGTATAAGTGTTATACGCCGGCTCGTGGGTTCCCCCGCAAGCAGCTGGGCAGCAGCATTCTGCACTAGCTTGAGTTTCACATTCAAGGGAAGACCAATGTAAAATGCGTTATAGTAGTCAAGTCTTGAGATGACCGTGGCTTGGATTACCGTGGCCAGATCGTTCATAATCATAGCAGGAGGAGGGCTTTTGTTTCCAGAAAGGAAGAGAAGGACAGGCAGAGAGATCTTCAGCCTTCTCTGCCAAAGGAGTTTCTAAGACCATCAGAAATAAGTGTTTCTGGTGGTCTTTGGTGACTTCTCTGAAACCCTCCTCACAACACCCCCCCGGTTGAAAAACTGCATTAAAAGTATGTTCTTACAAATGCATTGTTTGGAATTCACCTGTACTTAAAGATGATAAAATCCAGATATATGAAGTTAAGGAAGCAACTAATTTTCCTTGTTCTGCGTTGCATCAATGTCACACAAGAAGAGTGAATACCTCTAATATGAGGAACATGTTTCCCACCATGTTGTTTGCTGAAGCTCTCATAAGTCAATCCAAGGCAGGAATGGGGCATGATGGGAAACTGCATCTGATGTGGCCCATGTTTATTTGATCATTTACGACATGTAGTATTTAAATTGCCCACTCCAGGTGTAATTTGACTGGTAAAATCAAGTTGATGAAATAGCTTCATAACTCAATTATGAAAGAATAACAACTGAATTCTGTAGATTGTTTCTCAGAAGTAATCATTGGTGAGTTCACAGATAAATCCCTCTGGTATTACAGGCTTTATGTCTTTTACACTTTCAGCTACCTGCCATTGTTTTTCTGTTGCAATGGCTCTTTCGAAAAATCCTGCTAATCTCTTGGGAAGACAGGCGGACAAATGTCAGCATGCTAGAAAAAGCAAAGACCACTAGCATTGAAGCGATGCTCCTACGCCATCAACTCTGCTGGACTGGCTACGTTGTCCGAATGCCCAGTTACCATCTCCCAAAGCAGGTCCTATACTCACAACTCAAGAATGAATTGGTGGACAGAAAAATAGATTTAAAGATGGTCTTAAAGCTAACCAAGAACTGGAAAGCCCTGGCTCTTGAGCGCTCTAACTGGAGGTCAGCTGTGACCAGCAGTGCTGCAGAATTAGAAGAAGCACGGATGGAGGGCGAAAGGGAGAAATGTGCCAAGAGGAAGGAGTGTCAAGCAAATCCTGACCAGGACCAACTTCCACCTGGAAACAGATGCCCTCACTGTGGAAGAACATGCAGATCAAGAATAGGGCTCCACAGTCACCTACGTATCCACTGCCAAGACACTACACTTGGAAGGCCATCATACTCGGACAACAATGGATTGCCTAAGTAAGAAAGTAAGTAAGTATTTTGCTCCAGGGGAATTTTGCAGTCTGTGATGAAATTAATCCAGAGCCTACTTTTTGTTTGGCTATAGAGCTCTAAGACCTAATGCTTATGGATGGAATACTGTTTTAAATGTTGTGAATGAAAACGATGGATTGTATTTTAATGTACCAACTGTATTTTAAATTTTGCTTAACTGTTTGCTTTTATTATATTTACTATGTGGCATTGACACCTCGGGGGGTTGAGAAGAAGCGGAGTAGAAATCTGAAATAAATAAAAAAATAAAAATAAGGCAAAGACACCAACAATGGATACATTAAATCACAGCAAAGGAGTTTGCGTTTGCTCTGAAAAAGCTAAAGTAGGATGAGGAGAAGAGCTTTATATTACAAACTATATTAAGTCACATTTCTTTGTCCAACTTGACCACTATAGTCTACGCTGCAGGGCAACAGTTTTCTACAAAGCTCAGTTTCCATAATTTGTTAACTGATCATTGAGGATCTACATTGCTATATAAAATGGATTATATGAGTCTACACTGCCATATAATCCAGCTCAAAGCAGATAATCTGGATTTTATTTGACAGTGTAGGTGGAGCCTCAAACTGGATCTACACTGGCATACAATGAGGGCGGAGATCACTAAGTGATTAAAGTCGCTGACTACTAGACATGGATCATATACAAGGACTGAGTTGGACCTGAGTTGGACCCTTCAAGGCCTTGCATGGTCTAGGGCCAGTGTACTTGAGGGACCGCCTCACCCCATATGTTCCCCCGAGATCACTACGCTCGGAAGAGCAAAACTTCTTAACTGCACCATCAATTCGCTCCTGTCATCTCTCCACAACAAGGCAACACGCCTTCTCAGTTGCGGCACCGGCATTATGGAATACACTGCCGGATGATGTCCAGGCCATCACAGAGCTCATTCCATTTCGGAGGGCATGCAAAATCACCTTATTCAGGCTTGCTTTCAACTGAAGCCCTCAGATGTTGAAATCCACCTCCCATTTTCAATTCTACTGCATTTTATGTATTGCTTGCATTTTATTGCTTTTATGTATTGTATTGCACTTCTATGCAATTTTATGTCTATTGTTGTATCACCTGTTTTAATTTGGTTGTATGTAAACCGCCCCGAGCCTGCAGGAAGGAACGGTATATAAAATCGATGAAATAAAATAAATACATCTTACTTTGTCAAATTTTTTTGATGTATTTATTGTACTTGTAATTGATAATTTTATTGTGAATTTAAGAAGTTTTTAGATTTTAAATGTTAGCATTGAATTCTTGCTGTTTGCCAGTCTGAGTCTCTCTATTGAGGTGAAAAGATCGGGGTACAAAAGTTTTACATAATAAATAATATAATATAATCCATATTATCAAATCAGATCGTCCCCATTATCTGCTTTGAACTGGATTATATGAGGCCCTTTCTACACTAAAAAAATCCAGATGATCTGCTTTCAACTGGGTTATATGGAAGTGTAGAATCATAGAGTTGGAGGAGACCTCATGGGCCATTCACTCCAATCCCCTGCCAAGAAGCAGGAAAATTGCATTCAAAACATCCCTGACAGATGGCCATCCAGCCTCTGCTTAAAAGCCTCTAAAGAAACAACCTCCACCACACTTCAGGGCAGAGTGTTCCACTGCTCAACAGCTCTCACAATTTTATCTGTTAATATATAACTGTTTTTAATTGTATTTTATATTATGGGCCATCTGTAAACTGCCTCGAGTCGCCTTCGGGCTGAGAGGGGTGGTATAGAAATATAGTAAATAAATAAAATAATAAATAAATTTATAGATGGCCCTCATCATGTCTCCTCTCAGCCTTCTCTTCTCCATGCTAAACATGCCCAGCTCTTTAAGCCACTCCTTATAGAGCTTGTTCTCCAGACCCTTGGTTATTTTTGTCACCTTCCTCTGGACACATTCCAGCTTGTCAACGTGTCCCTTAAATTGCAGATAACATGGATTACATGGCAGCGTAGAAGGGTCTTGAATCTACACTGCCATATAATCCAGTTCAAAGCAGATATACCTTTCTCCTCCTCTGATACCTTAAAAAGAAAAACCCAAAATGGACCGATCTTCCTATTTAACTAATTTAACTGATTTACGCGGCCATAAAAATCTCCAGGATGTATGCAAAGAATGAGGAAGCGACAGCTCCCCTGGTGGCCAGAAGTGGGAATGTTAAATAGCCTATGAGTGCCTAAGGGCTGCATTCTAAACTGAAAAAAATGGGATATATTATTTTAGTCAAGGTAAATTCCTTTGCCTGGCTTTTAATACAGAGGAAAAGCATTTTTTTTCTCCCTTTGCAAAACCCCCCCAAAAAACAAAAAAACAAGCAAAACAAGAGCATATATTTTGTCCAAAAAGAAATTTGATGACACAACAGCGTAATTGAATTTACCTTGTCTCTTCTTTTTCTTTCTTTTTCAACTTGGAGGATCACTAACACACTTAGCATTGTTCGGCTTAAACAGGTAACAAAGCATAACCATAGTACTAACTTATAGAACAACAGCTTTCCTTTTACCAAGAAGCTTAAAAACTCCCTAGAGGCACATTTTAAAATGCAAACAATATTAAATTTATCCATTAGCAGTCAACTCATCTCTCCTGCAGCTGGATAGGATTACTTTATTAATTTTCCATTACAGATGATCGCAGCATGGAATAGATATAGAATTTAAAAGCTGCTCTGTCATATCTCTATCTCTATATCTATCAAGTATCTATCACTCTTCTATCCTATTACAATTACACGTGAAATTTGATGTGTTTTACCTTTCATATCTAGATTCTGAATCTCACAGAAATCTCAAACGCATTGTTGTAACGAGTTGGAAACTTGAATGAAACTGGTGATTTTAGTATCACGGGAAAGTCGCACTTATCCAGCCTTCGCACCGGGACTGTGGCGCAGCTGGCTGGGAGTCAGCTGCACTAAAATCACTACTGACTGAAAGGTCATGAGTTCGAAGCCAGCCCGGGTCAGAGTGAGCTCCCGACCAAAATTGTGTAGCTTGTTGTCAACCTTTGCAGCGCGAAAGACAGTTGCATCTGTCAAGTAGGAAATTTAGCTACCACTTTGTGGGGAGTCTAATTTAACTGATTTACAAGGCCATAAAAATGTCCAGGATGTATGCAAAGAATGAGGAAGCGACAGCTCCCCTGGTGGCCAGAAGCTGGAATATTAAATAGCCTCTGAGTGTCTGTCTATATATGTTGTGTGTCTCTGGCATTGAATGTTTGCCATGTATATGTACATTGTAATCCGCCCTGAGTCCCCTGCAGGGTGAGAACGGCGGAATATAAATACTGTAAATAAATTTGCTAATCCAACGTTCTGTATTATCCAACTAATTCTGACTCCCAATCAGACCCACAGCAGTTTCAATATATTGCAATGACTTGGTGCTAAATTCATAAATACTGTAATTACTAAATAACGTTACTGTGTATTGAACTGCTTTTTCTGTTGATTTGTTGTAAAACATGATGATTTGGTGCTTAATTTGTAAAATCATAACATAATTTAACTTTTAATAGGCTTTTTCTTATTATCCAACATATTCGCTTAGCCAACGTTCTGCCGGCCTGCTTATGTTGGATAAGCGAGACTCTACTATATGCTATATAGAAAAGGGATTTTTTTATTATTCAGTTGGAATCACAACTAGATAGAGTGAAGACATTGGCTCTTGTGCTTTGCTACTCTGCTGCTGAGTACATGTCCAGTGTGGATGTGACATCTCACCACACTAAAACAGTGGATGTGGCTCTTAATGAGACATGCCATATTATCACAGGATGTCTACACCCTACACCACTAGAGAAATTATACTGTTTAGCCAGTATTGCACCACCTGCCGGGAAGTAGCAGCCAATAATGAAAGGACCAAATCAGTGACATCAATGGCCCATCCTGTTTGGATATCAGCCAGCACACCAACACCTTAAATAAAGAAATAGTTTTCTAAGATCTACAGAGATACTCGCAGGAACACCTGAGTAAGCAAGAGTCCAAAAGTGGCAGGCTAAAGCCATGGCTGATACTGAATGAGAGACTCCCCCCTGGGCACACAGAAGACTTGACGACTTGGAAGGCAATGAACAGACTGCACTCTGGCACGAGATGCAGAGCCTACCTTAAGAAATGGGGCCACAAAGTGGAGTCTATGACATGTGAGTGTGGAGAAGAGCAAACCACACACCACCTACTGCAATGCAACCTGAACCCTGCCACATGCACAATGGAGGACCTTCTTATAGCAACACCAGAGGCACTCCAAGTGGCCAGCTGCTGGTCAAAGGACATTTAATATAATGCCAAGTTTTTTTCAATACATTACAATTATTTATTATTTTTATTTATTTACTTTATTTATATTCCGCTCTTCTCACCCTGAAGGGGACTCCGAGCGGATTACAGGTACACATACTTAGCAGACAATTCCTGCTGTTTTCACATACACACATATAGACGAACAGAGGCAAACTCTGGTCACCAGGGGGAGCTAATGCACTCCTCATCTCTCAGCGTCCCTTGTTCTTCCGCATTCCTTGAGCGTTCCTGGAGTTCTTTAATGGCCTCATAATTCAGTCAAAATTTGCCTCCCCACTTAATGTGGTACCTTTATCTCCTACTTGACAGATGCAACTGTCTTTCGGGCTGCAAAGGTCGACAGCAGGCTACACTTAAAGGTCGAGCACCGGCCTCGACCCGGGCATGCCTCGAACTCATGAGAGATTTTATGCAGCTGACACTTAGCCAGCTGTGCCTCTTTCCCAGACCTTTGGACCCTTGGTTCGCTCCTCATATGATAAATAAATAGTTGTAATTATTGGAATTCATATGCAAAACTTAACTATCACCAACATTTGAATAGCTACTGTAAACACACACGTGTAAAATACAGTAACAAATGAAACAGAAGCATAGTCTGCCTTGAAATTCAAAAAAAGACTTTTCCCCTTGAAAAACAAAACAAAACACACACCCCCCTCCAAATTAATTTATCTGAATGTTTACTAAAAAAGGTATTTAAAAGCAATAACTTATCTCAATATTGTGAATATTACCCTTTTAAACAATGCAAAAGCTGTCTTACTTTGGATAGAAAATTACAATGTAGTTTGTGTGACGAAGGCAATGGTATAATTAAAATAGTCGAGCTGCAATTTCTGATGCCAAAAGAAAATATAATGAAATTGCAGGAGAGAGCTGGGCTCCAGTAGCAGTTGCTTTAAAACACACACACACACACACACTTACATGTGATATTTCAATTAATTATAGAACCCTTGCTGTCGAAAAGTTAAAGATACATCCACTGGTTTTAATTTTTCCTCCTCTTTTTTGTGTGCTAAACGTTGCCTTCATTGAGCTGCTTTTCTGAGATCTGGCATATTGATTTCTTGTTGTGAAGTGAGCTGTTCAAGCTCCATTTAAGATTTTCATCTTGCATGTAGCCCTGAGCACATCAGTGTGCCATAAATTAGTTAAATTGCACATTTATCACAAATGTTATTTTAAGATACTGTGTAAATTTGATGGCTGGGAGATATACAGTATAGAGTAACAAGCCACGACTTGGGTGGGGTTAGAGCAGGGTCACCTTTATCCACTTTTGATTTAGAGCTCTTCTCTTGCCTCTCGCTCCTCCCAGTTTTGGCACACGGCTTTCTTCTGGGTATGTCTCTGTGTCTCCATGGCTTTGCTTATTTCATGCTTGAACATAAGAATGGCAAAATTGTCATTACTATAGTGAAAGCTTATGAATGTTTTCCTACATTTTACCTAATTCTTGTTCATTTTTTGTGGCGGGATGGGGACGGGGAAGAGGGGACCTGAAGTTGGGATTTTTGTTTTTTGGTTTCTTTTGGAATGTTAACAATATTTTTGTGGAGGGAAATACGTATTTATTTTTGCTGTTATCAACAAAAGAAAACATGTGTCTCGCCACCATCATAAGAGTTGAACAATCTCATAGCAGTTGCAAACACATTTTGGTGGTGTCTCAACAGATACCCTTTCTCACTGAATATAAAACTTGTGAAACCCACCACATGAATGATCAGAATAGGAGGAAAGTATGTTTATGAAGGGAATCTATCAGCTCCCTTACACACACACACACACACACACACACGGAATATGGACAGAACAGAAGCTCCAGAACATCTTACCATAATATAGAGATGAGCTTGGGTTTTCTAAAACTATGTAACTAAACTTGTAAGATCTGGCAGATTCTACCAAACTGATAAGACTTCAGCTACAGACCTAATGAAAGACTGTGTCCCCTTCTACACTCCTGATAAAAATCCAGATTATCTGCTTTGACCTGGATTATATGGCAGTGTAGACTCATATATCCAGTTCACAGCTGATAATATGGATTATCTTCTTTGATAATCTGGATTATATGGCAGTGCAGAAGGGGCCACATGTCCACAGTCTAAAGAGGAAAAGACTTATCATCAGAAGGTTTATTATTTTTTATTTATTTATTTATTGTTCGATTTTGTATTCCGCTCCTTCCAGCAGGCTCGGGGCGGATAACAGAGAATAAAATAGGCACATGAGACCAATCATGTAGCCATACAACAGGGTTAAAAACATAACAGACATCACATCACGGGGTACAGAATGAAATATACGCATTTCTTTGAACCCGAAGCATAGTTATACTGGGCTATTACACTAGGCTAAATTGTCTAGTTGAAAGCTAACTCAAAAAGGGCGGTCTTACAAGCCCTGTGGAAGGGGATGAGCTCTGGAATGGCTCGGGCGGCATCTGGGAGGGAGTTCCATAGCACCGGAGCCACCACGGAGAAGGCCCTCTGCCTAGTTATTGACAGATGGCAGGAGCGGATTGCCATCCTTTGTCAATCTAGTCATGACAGCTATCAACACAATGATAATGTGAAATATTATAGTTGCAATATACATCAGTGGAGGGATCACCATATCAATGAAAGCATGTGTCTTTAAGATAGTCAAAAGCTGGGGCCTCTAAACAAAGAGGAGGTTCAAAGTATGGCTGAAGGCTTTCACGTCCAGAATCACTGGGGTGCTGTGTGGTTTCTGGATTGTTTGGCTGTGTTTTAGCAGCATTTTCTCCTGATGTTTCACCTGTATATGTGGCTGGCATCTTTAGAGGATCTGATGGTATCAAGCAAGTGGAGGTGTTCGTATATCCCATGATTTGATCCCATATTATCTGCTTATTCCAAATTTATGGCAGTGGAGGCTCATACAACCTATTTCAAAGCGGATAATCTGGGATAAGATCCTGGGATATAGGGCAGTGCAGTTCCAGCCACTGCTTTGATTCTAGTGTTTTTCAATACTGTTCACTTTCATGGTTTCTTATTTTCTGCTGAAATTTTCCATGTGCTTGTGGCTTCTATGTGTTAGTCTGACATAGTGGTTGTTGGAGAGGTCCAGAATTTTTGTGTTCTCTCGTAATATTCTGTGCCCAGCTTGGCTTATCAGCAGTAGGCGAACACATGATAAACCAAGCTGGGCACAAAATATTATTATAAGCAATCAAGGGCTAGTGAACACCACCCAGACAAAGATGCCTCCAGGCAGGCAGCAAACAAATCAAAAGGAACACAAGCCAGGTTACTTCCATGCAGATGCCCTCACTCATTGACTATGCTACCTTCATGGTTACTCACATACTAATGGAAGCATGTCACTCAACACATGCAAATTAAGCTTGCCAATTGCACCCTCTACACTTGTTCAACAGACAATGGTTCTTTCCTCCCACCCGGGACATTGCACAGGTATAGATACTCCCCTTGCTTGACTACCATCAGATCCTCTGAAGGTGCCAGCCACAGATACAGGTGAATTATCAGGAGACAATCCTGCTAGAACATGGCCATACAGCCCAGAAACCACACAACACTCCAGTGATTCCTGCAATGAAAGCCTTTGACAATATATTGAACAAGTATTGTCTGATGGCCATCACCATCTTGAGATGTGTTGTGTGAATTTGCCTCAAAATTAAATAGAGTTGACTATTGTCACATTTGACAGGAACATGCTTAAGTTTATGCATGAAAGTCATAAAATATTATGAACGGCTTTCAATTAAATCTAAATTTTAGTCTGTTGTGTCCTGTTTTGACTACATTGTTTATAAGTGGCCTTTGAGGGTTTGAAGCAGACTTTTATCCCAGTCAAGAATATGGTATTTATTTCAAACTGTAGGTAGAAGGTTGAAATATCAGGGCTCTTTCCTTTCAAAACAAGTATGCTGTGTTAGAAAGTCACATCAAAGTCATACTAGGATTTGGAAATGTCATTTTGGGGCCAGGTCAAGTGGCAGCATCATCCAATGAGAACGACAATTAATCCGCATTGACTTTTATAACACAGCTCCTAAAACCCACCTTTCCTTGCTTTTATATCCAACAATGCCATCATGCCCGTTCTGTTAGTGGTTATGCATCTTCTGAGACAGACTACAAATGGCTGCACAAGAGATCATTCACATCGTTGCACAACTCTAGTATCACAGTGCAATCCAGCGCAACTGGATTACACTGTTGTTGGCATTACATTGGATTTATAAATACAAGACTTACAGTGTAATTCATAATGGGCATTATTCTTTTGACAGAAGAAGAAACAGAATTTGGGAAAGAAAATTTCTTGAGCTAGCCTGGTATTGTTACAATGAGGCAGGTGAATGGTGTCAGAATAGCAGCTGGTATATTACTTGCAGAACTAAGCTGGAGCAAATGCTTGAGGTATAATTTATCCCAATCTAACCTCAAAAGACACATGATGCTTGCTAGTTTGTAACAGGAATGCATAGGTAAAGGTAAATGTTTCCCCTTGACATTAAGTCTAGTCGTGACTCTGTGGAGTGGTCTCATCCCTATTTCTAAGATGAAGACCCAGCATTGTCTATAGACGCCTCCAAGGTCATGTGGCCGGCATGACTGCATGGAGCACAGTTACCTGTCCGCTGGAGTGGTACCTACCTACTGATCTACTCACATTTGAGCACCAGGAATGTGGTGCAGCTGGCTGGGAGTCAGCTGCATAAGATCTCTACTGACCAGAAAATTATGAGTTCGAAGCCTGCCCGAGTCAGGGTGAGCTCTTGACCAATTGTGTAGCTCGTTGTCTGTCTATATAAGTTGTTTGTCTATGGCATTGAATGTTTGCCTGTATATGTGCATTGTGATCCGCCCTGAGTCCCCTGCAGGGTGAGAAGGGTGGAATATAAATGATGTAAATAAATTTGCATGTTTTCAAACTGCTAGGTTGGGAGAAGCTGAGGCTAACAGCGGGAGCTCGCCCTGTTCTCTGAATTTGAACCACCAACCTTTTAGTCAGCAAGTTGAGCAGCTCAGTGATTTAACCAACTGCTCCACTGGGGGCTTAACTCGCTGTGCCACAAGAACACGGTTTAACTCACTGCGCCACAGGAATGGATGCATAACTTGAATATAAACCTTGTCCAATGTAACTGGGGTGGCAGTACAGTCAGGTTAGTGTAAACCAAACACCAGAAGGGACACTTATAGACTATGGGTTGGCAAAACCACAGTGCTGGAAATCCAGAAAACACATTCCCTGACAATGTAGAATATTCAGGGGAAATAACACTATATAACATAATTATTTCTTCCTAGGTTATGAATGCCATTTTCTAATTGGTTATATCATAAAAACATGGGGAAAGTTTATTAAATTGAAACAAAATTGTTTTTGTGGGACATCCTGCATATATAACTATATTTTTTCAATGAATATCACATAGAGTCTCAAACCAATTCAACCTAGTTTGTGGCAGCCACATACAGACACACAAAAGGTTTTTGGAATTCTAACAACTACTTTCCAAGTAAGTACCACACAATTAAACAGGAACAACACTTTCAAACCTGGAACATATTTTTTTCTAATTTTGTTTCATAGTGTATTTTGCCTTGGTGTTGATGGGAGAGGCTGATTTTGCACACAATCTACTTGAAATTTCTTCCATTAGATGCACTGAAATAAATGCAGAGCGAGGAGGGAAATGATAAAAAAAACTTCCTTATAGAAAAGTTAATTTTGACTTGTTTGCATACCTTTGATACAAAGATGGAGCACAAAAATATGCATGCATATGAAAGCACTTGTCCAAAATGTATTCCACCTTCTGCGGCGGGTTTCTGTGTTCCACTGTATGTATTATCACCACCTCTTAGCTGCTGTGAAGCATTTCCCGTCTATCTAGTTATGTTAAAGATTTAGGCTTTCTTTGGAACATATATAGAAGATATAATGTTGCCATATAGTGACATAATGGCTTGCTTTGTAAGTTAGCTGTGTCAGCCCAGGATCCCAACTTTCCATAAGAGAGCTGAGGTTCATATATGTTCACAAAGATTGAAATGACAGGTTCTGTGTTTTTGTTAAGACTCATTTTCCTGTGCCAGTAAAAGTTTTGTCATTAGCATATAAATGCCTCCCTTCCTTTGTCTGTGCTCTCGTTCATTCCCCTATCTTCCCTTGCTATCGATTTTCTGCAAAAGTGAAAGCATTCTGAAATCATAAAGTTGCAGCAATAAGTCTCGGGATTTCTCTTCTTGTCAACAGAAAGGAGATGGAAGGAGTTCTCTAATCCATGGAGGGACCTTCCAGTGCAACCCGAACGCTAATAATACATTTAAGAGACGATGTGATCGGGTTTGAATATATGGCTCAGCAAACGATCTATTTGCTTTGCTACAAACGCTGCTTATAAACCCTCTTCTTTACAGTCAATCTTCTTGGAGTTTTAAAGAGGTATAACCTCCATTTTGTTCTGTGCTTTCCTACAGGTCTTCCCCTCCTTTTGGAGAACGGCACCTTTGAATATTTGCGCCCTTGCTCTTTAAATGCTAAAGTTCAGTAAAACTCTGGTGATTTATGTATAGATTTCGACTGCCAACACCTGGCAGATGAAGGAGTCTACTCAAGCTTCAAGTCATAAACAGCGAGCGTACAATTTAATTTTAATGTGCTCGTTAGTCGTAGCACATTTCGGATATAATTGTGAACGCAACACAAAAATTATAGCAAAAAAGACAATTTTAATGCAGCTGTAGAAAAAAAAGGTTATATGAAGAGTCATATAATGGTGCCACATTGTCAACAACAGAACAGGGGCACAGAATGTGCGATTCTGGGTCTGTGCTGTTTACATGCCAATATTGTACACATAGATTCTCATATGGTGTCAGCTGTCAGTTACTTCTGCAAATTAACTGCCAAAAATGGAGACGAACAGAATCACTTAGTGCGCTGGTAACCACGGGTTACCTTTCATATGCTTAAAGATAAAACTGCAGTATGAAATCTTGGGAGAATAATTAGGAAGAACAAAACAGAAAGTTACCAACTGAAAAGGGGAGAAAGAGAGGGAGAAAGAGAGCAAGAGCGAGGGCATCCTACGATATGAAATAACAACCAAGAGCGCTTATAAATAAGTAGAGGAGGTCGTATCACAGAATGCCTCATAACTTTTAAGCAAAGTATTACAGTACAAACATGTTAAAGGCTTTCTTTTTTATCATTGTTTAGGAAATACAGTACAATTCTCCTGCCCCCCCCCCAAATAGATTTAACCCTTTGAGCACTGAGTTGATTTTGAATTTCTGCTTTTGAATGTGTTTTTAAATTCGTTTGACTAATAAATACTTGTGCAAAAAGTGATATAATGCACGCCAGTTTGTGGCTTCTGTTAACAGAATCCTTTTCTTCTTTTTTGTTAAAAAAGGTAGCAAACAACTAATAAATATGTATAATTTAAACATGAACCTCTATCAATATAGATGTACTGTATAGCAAAACAAAAAGAGGGGAAAATCCACCATACTTTGCTTCAAGAATAATGTTTCTGAATACTTTATAAATGCTATCTGTTGTCTCTTTCATATAATTTACATTGTTCAGATGTTAAAAGGAAGGAAAGAAACCCTTGACCTAGAAAAGAAATATACATTATCATTTTTAATATATATATATTTATATATTTATATATTTATAGGTACCGCTTATATTTGAGAAGAGAATTAGGTACAAAATACAGTATTGATATAAACGTTGGAGAAGAGGGGGAGAAGGAGGAGAAATGGCATTGTCCACAATCACACATTTTTCCCATTAGAGGATTTTAAAATCTATACAATATACACATCTTATGTTTCAATGTGAAAATAATATACTTCAAATATTCAAGATGGGTGCCACCTCTATGTACATGGAAGTACATGTGTTAACTCCAACAGAGGCATATCCAGAAAACACCATCCAGATACACAGAATATGTCCTTAGGAAATATAGTTGGCTGGAATCCTATTGGTTACTCCTAACTCCAGGAATCCATTGCTGAATAAGGAGCCAGGCCCCTTCTACACTGCCCTAGATCCCAGGTTCTGATCCTCGATTATCTGCTTTAAAGTGAGTCTCCACTGCCAGATAATCTGGGATCAGATCCTGGAATATATATCAGTGTAGAAGGGGCCTCAGTACTTAAGCAAATCCCATTAATTCAATGGGGATGGATATACATTGCCATATAAAATCCAGATTATCTGCTTTGAACTGGATTATATGGCAGTGTAGACTCATATAATCCAGTTCAAGGAGATAATGTGGAATATTTGCTTTGATAATCTGGATTATATAGCAGTGTAGATCCATCTTGGATCTTCCTGAGTAGGACTAACTATAGTATTCGGGTCAAGTAACTTTCCCTATGGGTTTTCCATACAGATAGACCAGAAAGGCAAAGAGGGAGAATTTAGGACCCTTTCAGACAAGCCCTATATCCAAGGATCTGATCCCATGTTTTCTCTTTATCCCTGATTATCTAGCAGTGCAGACTCATATAATCCAGTTTCAAACAGAAAACTTGGGATACGGTCCTAGGATATAGGACCCATCTGGAAGAGCTCTTAGTTAGGCTCTCTCTACACTGCCATATAAAATCCAAATTATCTACTTTGAACTGGATTATATGGCAGTCCATGCTCATATAATCCAGGTTAAAGCAGATAATGTGGATTATCTGATTTAATAATCTAGATCAGGCATCCTCAAACTGCGGCCCTCCAGCTGTTTGGGCCTTCAACTCTCAGAGTTCCTGACAATTGAACAAGCTCATTAGGGCTTCTGGGAGTTGGAGGCCCAAACAGCTGGAGGGCCACAGTTTGAGGATGACTGAACTCGATTATATGGCAGTGTAGCCTCAGGGTCAATGTCAGCCCTAGGAATTAATGGAAGAAGGAGCCACATGCACATAGAGGCTGGAAGCTCCAAAACAAGGCATCAGGTCCCTGAAAAATGAATGGTTTGGGATGCGACAGGAGGTCCCATCAGGCCAGTGCTCAAGTGAAGTCAAGCTGGTGGCCACTGTATGCAACACGCGAAGGGAAACCCACATGGTAGACATCTGTCTCAATCCTCTATGTGATTCTTCCTTCAAATCATTCTTGAGGGAACCATTATGAATACTCCTTCAAAACATGAAGAAAACCAAACAACCAATTGCACCAGCTGGTGTCATTGTTTGTTTGAGTGCATTCTTAGAGTTGCCTAGAAATGTTCATCAATGGAAGAGGGGGGTTTTTTTGAAAAAGGAAAACATGTCCATATTTTCAAAAAGGAAAGAAAACCAAATTGATTCAAAAGTGCTTCAAAGTACTCAGAGGGCTAAAAATTTACAGGGTGAGAAGTACCAGCACACTTGAGTCACCATGAAAAAGTGCACCAGAATTCATTAATAAATGCTTAATTAAATGGTTTTGTTAATGCATGCAGCTTGAGGCATCGGAGCGATGCACAGCAACTAAAACCCCAATTTACACAAAGTTCCAAACACTTACCACAGCGTTTTAACCTTCATATTTTACCAGTAACAACAGCTGATTATGCACCTCTATTAAACACTGTACAGTTTTACAAAACGAGGAGAGAAATGGGGAGAAAAGTCATTTAGGCCAGAGTGACACCCCAGAGTTAAAACCAAATTTATGTGCCAAGAACAAAAGAAAAAAGGTAGCTTTAAGGCAGGTTCTGACAGTTTTCCTCAAAGCCACATACAGTTGTTGATGTTGTCTTTTGTGTGTCCAAAAGTAAACGCTACTGCTTTTCTAATTCACAAACGTACAGAAGGTGATCTTCTGGAGATTTCCCATGTGTTTTACTGAGATGGAGCTTCACAGCATGCTTGCTTGCAAAAGTCCTGTTGCAAAGTTTACATTGGTATGAGGTCCCTATTTCTTCCTCTGGTGAAGGCGCCAACAGTTTTTCAGAGGGCGACTTTGTTTGTGCTATCTGATTGTTTAACTGTTCACTAGATAGTTTAGATAAGTCCCGTAGCCGGAAACCCAGGTGTGATTCAAGGTGACTGATATACGTCGAAGGAGTTCGAATTTGTGAAGCACAGTCATTACAAAAGAACACCGGGTGCCCAGTGTCCAAATTTTTAAGGAATTTTGTCCCCCCTGTCCTTCGAAGCTGGTATTTCACGTTGGCCAACCAATGACTAATGGTGGTCATCGAGAGCCCCGTAAATCTAGAAATGTGCATTCTCTCTTGTGGGCTCAAGTCAGACATGATATATTTCCCTTCCGACGTCTGTCGTAAACTGGCCGCAAACTGAGCCTGCAGAATGAGTAAATGTTGAGGGTTCCAGTTGGACTGGCGCCCCTTCCTTTTCTGAGCTGGGGTCGTCTCTTCTGGCTCCTCAATCGTTGTACCATCAATGTCAGACTTCTCAGAGATACTGGAAGGTGTGGAAGATTTTGATGTGTGACTTTCTGTCAGGTTCTTCAGCATATCAGAGATATCTGACAAGGCATTCTCGCGTAGCGGCGAGTTTGACATGAATGACACAACCGCAGATGTCTTTGCTGTTGTCACTGTAGATGAAGAAGATGCCGAAGATGCCGATGTGGATGACAAAAGCACTGAACCCAAAGAGCAGCTTTTGTCACTCTTGCCTTTCGTCAAATCTATGGGCTGGTCATTGTTGACATGATAAAAATAACGGTCTAAGTGGTCTGGCTTTTTGGACTGCAAAGGTGGGGTGGCCACAGCCGCCTTTTCTGCTAAGCTGTTGCTCATTTTAAAAAGCATGCTCATTGGGTCTAGGGCAGGCAGAGAGGGCTTCGCTGCCTTCCCAAGATGAATATTCATGACAGACTGTAATGCACTTAATGGATTTACAAATGGCTGTTCTGGAGGGTGGTCCGTTATAATAGCCGTGCTGCTACTCAAAGTACTTGGGATAGCCTTGACCAGATCCTTGCCATTTTCCATTGGCTCTCCATTTGGGCTTTCCTTGCAGTTCTCTCTCTGAGAAAGTGGGCTATTCTCTTGGCTCTTGAGCCCAATGTCATTCGAGGTGTCCATCTTGAGGGGCTCACTAACTTCACTGCTGCATGGCGAAGGTGTCGCTCTCTTCATTGGGGAAAGCTTCCCTCCTTCAGGCTCCTTCATTTTTTCTTCCACTTTGGCCACTTTCTCAGTGACTTTCTTAACCAGCTCTTCCATAGCATGAAAGTTGGTTTTGGGCACAGGGGATGTTTGGCTGCTTGGGGGTGAAATTAGTGGCTGGTTTTTGGTTGGAGAAACCATTTCGGCATTTCCATACATAGGTTTTAGGGGAGTACTTTTCCCTGATGAACCTAAGGACAGCTTCATCATATTTGGAAGTTGATAAGCAGCATGAATACTGGGATAGCCACCCCAACTTGGTGTGCCATTCTGGGCTTTGTTGATAGCGGATGTGACTGTATTTTCTAAAGACTTCAAAATATCAAGTCCCCCTTTTGGACTCTCCTCCAGGTCATTTTCAGTCAAATAATGATATTTGGAAGAGATGTCATATTTTTCTTCCTCATCCCCTAGTTTTTCCCTATCTTTCATCTTCTCATCCACAGTTATTTTCTCCTTGTCAACTTCCTTCTTGATTTCCATGTTTAACTTGGGGGAAATGCTAGATGGAGTATTGGAAGGAGATGTGAAAGTTGTGGCTGCTAGAGGCACAGACTGCACTTTTTCATCAAGCAACGCAGTGATGGTTGGTGTGACTGGGGCTTCTATGATGGGCTTCCCTTTCTTCATGGCAGAGTTGGTGACTTTAATAAAATGTCCAGTCACCATCATATGGGCAGTGAGTTCCTGCAAAGTATCATGGGAACTCCCACATTCCATGCACTTGAGAATCTGAGATTTCCTTGCTTCAAAATGCCAAGCATAGCTAGCACCATTTTGGTGTCCATAACGATTATTCGGCGTAATGTATGGGTTGGAATTCTTTTGAAGTGCATCATTGGCGTCGGAAATAGTTGCTTTGGGTGTCCCACCAGTAGAATCTGGAGAACTCGGAAGCTCTAGCTCCAGTGAGGTTTTCTTTCTAGTCGCTGTGATAATTTTTGCTGCTACAGGGGTTACAGGTTCCTTCAGAGGCACTTTTTGGTAATGTTTTGTTTTGATCATATGAACGCTCAAGTCTTGAAGCGATTCAAATGAATGCCCACAGTACATACACTTTAATACCTTCTGGGCATCTTCTTTCCCTTCCATTTCAAGCAGAGAACGTTTACGGGGCTTGGACCATCTTTTAGGGTTATTGTTATCAGTTTCATGGTTGTCATCCCGATAATGTCCTGTTTCATTCATGTGCACTGTTAATTCGACTAAAGTATCGTAGGCAGCACTGCAGTCTTTACAGCGGAATTTACTGGCTCCAGTAAATATAGAGCCATAAAGCTTACTGCTTTGTCTGTACAATTGAACTGTGCTAAAAAGGCTGGGCTCGGGAAGGATTCTGTTCTGCGAAACTTGCTGCAGTGTTTTCGCCATGGCCGTCTGGTGCCAATCAAAGCTGCCACTCCCACAGCTGCTACTGCTGCTACTGCTGCTACTGCTGCTCCCGTTGGTTTTTTCAGAGGTTGGCTGGTGGAGATTCAAGTTGAGATTGGACCAGTACGAGTTGGAGAGGAAGTTGTTATAGACGGCTTTCATTTGTTCTAGGCTGTCCGACACAACGGACTCATCCAGCTGAATCGAGACCTCTTTACTCTCCTCCTCATTTTTGATGGAGCTGTTCTCAAAGTCAGCCATTCGGTCACTCGTCTCACTGATATGCGACTCACTGTCCATTTCGTGGCTGGAAAACTCTGCAGCTGGAGAGTTCTGATAGCTCTGACAGTTCTTGCTAAAGTCCTTCTCTGGACAGGCATATTTTGCTGAAGGTTCTCCATCGACCGCATTCTCACCAGGTTCTAGGTCATCTTCCACCATTGCAGCCTCCTTTAGGTCATCCGGAACATAAGCTGGCAAGATGGGGGGGGGGGGGGAGGAAACAAAAAATCAGAGTTAGTAATGTTTGTCCTTGCTTTACATTAGCAGCTGGCATGTTCCCATCAAAGAAATACATTTATTTATTAAAATTAAATAGTTAAAATTTAGCATTTCTTCCAAGTAAGAGTAAGAAGGGGGGAAAATCTGCTCTTCAAACATAATTTGCCACCTTATTCTTCTCAAGGGGCAACAGCTTGAAATTAAAACTAAATTTGAAATTAATGAAGCACATTCTGGAGGTGGCATTCATTTCTAAAGTAATAAATTACTTGTATCAACCTCAGAGACAGCAGTTCCTGTCTGTCAATTAATATGTCTTATGCTTCTCCTACCCCTAATGTATTTCTTAACAGACAGATTCACAATTTAAATTAAGCCAGAATTTTTTTTACTCATTACATTTTTTTTGAGAACCAATCTTTAATAAAACATAAAAACATCAATAAAGAATCCCACAAAGCAACAAGAAAGTACCTCCTCAATTATGAGAAAATTAAAAGTTTATATTTGCATATTGGGGCATCTTAGAAAGGCGGGTATGGCACTGAGGAAGAGCTGATTCCCAGAGGTTATGCTTTATGGGTTACAAAAAAGGGATACTTCTGAAAGTTTACACATTCTGTGGCACATGGAAAGATAGCCCATAGGACACAGTAGGGATAGACAGCTCCCCAGATAATTTTAGCCCCCAGCTATAGCCCAAGATCTAGTCCTTGCACTTTTCTACTGGTCCCCTACCCATAGATATAGTGTTCTGCTTCATATTGTTTTATATTGTTTTATGATGTTGTTTTATCAATTTTATTGTGTTATATTTAAACTATGTTGATTGGGCTTGTCCTCATGTAAGCCACCCCAATTCCCTTCGGGGAGATGGAGGTGGGGTACAAAAATAAAGTAGTAGTAGTAGTAGTAGTAGTAGTAGTAGTTGCTGCTGCTGCTGTTGTTATATAGCTGAATATTATCTCCCCCAAATTTCCAAAGGGGATAAAGTCCAGTACCATGGAGCTATAAATCATCATTGTATTTGTCAGTACAATGGTTGTAGATCCCTCAACCAGTGTGGTGGTTGCTCCACCATGGATCTAATCTCCCACCTTTTCTGTCTTTTCAATGCTTGCTAATGTCTCTATTGTGATGTCTTCTTTTTTAAAGTGGAATCAACACAGGCAAAGCCAACCATTGTTCAATTCTCTTGTGGCCACATTTTTTCCCCTGCAAAGTGTGGCCCGTGCACACTTTCCTCGATATCTCTCTTATGTGATTGTTATCCACATGTAGAATAGTAAATCAATCTTGATGGCCTATAAATGCAAGTGTAGAGAGCTAAAGATGATTTGGATCTACCGCCAGAAACAAATTAGGGATGCCATCATCTTCTTCTTCAACACTGGATAGGGTGCTATGGATTTATAAGCACAGTAGTTGCAGTCTTAATCAGTCAATCCTGATCCATTCCTCACATCATGAAGCTGCTGCTGCTTCAATCAATCGGGGGTCTGTTCAGTTATCACTTATGAAACAGCTTCTCTCCTGAGTGATCCTATTTGCAACAGGAAGAAGTTGGATTTCTGTTGCAATTCCTCCTTGCACAAGAGATCCCTGTCACAAGGGGTCAACTGCTTTCCAAGGAACAGCAAAACAGGTCTGTATCTTTGCCAGCTGCTGCAAAAATTCCCAAATATATGAGGATCATCAATCTTGAACAGTTCTAAAATGCATAATTTTAAGTGACATATTCAAAATTCCCCAGAAGGATCATGTTGCCAAAAACAAGAACAGTTACTATGATTATTTATTTATATCCCGCCTCTATTCCAGTTTGAGACTGAAAATGGCTTACAACAGACTTAAAAAAATTAAAAAACAAAAATTAAAAAGTGATTACAAAAAAAATCAAACCAGTTTAAAACGTGAACATTTTTTAAAAGATCTCACATGCAAAGAAATCGCCAATAGCAAATCCAGCTTATTTCACAAAGCCCATCCCAACTAAATGTCCAGTTCCACAAGGGCCAGTAAAAATCTTCACCTGTTTATGGAAAGGGATCACTGAGCCCTTGAGTGGGAGTGGGACCACTGAGCTACTGAGAAGTTTTTCCTCGATGTATCCATCAGATGGGAGAACAGACATCGAAACAGGGCAGGAAAATATGGTCTTGCAAATAACCCAGAATGGAACCACGTAGGGACACCCCCATTCCCACAATAAACATTCTGCACCCAGTGAAATGTTCCTTGACCCCCAAATTTCAAGCTTTGAATCAACCTTAAGACTACAGTTTAGCATTTAGAAATAGAGTTTAGACATCCCACAGAAAGGTGAACATGTGAAAAATAGTCAATGCAACAATAAGGGTGCTAAACATGAATTTTAAACTCCTGTCCTGTGTTTTAATCTCGGTCCTGTCTCTTTACCACGCGGCAGAGAGCGTTTTCAGTGGCGGCGGCGGTTCTATGGAACTCGCTGCCGCCGGAGACACGAGCCTTGCAGGACTTGATGGCATTCCGCAGGTCCTGCAAGACCTGGCTGTTTAGACAGGCGTTCGATGTCTGACAGTGCCTAATTAACACTTGCCATCCTGCCATACCACTACCATTCTCCATGTACCAGCTATGTCTGGCTATGATTTTATGTGACTGTTTTAAGATGTAATTTTATGTGTTTTTAACCATGTGTTTTATATGCTGTTTTTATATGTTGTAAACTGCCCTGAGCCCCGGGAAGGGAGGTTTATCAAATCGAAATAAATAATAATAATAAAATAATTTATAGAATACATTTTAATATATTTCTTTGTAGAACTAAATTTTAATGTATGTGTTTGTAGATTTTTTTAGAATGTTTGTGTGTTTTGACTGTGCTGTATGTTACAGCTGAAATGTTTTAGACTTGTACTGTGTCCCTACCATCCCCTTAGTGCCCCCCCCCCCTCCGTTAGTGCTTTGACCCCTCCTATCAGTCTTCACCTCTTCTGTTCCATGCCTGTTACATTAATCTGTGTTTTTAACCTGTTTTATAATCTGTGTTTCCCTTCCCAGGGCACTTGTGCTCCACTTTGTGCTGGTCAGTGACTGTAATAAAGTTTTGTACTGTACTTGACTGTGCTGTGGCCCACCTCAAGCCAGGAGGAACGGAGGACAAGAAACATGATGATGATGATGATGATGATGATGATGATGATGATTAAGAAATTTGGAGACAGAAGAAAAATTCATCTGGAGGGGCAGAATTCCTATTGTGGGGACAATTACCTAATTATGTACACCCAGCAAAACTATACACTTGACCCTTTATGAAGCTAGGTAGCAAAGAGGAAGGGAGAAATGAATGGCAAAAAGGACAAGGGCAAGGAATAGTAGATTATACCATGATTTACAACTCTAGCGGGGAGAAAGAATTTTCTTAAAACACTGGACTTCCAGGGTCAGTTTAAATTGTACCATATTTGAATCTTACCAATTAATCTTTAGCTAGGAAAAAAAGTTGAGATGGGAGAGAAACATGAATCAATATGGAAATATTATCCCAACAGAGGTTTAACATCTCTGTTACTCATGCTGCAAAATGACCAATTACTATTGCAAAACCTTCTTGACATACAGCAAGCAAGAAAGATAAAGGCCAGGATGAGAACAGCAATGTCAGGCTCAGTAAAAAGAAAAAAAATTGGTATGCTGCCCTTATTCTTCCAGGATAAATATATACAAGATCCTCCAGTGGACGTTACAAATGTCAAAGTGTTTGCTCTTTAGACTACTTTGTCAATATTTATTCACCATAACTATGGGGTACCCAACAGAGATATTCTGCTGTTCTCTACTGTTCAGTACTGTACTTAAAGCAACAGAAATTGTGGTGAACCTCAAGCACTATTTTTAAAATTAGTACATAAATGTCAGCCTTAAATTCCTGTCTAAGGTGTCACCTCACCCTAATGTTGGGTTCCCCTCCTTCTTCAGAACCCTGACCCCCTTTTTCATTCTGTGCCTAAAACATTTACACAACAGTTATATTTCTCCTCCATCTTTCCTTCAATAAACACACAGCTCTTCGCCATCACTACATTACTTTTACAATAACTAGTGCAATGGGCCAACTTGAGAGAGTGTACATGGCCTAAGGTTGTCTGGTGACTTTCACTGGAGTCTAGAACCTGAATCTCCTAAACTCCAGAGCAGAAACCTTTGCTGTCCTTTCCAACAGACAAAAGACACAAAGTTTGGGTTTTTTTTTATCATCTCAGAAGTGGCTTGGGAATATACTGCAAATTGCATCTGGTGTTAGAGAATTGGCTGTCTACAAGGACGTTGCCCAGGGAATGCCCGGATGTGTTACCATGGGAAGCTGGGGCTCAGATATGGGAGATCACCCTGTCTCACAGATTTGAACCACTGACCTTCAGGTCTTTAGGTCAGCAGTTCAGCCTGCACAAGGGTTTAACCCATTGCATCTGACACATGCACAAAGGAGGACCTTCTTGCAGCAACACCAGAGGCACTCGAAGTGGCCAGCTACTGGTCAAATGACATTTAATAGAATACCAAGTATGCAAACTCTGTGTTTTGTTTGTTTGTTTTTAATGCAATACAACTGTTTTGGTTCGCTCCTGACACAATACAAAAAATAAATACCGCGGCTCCCACAACACAAAGTTGTATGCACTCCATCTCCTTGATTTCCATACTTCTGCCATGTTGATTCCTGCAGGACCGTGACAGAACTGCTCTATGAATGTATCCATGCTTCTCGTAGTATCTTTTGCTTATAGGACCTTTTATCACATACCCACAATCGGGATGTTGCCTGTCTCTGTTGCAAGAGGAGACTCTGAAATCGCAGCTACAAATGTTTGCAGCTACAAATGTGTCAATCAAAATAACATAAATGCTTATGTTAAACATATATTATAATTGAACAAACAACACTATGGTTATTTGAACTCTAATGCTTATGTTTCTCCAGTATCCTTGTCTGAGGTGGCTGTGTTGTGTGTGTGTGTGTGTGTGTTTTAATGGTTGAATAGCAATTGAATTTGCAATCCAAATAACTAACCCATCTATAGTCTCAAATGCAACAATTCAGGAGGGCTGTTTTATCTAACACCTTTGATAGCAGGCCACTGCAAAATGAAGCTCAATGGAACATCAATGAGCTCTCTCAAACAAGTATTACAGAACTGTGGCCATGGACTCTGAGGCAGATCAGACAAACTGGGGAGGATGTCCCCTGAAGATGTGGACTGCTTCCGGTCTGAGTTATACACCACTTAGCTTCAGCTTTCTAATAAGTTATCCAAGGAGCTGAACCCTATGCCTCAAAACTGGGCCAGCACATTGGATAAAAATGTTGCAGAGATCCAAAGACTAGAATGGATTTACTATTAAACTGACATGGGAGCGATCAGCCCTGCTTACTTTCTAAAATCAGATAATATTAGATGTGTTCAGGATGGCACCCTGATCAGTACAGCAGTAGCTAGTTCTTCAGCTACTTCTCAGACTAACTCCTGCCTTTGACTGCCTTTAGAACTTAATTCTTGTGTTGGCCCTGAGTTTGGACCACAACATTACTTTCAAATTAACTTCAATTCTGTCGATTGCTTAATAAAATTATGGTATTATCATGTCTATCAAAGCAGGATTCATGGCTCTTGGATGTCTCTGAACTGAATGTTTCCCTCAAAACAATACTGATTTTTAAAGTGGTCCTTGTATACATCTGTGTGGTTTCATCATGATCTCAAATTTCACAGCTGTTCAGATATAAGGAAAAACCATGCTTTGCCTTAATTAGTGAGTCAAACATGGCCAGAAACTATTCTTTCTTCAAATACATCAATCTTTGAAAGCACCGTTGGAAACCAGTTAGTATATTACAGTTTATGTTAATTGTGGCTTACTGTTCTGTCTCTGTTTAAAGACCACCAGTGTGTTTGGGAACAATCCCTTAATCACATTGTCCCATCCTATATTCAGGATCCCTACATATGTCCTATTTAGGAGATTCAAAGTAAAAGTGAAACTCACTGGATGGGTGTGGATTCCAGTCAGCTGGTTTCCAAATCACTGGGGAACCGAGCTCTATCATTTGCAGCTACTGCTCTCCAATAAATGGGGACTGGGATGGTTGCAATGGGAAATACTACACAGGCCTGGATTACCCATAGGGCCAACCTAGGCCATGGCCTAGAGGCACAAGCTGAGGGGGTGCAGATCATGGACCAAAAAAATTGTTATAAAATAATTTTAAAAATCACGCCGCGATTGGCTTCTGCCGCCTGGTACCCAAAAAGAGGCGGAGCCAAGGCCAGGCTCCGCGGAGGCAGCACTTGTGCTAGCCGCATCAGCCTCAGCCGATCCATCTGCGCCGCTGCTTCTCAGCCAGTGCTTCTGCGCCTGAGGGGAGGGCAGGGGGCGCCTGGCCTGTCTCGGAGCGGCTTCCTTCGCAGGCTGCTGAGGGAAGAGGAGGCTGCGGGAAAGAAGGGCGGTCTGCGGCGTGGAGGCCCGGAGGGAAGCCTGAGGCAGAGGAAGGCCCCAACTCTCTGCAGCTGCTGGGCCATGAGCCACACGTGGGGCCACCTCTGAAGCCGCTGCCCCAGACGAAGAGCATGCTCTGGACCCAGCCCGGCTTTCCCCATCCCTTTGGGCCTCGGCTCTGTGGCACTCGCTCGCCCTCCTCTGCCTCCTTCCCGAGGGATAACGAACTTGTTCCCTGCCACACAAAGGGGCCAGTTCCCTTCTCTTCGGTGACAGTGCGCACACACCTTTCCCCTCAGCCCCATTGGCACATGACGGGAAGGATACGGCAGCACGAGGAAGGGGGGAGAGGTGGGGGGTGCGGTAGAGGTTGGCTTAAAGGGGGCGTAATTCCAAAGTGTGGCCTAGGGTGCAAAAAGCTGTTAATCCGGGCCTGATACTACATATAAAACTATAGAAATACTGTAGTACTAGTTATGCATTTACAACTGACCTAGAGAATCTCAGCCGAAATTTATGCACAGAAATACTGATGTGCATTGGCACTCGTAGCTATTTTTGACTGCAAATTACCCTGTGGAAAAGCTGCAATTGAACCAAGAGATTACGATTTCCCAAGTCTCCAGCAGTGCTTGTCTTATATACTACTCTCAAAAGGATGTTAGGGAATGGGGGAAATATGGCCACGATATACTGGTATCATATTGGGCTCATTGTAAGTGTAGGGTTTACCCTTGTTTGGGGATGTGAACATTCATACAGTTGGCCTGATCACAATTCTTCTCCCTTACTCAACATTCCATGGTGATCCGTTTCTCATTTATTAAAAGAGGAATATCCCTTTCTTTGGCTATTTGAATTGCTTTATGACTTGCATTGGCTAAGTAATGGTTGTGCAGATGTGTGCATAGATTTGATATATGTGCAATTTCTTTTATTCCAGATGCATCTGTATCTATTCCCAATGTGAAGATTCTGGAGCACAAATAGTCCTTGATGTATGGACTGGAAAAAAAACCATCAGACCATGGACTGAAATAGGGTTCTTCATATATTCCTAAAGGTGCATTTGTATTAATTTGCCACTTCACATGTTCCACTTATGAGATCATACTACTAAAGAAAGATCATGCTACTAAAGAAAGCACACTGCCATATGTAAATAATGTATCACCATATTTAAAATGTTTATGGGAGATCAAGTGTGTATACTCAAGGTATTGAGGGGATACCTTAAGTCATTTTATTCTTACATGAAAGAATGAACAAATTCAAGTGTTCTTTCCATGGAGAAGTTTTGCCCATTTGCATGTAAGAGTAGAGGTATGCAACTTGGCAAAGAACTGTACTGTTTTTGGATCCCCCGATTCAATTTACTGGAAAACTCCCAAAATTGGGAGGGAGTTGCCGTTTTCGTGCTGGCAAGATTTGGTCCATTGGTGCTAATGGGGAAATTTTAGAGGCTCATTTCTCCATCATTTTAAGGCCTATCAGCATGGATCTCACCTCACTCGTAAGCCTCATTTATGACTACCAGCCTTCTAAGTTTCAGAATATTTCACTGATCCACTCAATTTCTTGGAATTTTCTAAAAATTTTACCATGTTTTTTAAAAAAGAGGAGAGGAGAATGGAGCCAGTCAACCAAGCCTCTGATTGGCTGAGAAAGAAATATGAGAAACAGAGAGAGAGAAACCTCAACTCCCATCATGCCCTGGGAGGGAGTGCAGAGGCTCCTTCAATGGCCACAGCACACAAAGTTCTGCTGGGAAAGCAAGTTCCCAGCAGGGTTGTGCTTGGAGGAGATGCCCAATGAAGCCTTTCTCTCTCCCTGGCCTTTCTTGCTTCAAATGGGTGTTTTGCGAGAGGGGGGTTTGGGGAGGCATAGAGGGGGAAAAAGGAGGAGGAGGAGCCGCTACTGCCAGGCACCCGCTCTTGCCTGATTTGTGAGGCTGCCCACACACCATGGCCTCTGCCTCAGGTAGAGTGCCACTCAGCCCCATTGGCTCCCATTAGCTGAAAAATACAGCTGTTCTGATCCATTTCTGGCTGAGCCTTAGGTTGCCCCCACCCAGTCCATTTTCAGCAGACCAACTGTTAGATCTCCATAATTAGGTACTATCAAATAGAATTGTGCAGATCCATAATAAGAAGCAGAAATAATATAATGCACACAATAGACATCAAATCACACGACATGAATATGTACGACAGTGTAAATAAATCAAGTATCAACCTCTGGTGAAACTCTTCCTCTCTGGAAAGTTTATATACACTAATGTTAATGAAATAAGTATCCAAGCATGCCTTGAGTGAAACACTGTTTCACGCAAAACCCAAGTTACCTGCATAGAAAGTACCGTTTCCTGCACCAAAATTATATTTTCTACTTAGAAAATGTGTTTTTGTGCAAAAAAAAGCTGCATACAGAAATATCCTTTGGAATACTGTGGGATATTAAAATACTGTGAGAAAACTTTGGAAGTCATTGATCTCTTATACTTCTATATTTCTAACTAGGAAAGCAATGCCTAGATGGGGAAATGTCAGTGGAAGCCAGCTATAACTTTGCTGAATGGCCCTGGACTTATCCATGGGTCACATCATAATCCATAATTTCAGCCCCAATACCTGCCCTTAATTTATACATGAGACAGACTGATTCTTGAGTATGTATAGTATGACCATATTCATAGAAAATAGAATGTAGAAATGTTCACAGAACAAAGCCAATGTCTTGGTTTCCTTTCCCAAATTTGACAGAGATGCATACAAACATTTAAAGTACTCTTTTAAAAAGTTTCCAGGGCTATGTGACTTTTTGCCAAGCTCCGCAAGCGATTACTTATTGATTTAGTGACTGAAACCTTGGACACGCTGCTTGGATTTCAAATCAAATTGAAGATTTCGCACTCGACCATCAATTTGCACTAGCGACCAAGATCTGGCCCAGTAGAGAACTCTGTATAGGCTAACTGATTAGAGTGGGAGGAATGATGCTGTGCATCACACCTTTTTTCATTTCAAAAAAGTGTATTTGGGGTTTCTGTAGGAGCTCCTATCTCAAGAAAATATGGCATGTTAGGAATGATCTCTGTGCAGAACCCTGTTTTTATAATTTAGCGGTCTTCTACATCAAACTAGAGCCTCTAAATATCTCCTAAACAGAGAGGAAACTATTACTATGAATAATAATAACAAAAATCAACATTTAGAAAGAAAAAAGAAAAGCCAACATTTTTATCCTGTGTTAGCAGAACCCTACTATTAAGCAGAAAAGCATCTGAGGGCTCATTCAGTCAGGCCCAAAATGTGGGATGTGTCTCGGTTTTACTGGAAGCATCCAAACATCTCCAGTAAAAGTGAATTAATACAGAATAAACCAAGGTTTCCCTGGTTCACTCCATATTAATTATATACCTCATTAGATCTGGGTCTTTCTGAAAGGTATTGGGCCTGTGGGCACTGACTCCCAGGACACGCCATGGGTTTCATGGAGGTCTATCTCTACAGCCTAGGGTTGCCACTTTTTGATATAAGAAATAAGGGACATTTACGGGATTTTTCACAAAAATAAGGGACACTTCATAAAAACTTGAAACTCAAATGTTAGGTATAAATAGTTTTATTAACAGAATAAGATAATGATTGAAACTCACGAAAGAAACTGACTTATACCCTCTTAACAGTACATGGTATGTTTCTGCATGTTTTGTCATGTAGAAAAAACATTAGAACTACCTTATTTTCTCCATCTGTATTTTGCTGACTTAAAAAGTGCACTGTATAAACATTAAAATAATTTATTTATAAGACAGTACATCTTCATGATTATTATGTCAATAGTTAATGGTATAGTATAGTATGGGATACACAGCATTGTATAGTATTGGGATACACAGCTAGGCCTATTTTAAGAGTAACTCTCAAGCAACCAGAAACTATGATATAACATCACCCTTGGGTAACGGTTAATTGAGTCTACTGTACTTTGAAAAAGTCCTGTATCACCTCTTCCTTCTAATGGGAATGCAGGCAGGCACACACTCACAAGTGCGCGACTGTCAGCCTGCCCTGCGAGTTGGCATCCCCAGGCAGGCGTTGCCATGGAAACCGCAGTGCGCACCTTCCTCTGGTCAACCCTACCCAGTCCTGTTAGTCGATAATAAGGGACAGGGCCTGAAAAAACAGGACACAAATTTTAGGGCCAAAATAAAGGACGTCCCTTAGAATAAGGGACATATGGCAACCCTACCACAGCCATCCTGAAACTTTGGGCTCCTAGAGTCCAAACGTGAGGGAAAATGCTCACCCTTTTCCCCAGCCCTCAACTTACGCCCTAAAACTTATTTTAAAAGGTCCCTGGCAGCCATGAAGCCGCTTCTCGTGTGTCTTCCTGGTGTGAGAAAAGGACATGTGAAAAGACGGGGGCAGGGCAAAGAGGAATTTTCCTCCTCACCCCTCCCATCTTCTCAGGTGTCATTTTCTCACACCAGGATGACCCAAGGAGGGGCTTCATGGCTTCCAGGGAGCTTTTTAGTAAGTTTTTTGGGGGTAAATCAAGGGCCTTGGGGTAGCTTCATGCTATCCTGATTTCAACCCTCTTCGGCGCGGGTTTTAGTAATGCCTGGAAGCACCTTGATCCTCAGTCAGCAGAGCTGCTAGGGTCATTAAAATGCAGCAAATTGATAGGATGCTTCTTCTAACATATTTTAACTCTGGTAGTTATGGAGCTTTCTGATCTAATCTTGAAAATAATTTGGCCTTCACTTGTTCTTTCTCAGGCAGAAGAATTTCCTTGGCTAACCCCTTCATTAGTAGAAATAGCGAAGAATTTCACTGAACTCAGGATTCTTGTTGAAAGCATTGATTTTGCACCAGCTAAGACTCAGAACAAGGCAACCCGTACATTACCTTGGATATGCACAGCTTTGGAAGGCATGAGGTGTGTTTCAACAAAATAAAATGCATGCAAACCCATGTGAAAAAAGTAGTATGTGAATAGCTAAAAATACATAAGGTGGAAAAAGACTTATAAATGCCATTTAACTCTTTTTTTAAAAAAAAAGCCGTGGCAGCTTTGTTCTGTGTATTTTAAAATGTATTTTATAGAAATACATTTTAATATTTATCTTTCATAGAAATACATTTTAATATGAGTATGTCTAGAATCTTTAAAATGATTATGTGTTTTAACTAAGTTGTAATCTGTCTCGAGCCACAAGGAAATTTGGGTAAAGATGATGATGATGATGATGATTAAAAGGAAAACAGAACTTTGAGGTCCTAATCCATACTGAAATTCCCACATTTACTGTCTGAATTGGAAGACGAAACTTCCATTGGTGTTATACACAGTTGCCTGAACAATATCTTGTCCACTTTAGCCCTTGTTGACCTCCATATGCCAGTTTGCTACCAGCAGATGAGTTGTACTTCATCATCTGAGAGGCCCACCTCTGTGTTGATGGCATTGAGCTAGATGGACGCCTGATCACTTTTGGCGGCTTCCTGTGTATCTGTTCTGCAGATGTTAAGGAATTATGCGATTTTTCAAGGCTTCGGCTTCAACTTGAAAATGAGTTAATTTGCAATGACAAACATGCCACCAAATGTGGTTTACAAGCCGATGCCAGGAATACCAAATGCCATCACTTCCTGTTTAATGCCAGCCTTCAAGTAGCATCTTTTAATCACTTCTGAAGAACACAGGCCATTGAAGGGAATGGATACGAGAAGTGCAGCCAACTTCAAGATGTCAGCAAACTCCAGCATCAAAGCCCTCAATATGGCTCTAACAGCTCTTAATTATTATAATTCTTCGAAGAGCAAACAGATGTTCAGAGGAAACTTTAGTGTTCTTTTCCTACCATACAATCAAATGTGGAAAGCAAACCATTTCACATCTAAGAATGTTTTTGTTCCGGAAATTGTCTCCCTGCTGTTGGGTTTGGAACAGAGAAGATCAAATGTGTAAGAGAATGTCAAAGTGAACCTTTAACCTTTTCAGGAAAATCAAGACCTGGAAGGAGCATGTGTCCTACAAACTCCATAGCTCACTGACCAACTGCTCCACAATTGATAATCATTGGGAAGCCAAAACAAGAGAAGTTGGTCAACCTGTGGCTTTCTTTCATATCTGACTCACTGCAGGCAGCACATGAGTGAACATTTGAACATCTATCTTTGCCAGTATAATATACCAATTTGACTTTGGGAGACCAAAGTCCTTGCTGGACATGGAAATCGATTGAGTGGCAAAAGTAAACCCCCTCTGAACAAATCATGCCAAGAAAAACCCAGAAACAACTTGATGGCACATAACAATAACAAATACAATAATTATACTATTATGTAACATGATTTTTGTTCCTGGGATATAAATGTCATTTCCTAATTGGTTCTACTATCAAAACATGGGATGGTTTATTAAACTGCCAAAACTTTGTCTTTGTGAGAGGGACATTCTGCTAAAGTACAATATAGTTTTTCAAGGACTATCTCATTGTAGCGCCTCAACCAATTCAACAGAGTTTGTAGCAGCCACAAAAACAAAGTTTTTGGAATATAACAATTACTTTCAAAGTAAGTACAGCACAATAAAACAGGAATAACACTTTCAAACCAGGAACAGATATTTTTTCAAATTTTGTTACATAGTGTTATCGAACACTCAGAAGGAAAGAACCATACATGAAAATGCCAATAGTTATTACGAAAGGTTTGCACAAATAGTATACTCTTTGCTGTTGGAATATGTATTCAAGGAATTTCTGATTGATGGAAATGCTAAAGTGAACCTATCACAGGGTTTTCTTTGCAAGTATTGTTCAGAGCCAGATTGCCTTTGCTAACCTTGTAGGCTGAGAGAGCGTGCTTTTCCAAGGTCACCTCGTCAAGCAGGGATTTGAACCTTGGTCTCCAGAGTCCCAATCTAATACTTGGTGCATAAACATTGAGATGTAGAGTGCAAACACATTCCATGGGATAAATAGTTCCACAGTGTTTACAGTGCCATGAAAAATGGCAACCTTCACAGACAAAAGAGTTTCCATAGATGGCAGAAGGAAGAGATAGAGAGCATATAGCTGTACCTTGCATCATGTCTTATTTCAAGCTAATCCATCTGGGACTTACAGAAGTTATAGTCCAACCCCAGCTAGAAATCCATAGATTAATGTGTGAGTGTGTGAACTCTTTCAGGTATTTTGGTCCCATTTCCAAGGGAAGGATTAATGAATCTGCTTTATGGGGTCAACCAGGCTTCTGCTATTTTCTTTCAAAGGAGTTCTCAAACACACTGTATGAATATAATAGTTTATCGTTTCAATTGAGAGCTTCAATGTCGCATACGAAAAAGGCACTTGTCAAATGCCTTTCCCTTGCAAACACCCTCATCATGACCTGTGTTAATGAAGTTAATTGAATTTAAGATCAATAATGGTTAATTATTGCAATTTGACATTCAGAGATAAATGGCTTTAAGACGGAGGGATGTGTGCCCGGGTGTGTATTCTGACCAAAAGAAGGTGAATGCTTTTTAGCCTCAGAGGGATCACGCAAGCGTCCCATGGATCCTTGGTACAATCTGATCGACTTATCCCCTGATGAATGTGTGCTTTCCCACCGCTACAAGTAAATGTTCTACAAGACTACTCTAACCCTTGTCACTGACCAGATCTATATGAGCCAGAAATCCATTGAGATAGATTACAGAGGGGCCGAAGAACAAGAGTGATGCTTCAGATAAAGGTGAAACTTTATCATATTGACTATTCACGCAAAGTGTACGGCACACACACTTATTATGAATGGAGAAGAACAATGCAAGATCCAATGGTCTTATTTAGAAACCATCAGTATGTCCCTGGGGTCATCCTGATCTGAGAAAAGTTACATTTGGGGACTGCAGCAGTCAGGGAAAAGAAAACCCAAGACAGTCCCAGAAGGTCTGAATGCACTCCTATGGGCTATTCTTTTATTTTTCTGTTTAATGCAGTTCTGCTAGATGTGTGTGTGTGTGTGTGTGTGTGTGTGTGTGGACTCTTGACCCCTCCACCATAGGAAGTTTGACATTTCCTTTTATAAAGGTGAGAAAGTACGATTCCCCCCAAAGTCCCCAACTGGGTTTTCATGGCTGGGAAGGGATTCAAACCTAGTTAGTAGGCCTGGTTTCAGAGGGTCGTAACCCTCTGAAAGTCATTATTAATTCATTTTAAAATTAAAATTGAACCATTATCGACCCGTGACAAGCAACCCGGAAGTAAATTACCAAAATTGAAGCTCCCGCCGCCATTTTTCGGAAGAGAAATCACCATTTTCGGAAAGGGTTTTCTCTTCCTTGGCCTTCCCTTCCCTTCTGGTAATGCGGCAGCTTATCAAACGGGGTTGGAGTGGCATGGAGCGGGACCTTGCAGGCTGAGAGCTGAGGCGCAAGGGCTGCTGCTGCTGCTGCTAGGGTAGCCATGCCTGTGTCCTGCTCGGCCTCCTCCTCCTCTTGGCCCACTTCCTCATGGCTTGTCCTGCTGATGAAATGCTTCCTGGACCGCCAGCCCCCGGAGCCAGGTCCCTCTTCCACTGCTGCCAATGCCAGGGCTTTCTCCGCCAGCCCGTCTCCCTGCCGCCAGCCCGTCTTGTGGGCCATTCAGAAGCAGGGGAAGACCTGGGCTTTCGAACCCAGTTTGGCATGGATCTCTTACCTCCGCCAGGGATCTGTGTATGCCATTCATACATTAAGAGTTTCTTACTCCGCTGTCAGACAGTTGGACAAAGCCAACTGTAAATCGCCCTGAGCTTTGGGAAGGGTGATCCAATAAATCAAAATAATAAATAAATAAATAAATGCAAGAGCATTTTCGAGACCATTCCAAGGAGAGACAAGCCCAGCTCCTTGGGATGGGAGTTCCTCAGGTTGGGAGAAGCAAATGAGAGGATCTTCCCCTTTTCAAGGCTGTTCTACCACCTCTACCACAGCATCTTGTTTTTGAATTGCAAGGGTTTCTATTTTGTTTGCTTGATGTCTTTACAGACCTTCATCTAGGAGCCGGATAACTCATTATAGTATGTGGATAGCGATACTATTATGACATTATGACCTCCAGGAGCAAAGAAGTAAGTTTGTTTATAGATGGTAGAAAGCTGGCTGGAGAATTCTGGAAGCTGAGGTTCTAAAAACACAACTTCCTTATCTAAATGTGCTATAGGACATTGATGATTTACAGTGTTTCACAAGACCCCAGACAATGCAGGATTGGAAATTAATAATTATTATGTATCATTACAGTTCTGGCCGCAATATAGAGCCACTACATTTCTGGTCCAAAAGCAAAGTGCTGGACTTCAATGTTTGCAAAATTACTTCTCATTGTGTACAACTAACTGAAGAGTAAAGACAGACCCTCTTTTTGATCCCACCATTGGGGGCCATACATTGCATGAAAAGGTAGAAAAGGGTCTTCTCTGTTGTGACATCTTTGTGTTGTGGAATGTCCTCCCTTTACAGGTCCAACTGACCCCCAAACACTAGTTTCATTTCAATGCCTTATTTCATTTTACTCAAGCATTGAGGATATTGCAATTGTATCAATGTTACACATTTCTTATTTTAAAATGTGTGTAAATACACCATTTAAATAAAATTGAATAAACATTTATTTTATTATATGTTGACCTTAGGAGCTTGGGTATAAATAATTGTAATAGGTAAACAAAACCATTTTTGTCAGTGAATGAAGGTGTCAACCTAGATGTCTCTTTGAGCACAATATTTTTCAGTGTAACCAAGTCACTTATAATTCATCCAAAGTTGAGGAGTGAAAGGATTATTAAATCATGAGATGTTTAGATTCAAACAAATGTGCTTCATCGAGTATACAAAATGATCAAGCATATGGGTACGTTTTTCCCTCTGTCTTTTTTATTGTAAGAATTGCTGTTAACCCTACTTGAAGATGCCCCAAGCTTACTTTCCTGCCAAATTCTGCCTGCGAAGAAAGATACCGTCAAACATGTTTCTATTGAAAGTTGTATATGCAGAATGAACAAGTTAAATGACCATTTACAAGATTTATAATGACAAAGTAAATGTTGTCAAGGAAAAGAAAAAGTATTCCTGATTGCAGAGTACTGACAATAAAGAGATGCTGAAGAGTTCTGTCAAAATGTAAGATTATGCAAAAACACTATTGAGAACACTGCTAATCATCTGCTCTTGTCAATTACTTGAAGGGTATCTGACAGCATATTTACATTAAACACATTTCCGAAGCAAACTCCTTAATGTTCTACTGGAATATTTTCATCACCACAAGGAATTCTTAAAAGGATCCCTTTTCGGCACAGCAGCAGCATTAATGGTGTCACATAGAGATGCCACACATGGCACCTGTGTCCACATCACACAAAATTACAGCCACAGCATATGACTTCAAAGGACCTAGCTGTTAAGAAGGACTTTCCCCTTTTTCTAGAGTTCCCTTTATTACAGTCTCACTACAGTATGTGGAGAAGAAAGATCTCTGTCCCAGGGAACTCAACATATGTTACATGTTGGCAGTGGAGAAAAAAACAGAATTGTGTACCAAATTACAAGGAAATGTTGATAGGAAGAACATGGCTAGCACCTCTTTGTGGGATGTCTATCTCATATCACCTGGTATCATCTCAGTTTTAGAAACGGGAGAAGATATGGACTGAATATTCTGTGACCAAAGAAAGTGGTGTCCCATCACTGGTCCTACACAGGTCCTATGTTTAGTGGTATAAATTTGTTGCTGAAATATTGATGTCTAAACAATGTAGACCTCATATTCAAATGTATCACTCCTTCTGCACCTCACCTTCTGCGAGCAGTGATTGACAATGCCTGATCTATCTTACAGTTATATTGTAAGATTATAAAATATTTATAAATGATGCATACATGCACAAAATTTGGGTGTTTTCACACATGTGTACACATGCACACTATAGTTCTGTTCTTCTTATCAAATGTCTTCCCCTAAATGAAGAGCATTATAGAATATTACCAAGTCATAAAATATGCAATGAACTAGAACTCCCATCATAACCATACTGACTGAGGATGATGGGAGTTGTAGTCAACTTATATGGTGGTCAGTAAGTTGGTAGAAGTACTTACTATACACCATAGTTCTTTCTGTAGTCCTCAACATTGATGTGAAAGGGAGACAAAAAGCACCTGCATAGTAGTTATGGACTTCAACACCCACAATTCCTAACAACTGGTAGGAGTTGTGGGTGTTTATGTCCAAAACATCTGGAGGGCCTAAGTTTGCCCATGTCTGTCATAAACAAAACTTTTTGGTTCACTTTCATTTAAACAAAATAGTAAGAATTACATTGCCATGCAAACACACCTGTCAAAGCTGTCTCCACATTCGTAAAAGATCAACAACCCAATTAATGTCCACATCACATTCACACTTGCATGTCAATCCAGCAGCATTGAGTAGTAGTGTTCAATTCTCGTTTCAGGTTCTGGCTTTTTGGTTTCTGTTACATAACAGATTTTTACTACACCAATCCTTAATGCTATAATTTTAATGGTATACATTGTGGGTGGGGGAGATGGAACCCACTACAACCTCATGAATTTGCCCATCTCAAATTGTCAAATTGAATAGATTATTATTATTATTATTATTTCTTACCCGCTTCACCTCATGGCTTGAGGCGGGTTACAAAACAATAAAAATACATAAACACAGCAAAAACGCTATGAATACACAAACTAAAATGTACCTCCATAAAAGTTACATAGATAGAAATGGAAGAGCTTGTAGCTTTTCACCTGACTTAAATGTTAATGTGGAAGAACAGCAAATAAGATGTTATTGGAGCAGGAGGAGGGGAGAACTCAGAATGCAGTGCACAATGCTTGAAAAATCTGGGACTCAGGGACCATCTGTGGCTTCCAGGTCAGGGGTGCAATGAACCCGCTCTGGGATTTATTGCAAAGATTTCAAGAACTAAAATAATTATCCAAAGTGCTGAACCCTATCTTTCAAAATAGTGCAGCACCTTGGATAGCTCCATGAATATCTGCATAACAGAGTGGATTCTTCAGTCACTAGAGTGCATTCTTTGTTGAATAGATTAGAGACAACATGCATTACATTTTGTTTGGCTGGAATCTAGATCAGCAGAGAATCAAGACAGAGCTTATGTTGGATACACGCCATAATAGGGATGGATGCTAGCAGGCTCACGCAAATTGAAAAGTTTGCGACATTTACAATGCAATTCCTTTTAACTGTTTCAAAAGGGTTTGAGCAAGAGACCTACCTGATGGTCTGTGATAACAATCAAAGACTTCTCTTTCAAGATGCGTTTACTTTTGGGGGTACACAGAGACATTAAGGGGTGCACAGAGTTATTAAAGGGGTGCTTCTCTGGGGTTAGTTGTTTCAAAATCATATATACTTCAGAAATTTGATCTTTGAGTATTCTCAAAGTGATCTGATCCATTCTTCCTAAACTCAAGTGCAGACTGGAACATTAAACATTGGTTTTTATAGGTCTTGAGTTTTCTGTGCTCGTCTTAAACTCTAAAAATACATGCTCTTCTAAAAGCTATTGAAAATATGTGCATAAAAGCGTATCTTTTCAACATATTGAAAAAGTATGTTTTTAGACAAGCACATATTTTCAATAATTATCATTTAAGTAAAAACTATCCATAAGTCATGGATTAAAATTTTTATTTACTAACTAACTAACTAATTAACTTTATTTCTTATGAGTCGCCCACCACCAAAGGTGCTCTGGGCGACTTACACAATTAAAATAAACAGGTTACACAGTCACCACTTGTTACTAACAATCATAGGCTCTTCTGAAAAGCCATGTCTTAAGTGCCCCTAAAAATGTATGTAGATCAGGAGTGGCTCTTTGGTCTGGCAGTAGGGAGTTCCACAAGGTTGGGGCTACAACGGAGAAGGATCTCTGTCTTGTGGACTCCAAACGAACCTCTCTAGGGCCAGGGACATAGAGAAGATTCTCATGAGCTGACCGTTTATTTAAAACTATATATGTTCAACTGAGCATTTTCCAGCTGCCTTTTGCCATAACCTGAAGTTTAGTGATGGAATGGATTTATCAATGAAAATATGTAAAAATAACAAATAGAAAAAGGGTGCTTTATAATCAAGGTGATATTACATATTCAAGTGTATTTCACCTTTCCTTCGTTCCACGTTTTGGAGAAAGCAAAAGAGAAAGCAATTATTACAGCTCAAGATTCATTGTGAAATTACCCCCCCCCCCCGCCTTACATTTTAGCACAAGAATGTTGGATGTATAATATTGTTTTCGAAATCTGTGCAAGATTTAAATATTTCATAGCATCTGTGAGTTAAGAGGGAAATGCATCTAATGGGTTGCCTATCGCTGTAAAGCAGTCGACTTTGACGGGAGAGAAAAACTGTAACACAACTGTTTCTAAGGTAGTTTGTAAAAATTATTTATTTCCATACCAGTTAATTAGGATGGGAGTCTTTGTTGAATGCACAAGCATTAAAAAAGTGCTGATATTTTATGCATCTTTAACTGTAACGTGCTTCCCTGCAGCGCATTGGTAACTCCTTGACATTTAACATTCACTCACAGCAACCATAATAAGGGGTTTGATTGCTTCTTTTGCAGATGCAGTAATTTAATAACTGTGATCAGTTGCATAAATTTACTATACAACCGTCTTAAGTTAGCTGCATTAAAATTAAGCAAAATTGTAATCTGTTGACAGATTATTGCTACTGAACAATGCTACTAAAAGCATTTCAGATTAGCTGGTGCCACAAGCAGGTTTTTTATAAGCTTGTAAAAAGGAAAGGAGGGGAAGAAAGAGGGGAAAAAATAAGACAAGCTGCTCTCCCTTCTCCCGATCTGACGATTAGACAATTTTGTGGTATTTCCCCTCTTTTCATTACATTGCCAACTATAGTTCTTTAGATGAGTTTGAGGATTTGGATAGGGAGCGGGGAGTTCAGTGAGAGGTATGCTTTAGCTAAGGCTGGAATAGTTTTAGATTTTCACCCAGGGAAAAAATAGGAAGAGGAAGGGAGACACCGGTGTTGCGATAATAAGCGCATTTCCCTAACTAGAGGAAAATATTGTATCTCTTCATCTCTTTTGTTGAAAGGAGTTGAAGCTGCATTTGTATGCATTTTTTATCAAGAAGGTGTGCATGCATGCATGCACATGGCAAGCACACAGACAGAGCAAAGCATTTGTGATGTGTGTGCCCCCCTCTCTACTAAACATACTATACATTTCCTAGCTTATAGGAACACATTCCCATTTTGCTTACCAGAACTGAACAGGGCTTATTCCATCGCTCACTATAAATGCAACATAAAAGAGATGCTATTTCCAGCACAGCTAAAATGTGCTGATTCACCCGTGAAAATTTGAAGGGGTAAAAGGAGAGCGGAGCAGTCATTCACAGAAGCTGGATACTTGACGCAATGAAACAAAATACAGTCAAAATAGACAGGTTTCAAAGGTGGTCAGACCTATGTTATAAAGCAGGGCTTCTTAAACCTTTTCTACTTCTTAAACCTTTCAGTCCAATGAATTTTATCATGGTATACACAGGTATATAAAAATTAAACATGTATAGATAATACCTCAGCATTTGCAAGGCTTGCTAAACAGACTGGTTTTCATTTTTTGTGGAGTACAGCTGAAGCATTTTTCTTAGAGTCCACTGTAAGCACTATATGTTGTTACTAACGGATTTCGGTAAATGAATGGTGTTCAGAAACCTTTTACTGTTGCCAGTTTTTTCAGGAACCCAACATTGAACAACATTGACCCATTTGTGGTCGAGACCCACAGTTTTTTTTTCTGTGTCAAAAGTGGCTTGAGAAACTGCAAGTTGCTTCTGATGTGAGAGAATTGGCTGTCTGCCCAGACGTTTGATGTTTTACTATCCTCTGGGAGGCTTCTCTCATGTCCCCGCACGGGAAGCTAGAGCTGAGATGGGAGCTCATCCCATTCCCCGGATTCAAACTGAAGACCTGTCGGTCTGCAGTCCTGCCAGCATAACCCATTGCAGCACTGGGTTAGTGTTTTAAAGTAACTTTCACATTTGCAATGCTGCAGCAGAAATGAGATGTGCAGATATTTAAGTAAACTCCCACACCTGCCATATAATGTTTTAAAATGTCATATATGTATTTTCCCCAGTAAAAGATCACACAGAACATAGTTTTCTATGATTTGCAGAGTATGTTTGCCAAATCTGCTCTGAGCATCAAATGTGATTAGGCAATATACGTCATCTACATGAACATTGATATTTAAAGGTGTATTTTAAAATGCACTTCCCCACCTCCCAAAATTGATTGATAAACATAGTGATAAAAATATTCATTTCTATGCACATTTTGATAAATATCCTCAATGAAAAGTGAACCCACAAAATTAGACAAAGTACAAAAGCCACGAGATAAATGGAGAACAAGCCAGTCATTCACATAAGCTTTATAAAAAAGTAGACATTTCTATGCACCTTTTGATACATATTTTCAATGAAAAGAGTCCTCCCATAACACTATGTAACACGATTTTTGTTCCTGGGATATAAACATTATTTCCTAATTGGTTCTATCATAAAAACATGGGAAAAGTGCATTAAACTGAAAAAAAGTTTGTTTTTGTGGGAGGGACATCCTGCAGCACATTTTGCTCTAGCTTTTCAATGAATATCTCATAGAGTCTCAACCAATTCAACAGAGTTTGTGTGAGCCACAAAGAGGAAGTTTCTGGAGTAGAACAAGTACTTGCAAAGCAAGAACTGTACGATTAAACAGGAAATAACACTTACATACCAGGAGCAGAATTTTTTTTCAAATTTTGTTACATAGTATAATTTGAAAAAGAGCAAGACCTACATGATAATGAATGATAGTCTGAATTATACTGTAGTATCTGAGGATCAGTGGGTATCATAAGTCACAAAGATCACAATTCCCAACCCTGCCAACACCGGAATGCTTTCCAGACCTCTCGTATATGAACTAGATTAATTAACGCCTACAGATGAAGGGTGGCCCTTTCTTAACATTCCTGTCCTCAGAGTGACAGAGCAACCAGAACTGGCCCATCTTGGTGGTGCTTTTGCTTGTGTAGCAACCTCCCAAGAGCCACTAAGGAAAGGGGGAAAGAGGAATGAGCACTGTCTTTTTTAATCACCAGCTGTCACAGGTGACTGCTTGACAGTCCCGTCACGTGATGAGGCGTTGCTCCAGAGTTGAGCGACTCAAAACATTATTGTGCTTGCTCCCCAGAATGGGGATGCATAAGCGCTCTGTCACTTCAGATGGAGTTCCTGGCGGCTCACCTCGACAGGTGATGTGTCAGGACCCATGCTGGCAACCTCCTGCCGAGAGAGGACCACTGCTGCGCTTGACAAATGAGAGGAGACGTCACTACCAAAACTCCTGCCAAGAGGCCTCACAGTCAAACGTCGATCTTCTCATCAAGGGAACGGGTGTGATGGCTTTGACATGGTGTCTCCGTTATTTAAAAGGATATTGTTAATGCTTTAAGATGATGAGGGAAGCAGAGGGTTATGAAAGTTTGAAAAGACACTTTGCCATCATCTTCTTTGTTACTGCCTTGCTCCATGAAGGCCTTTCACGGCAACAATTACCATTAAATACTGAATCTGGGCTTCTCCCAATACTACCGCTACCTGTTAATCTTTTATAATCAATTACCTTGTGCAAATTATGTTTGTTTGCTTCTAATTATAACTAATTATGCTTCTAAATATGTTCTTTAGGCTACCAAGAGAATGTAATCTGAGCCGGGTGGCAGGAAGGAGGGAACAGAGAAGAGAAGATATCATTAGCAGAACAGTCTTTTAATTTGTGAACCGGAATAAGAATGTGCACATTATAAGCAGAGATGGGTGACGTTCACTATTTCCGCCCCATATCAGGTTGGCGTCTGTCCTTCTTGAAGCCAATTCTCTCCTGTTTAATATGTGCATTGCTTTTCAAATCTGCACCCAATTTTCCAACAGGTGCTTCCTATCATGCTTTTCAACATTTGATATCAAGTTACGTATTTCAATTCTGAACTATGTCATGACATTCAAGGCATGAAAAATGATGGCTGTCTAAGTGCCCATTCAGACATTAGGAAGGGACGAAGAGAGGTGGCTAGGTCCACTCCCATCAGAATGTGTAAAGATCCAATCCCTCAAGCTTCCTTGGGAACTGCAGCATCACATCTCCAAATCTTGACATTGGGAAGAGGACATGACTAAACTATTTGGATGAGTCATTGAACTAAGTCATGGACTTGTATCTTGTTACTGACATAAAGGCAGTAAAACCAAGTTAATCCTTGTATTTGTAGCATACATGACCTCCTTTGAAGAATAACCCTCTAACCACAAGACCAGTGGTTCTCAACCTGTGGGTCCCCAGGTGTTTTGGCCTACAACTCCCAGAATTCCCAGGTAGTTTATCAGCGGTTAGGATTTCTGGGAGTTGAAGGCCAAAACATCTGGGGAGAACCGCTGCACTAGACTCACTGTTCTTCTGCATCCCAACAATATGGCCTTTCAGTGGCCAGAGAACATGGTCGACAGCCTAGAAGCACAAGGCCATGTTTCAATAACTACATGCAGGATGATGAAGGTAACCTTTGAAATCTCTAAAGGAATAATATTGTTCTTGTGCTCTATCAGAATATAGCCCAGCTTCTCTTGGCTGACCCTTGCTTGCCCTCTTTTAGCCATTAAGGACCTTATCTCCTGGTTTTTAAACAGTTCCAATCCATTGAGGGTATGATTTATGACAGAACCCATTCCACGAAGTAGGGGGACTTTCCGTCTGCGCCCGTCACAATTCAGTAGACAAACATCATAAACAGTCCAAAAAAGGGGGAGGTGGAAGAAGCCGGTCTGAGATTGTCTTCTTGACTCAGGAATCGGGATATTCAATTGAAAAGTAGGATAAGAGCTATTTGGAATCACCTACATTGAATTGAATCTATGATATGGGCAAATGGACTGTCTTGTGGGCAGTCTTCTAACCAGCAGTGAGTACTCTGCCATAATGCAGCCACTCTATCCTTTTTGGGGGGTTTTAAACAAAAATTAAAGCTAAGACAGAAGAAGAAGAAGAACGAAGAACGAAGAAGAAGAAGAGGAGCAGCAACAGCAACTTTATTTTTATAATCTGCCTCCATCTCCCCAAAGGGACTCAGGGTGGCTTACATGGGACCAAACCCAACAGAACAGTTAAAGCGTCTCATATTAAAGACACATTGCTACCTTTTTAGATCGCTATTTCTCTTTGCCTTTAATAACAAAAATCTTGATATCGAGACAGTTTGACCTGTCGCAATGTCAAAGTACGGCCCTTTTTAAAAATGCTTCAGGACTAAACGCCACATTTATATGACACTAAACACACACACACACGGGATATGGTCCTAAATGTCCATAGGAGGGCAGGAGAATGGCAAATTACAAATAGGAGGAAAGCTGTAGTTCCTTCTGGAGAAATTGATACTTCTTCTCCATGACGTAGGGTTTGGGGCATGATTGGTGTGCTAGTTACAAATTCTTACAAAAAATATGAAACCATGTAATGAATTCCAATAATCAGAAAAGTCAACAAAAAGGATTCTGCATAATATAAAACTGAATGACGCTTGTTTAAAATTACAGACTGTAAAACATGTTGTACAATGAAATCGCTGTATCTGTTTCTAAAAACCATCTATCTCCTGTCAATTCAAATTGTAGCCTACTCCTTACAATTGCAGGGTCAAAATATGCAATATATTCAAAAGAAGTTTAAGCAATATTTAATATGCCACACTGTTTTACTACACATGCTACAATCCAAGACAGTGAAGTATATCTACATATGAAAAAACAAATCTAAAATACAGAACACTCTTTGTCTCAAACATTTTGGAGCAGAGATACTCAACCCATACAAATAAAAGTCTGCATCATTTAAATAATACAATAAAATAGAATTGAACCATGAATGTGTTTTTTCTAAATTCCAAAATAAGGCACGTGGCCCTCCTGATTACAGAGCAAAATACATTCCAGCTTTAAGGTGGGAAAACAAACTATATGGAGAAGTGTAATGATAAGGGGTGAGTTTTCTGTGGTCTTTGTGTGTATATGTGTAGTTCAGAATTTTACATCTTCATAATAATATTATATAAAACAGTTCAGACCAGTTCAACGAAAACAGGTCATCATAAAGCAAATGATCACTATCCTTTCCACCTATCTAGACAATTTCAGATTTCTTTTTCAATATCTATTTAATTATTTATTTAATTTTTAGGAATTTAGATTTCTAGTTGAGGGACATTGGACCTGTATCTCAAGAGCAAATTTCAGGCTTAAACTATATAGAATTGTGCTGTAAAGCATTACTACATTTTAATGGCAAATCACAACATACAATCCAGGTGTTACTCCCAAGTATTGCAGACCCATTGAATCAACAGAAACCGTGGATAGATGAACTAGCAACTTTCCTTCATTCAACAGTTCCACTCTGCTTGGGGCTCACAGTTGGAATCAATCCCCTAGATCTCAAAAAGTATAAGCTTTGGCATGATAATATCATAAGATAATTTCAATCAAATCCAGCCATATATCCCAAATTCTTCCTTCAATGGGATACTTCACAGGTTAAAGGAATAATTACAACACATATTGATTGCTAACTTAGAAATAGGGTTCTAAAATATTAGAAAATATATGTTTTATATTATAAGGGTTTCCTGGTGGTGCAGCGTGTAAACTGCTGAGTTGCTGAACTTGCTGACTGGAAGGTTGGCAGTTCGAATCCAGGGAGCGGCGTGAGCTCCTGCTGTTAGCCCCAGCTTCCGCCAATCTAGCAACATGCAAAATGTGAGATCAATTGGTACCACTTCTGCTGGAAGGTAACAGCACTCCATGCAGTCATGCTGGTCACATGACCTAGGAGGTGTCTATGGACAATGCCAGCTTAGAAATGGATATGAGCACCACTCCCAGAGTTGCACACAATTAGGCATAATGTCCCGAGGAACATTTACCTTTACTTATACACACACGTGCGCAAACACACATTTATTTTTCCCCAAGATGAATCAATATCACTTTCTCACTGCTTGTACACCTTGCATATGTGTATACTCAAGAATCTTAAGTATGTTCCTCTATCTTAACATGGAAGTTTTTGTACTGGTTTGAATGTGGACAAAGCTTGACACCTTGGAAAATAGAGAAAGAACTCTTTCTAAGACTGGAGGAGTAAGCAAAAATTAAAAATCCAGATAATATCTCTATGATATGATCTGAAGCAATCTCCCGAGAACTTAAAGGCTTGGTAAGCGATTTACTTCCTGGGATGGTCTGGTCAGCAGCCCTAGACAAACAAAGCCTTAACAGAAATGTTACTGAGGAAATAATAGCCATTTCCAATGATAATACACAATTTTAGCACCTACGCTCAGTTGATTTAGGTGGTCGGCTAACATGTCAAACAGCCTGCCTTAGTTAGGTGAGCCTTTAATGGGTAACTGGCAGGCGCTGGCAGCCTTATTTCTGTTTTAGATTTGGTTTGTCATTGGATATCCATTACCTGCCATTCATCTTTGATCTCTTTGGACAGGCCTGATCAAAAGATGTCACTTGACCTACTCCAGTTGGCAGAAACTTGTATGACTCTCATAAAGGGGGCACCCCAGCTATAAATAAAATGACATTATTATTTTTCTGTCCTATCATGTAGAAGAGACAATTATGATAATACAGTGTCTGTCACTAGCTCCTCGGCAAATTGCTAGCTCTCACGCAACTGTTTAGCTTTCTTATTTGTTTTTTGTCTGTTTTCTTCCATTTCAAGTGGAAAATAAAACAGAATTGAAATCGCTAATGCCTTCGCCTCACACTCTTGACAGACTCAGGGGCATTGCTTTATGGGGCTGACATACAGATGTGACCATCCGATTATCTTTGTCAATGGTGGGCAGTGACTAAATGCCGTGCTGTTTGTGACACTGGGCAACAATGGAAACTGGAGATTTTGTTGGGTTTGTTTAATGATCAGAACAGAGAAGCTTGGATCCAGCCTCAGAGACTGGTGTACGGTGCTGGAAAGCAGACAAAATTACAGGGAGAGCTTATTGCATTCTTAATAAAGTCACAATAGAGGAAATGTGCTCCATTTTATTCAACTGGCTAGGGGCATTCATGTGAAAAGGCGACAAGATGGAAACAATGACTGTCAAGTTGGCTCTTTTCAATCTTTTCAAATGCATAGCCTCTCTAGGTAGCATTCTGACCAAAAGACACACAGATACGTAGGTTTAAGCTTCTACAGATGATAGATTTGTTAGGTACACAAAAAGTGATACATTTGTTGACCCGCCAACATTCACAAGCACGTCATGCAAGCTTTTGAAGCTCTGCTAGTTTTTTAACCAGGTTAATGATGTTAAAAAATCTTACAGGAGAAGAAATGTGATAGCGTTAGAGTGATAGGCCTACATTTTGTATCAGAAGGTATTTCTGCGGAGTTGAATTGTTCTAGCAAAATCTCAACACAGGCAAAGGCCACTCTCTTTCTTGGCTATATGGAAACTGAGACAAAAGATAGAGGAATTTAATTTCTATGAGAAACAATAAAATATCTTCTCATGAGATACAGGTTGTGCCTGTCTTTTGTCTGGCCCAGCCTACTTGTCCGAACGTATCTCCCCTTATGTCCCACCTTGAAATTTATGACTGTGTCCTCAGCAGCAGGGATTGTGGGCTCTACTGTGCGAGGGCTTGTGGGATCCACAGTGCAGGATGGAGATGGGATTTTTGCAAAGGCAAAGACAGCGTTTGGAAAAAGCTGTAGGGAGGTTGGTTCCCATGTGAATCATCAGTGCACAGATATGACACCTGGCTGTGGAACTTGAGATAGAAAGAAGGAATGTGTTAATTGCCTTTCTCAGGGTCTTTCCTTCTAACCGTGGTTTTGGTTTGCAAGTAAGGGAGGGAAATCTAGTTTCTTAATAGCTATGCTTTCCAGTTTGAATTTCAGATCAGGTCAACTGATAAGCTTCATGTGCCTCCAGCCTCCTGAATTTTAGCCCATGCATTTAGTCTCATGTATTCTAGTTCTCCTGTATTGTAGCTCAAGTACTCAAGCCTGGACTTTGCTTTTTTTCTGGAAACCTTTTGGACTCTATCAGCTATTGGGTTCTGCCTGACTTGGTCTTATGGAAATTCTATGGACTACATCTGCTACTGGAATCTGCCTGCTTTGGATTTACTAAGTGACTCTGCAGCACACCTATGGCCTTTGGATCTAATCCTTGACTATTGATTGGATATATATCTCTTCTCATATATTTATACTGCTTATATTGCTTGATTTTTGCTTCAATAAAAGACTATTCTTTCAGCAGAAGTTGTGTGTTTGGATTCTAAGGATCCAGGTCCATGCTGGTGTGTGACAATGATCTTCCGGGGAGGCCTTGCTCTCGATCCCACCTTTGTCACAAACAAAGGTAAGGACGAGGGACAGGGCCTTCTCAGTAGTGGCCCCTCGCCTGTGGAACTCGCTCCCCAGCAAAATTAGATCAACCTCTTCTCTCCTTTCCTTTAGAAAAAAGCTAAAGACGTTGCTTTGGGACCAGGCGTTTGGGTGATGTGGAGCAGTGGACGGACAATTCAAAAAGGGGAGGTTGTACACTGGCCAATAGTTGACCATTATAGAGGAGTTCAGGGATGGCCTTTTAAATATAGGTCTCACAGCTGCCTCCTTTAGTTGGAATTCTGCCTTGTTCCAAGGAGGCATTGACCACCTCTCATAGTTAACTAAAATAAACACAATAAAACTTGATTAAACAATAAGTTTGGTAAAATGGGATTAAATTACAAGATGAAAGCAGGGAGAATAGAGTGATGAATGTATCAATAGAATTCAAAGTAATTAGAAGTATGTCTCTTAAAAAAGAAAAAAACAAATAGGCAAAATCCCATCTAATAGACAATGCAGCATATTAGTAAAGGCCCTTTTCCTATAGTCTTCAAAGGTGTGATGAAAGACAACAAAGGAAAAGTCTTCACCTGTCCATGGATGGACTGCAAGAAAGTCCCCAGTCTAGGCTCTCTAGAGGGGATTTCTGCACTGAGGAGCAGCCACTGAGAAGGCCCTCTCCCATGTTCCCATCATATGTTTCTCTGATTATGATAGGACATAGAGGAGGGTCTCCCCAGAAGATCTCAATACATGGGCAGGCTCATAAATAGAGTCTACCAGTTAGTTGAACAGAGCTGGAAGAGTCCAGAAGGGCCATCCAGGCGTTTGTTCCATGGTTCACTTTGTCCGGCATTTAGAAATACATAGGAGTGCATGTATGCATCAATGAAACATTGTGTCTACAAACAAAAACTTCATGCAGTCATGTATGTATGTACGTATGTATGTATATGTATACACACCCACACACACAAAAGAGGGAGATATAATAACATTCTGCAACATGGAATGCTCCTGTTTATTGTTCCAGTCAATTACCTATGCTTCTCTCCATGATATTCCATTTCATTCCCTTCCTAAAATGAGAGCCAGGGTGGGAAAAATAAGGCTGTAGTTAGGGCTCCCTGGCACAGAGTCATGATTAAAAATGTATTCGTTTTTAAAAACATGACACCTTAAAAAGAGGGGAAAAAACAATGCACTAGGGAGATAGATAGATAGATATATAGGAGAAAGTCCGAGAAACTTACAAGACGCTCCAGTTACTGTTACTGCAAAACTGGGACCCAGGAGCTGCATCCCACTGTATGGGGTTGTACTTTGAGGCTCCTTATGGAGAAAGAAGTGGGATACTACTACAACAACTAGTACTGATGATGGTGATATATCTTATTTACACCCAGCGCTAGAAGGGCCATTGCTGCCTTCGATAAAGGAGGAGGGTCATCAGAGAATTCCCTCTGAACAGGATCCAGTCTAGTAGTATGCTAACTTTGAACAATGCCCAGAAGGGGTGCAAGTAGCTCCGGTGTGATCTCTCTCAAAGGAACAAACTTTCTACCCTTTACAGGAAGAACATCCCTTCTGATAAGGACATCTGGCAACCTTACTCTTACTGTTTGCCTGCAGTTTTGGAAAACACTCTTAAAAACATAAGGTGTGACTACTTTTTGTATCCGGCTAGATTCCACCTTTTCCCCCACTTCAATTTTGGAGGCAGAAGGTATAAAAGGTTTATAAAATCACATACAGAACTAGTGGGCTGACAAATTATCCCCAAGTTTGTGTTTGAACCAAAGACATACATAGGCCAAGGAACAACCATGACAAAAAAAATGTTTCTCAAAGTAGATAAGGATTCTGGAGGTGTTGCTCATCTCCATTTCTAAGCCAAAGAGCCAGCCTTTTCTATGCAGTCTTGTGACCAACATGATTGCATGGAGCATTGTTACCTTCCTGCAGAAGCGTACCTATTGACCTACTCACATCTGCATGAACTGCTAGGTTGGCAGAAGCAGGAACTAACAGTGGGAGCTCATCCCACTTCCGGATTCGAACCGCCAACCTTTTGATCAGCAAGTTCAGCAGCTCAGCAGTTTAATCCGCTGCACCACCAGGAGGCCAAGACAAGGAGTAAGGTAAATCTAAACTGTGAGTTCAGTGGCCTTCCAGAAAGTTTCCCTCTTTAGATGGTATGAAGGGTAACATGGCAGATGTCCCATTTTAACAGTTAGCGACCCTCCTGTACCTTCTGCTAATTAAGACAATGGGCCTCTATCCTGAAACTCAACCTTGATGAAACCAATATAGTTAACCTCCATATGATACAAATACTTCGAGATACATTATAGGAGGATTATATCTTGCATCTTCCACTATATTTCACAAGGTTAAAATGCCACTCTCAACCTCAACTCCATTTAGATTCAGGAGTACGGCTAATTCCATTTACAGAGCTTTGGTCCCTTTCCAACAACGATCCCAGTTTGATACTTCTCACAGAGATTCTCTGAGCATATAATTTTGCAACACAAATAGATCCCCCCCCCTTTTTTTTTGCTGGGAAGGCAGACAACTTTGATGACGCATTCACTCAGAGAGCAGCAAAATCCATCAAGAAACTTGGCTGGGTTGAGCTTTCTCTAATTTACCTGAGCTCATTTCTTTGTGCTTCAAACTTAATAGAGGTACATAATCACATGTGAAGTAATGAAAAATAAAGGTTCACAACAGGTAATTTGGATCAGAGGCAGATTAGCCTGAACTCTTGTGTTTATTCTCGCTGAAACAAATAGAGATGCTTAGCTTTGCAAATCTAATCTGAAAGTGTGTTTCGTTCACTGCTACTTCTACTACTTAACAATTATTTAGTGCCAACAATATGCCAGGTGCGGTGTAGAGCACAGATGTGATGCCCAGAGGGCATAAAATCTACATTAAGCAAACGAGACCTGGGACAAGAAGAGAGATCAAGAGATTTATTCATAAAAGGGACAGGGCAGATGAGATCCAGGTGGCAATGGAGGTAAGAGGAATTTTAAGATGGTTGGCGGGTGAATGCTATGGCGAAAGAGAAGGATGCATTTCTTGTGTCATGCTAACAATGTAGGCATTTTCTTTCACAAAATCATACGAAGATAGAGTTGTAACAGACCACAAAGGCTATCTAGTTATGCATGAAGAACTAAAGTAAAAAGGCATTAAGTCTCGTCGTGTCTGACTCATCTCCATTTCTAAGCTGAAGAGCCAGTTTGGTCCGTAGACACCTCCAAGGTCATGTAGCCAGTATGACTGCATGGAACACCGTCACCTTCCCGCCAAAGTGGTACCTATTGATCAATTTTCATTTGCATGTTTTTGCACTGCTAGGTTGGCAGAAGCTGGGACTAACAGGGACAGCTCACCCCGCTCCCCGAATTCGAACCGCCAATCTTTCGGTCAGCAAGTTCAGCAGCTCAGCGGTTTAACCTACTGCTCCCTACTGAAAAATGTCCACCCGGCCTCTACATAAAGACCTGCAAAGGTGGAAAATCCACTACCCTCGGAGGCAATCTATTTCTTTCTCAGACCGCTTCCTAATATTAGATGGAATCTCTTGTCTTATAATATAAATCCACCAGTTTGTGTTCTAATTCAGAAAGCTTCTCATCATAACCCATAACAGTATCCTCCCCACCGCAGTTTACGGGAGGGCAAAACCATTTTTCTGAATGAAACTGGTTTACTGTGTTAAACACAGTAGTAAATGTTTAACAGAAATAGGTTACCTTGGTGGAGGAGGTATGTCCAGAACTAGAAAGGGAGAGTCTGAGCACTGTTTCACAATAGTGTTAGTGCCTTTTGGTTGCAATGCTGCCGAACTGTCATTCAGCCCTATAGACATTAATGTGTAGGGTTCTTCTTTTTAATATGAAACCCCGTGAGAGGCCATCTGAAATTCTGATGCTGGATCTCTCCACTTGACCGATAATATGTATCTTTCTTATTTACAACTGGTGATAAAAAATCTGTGGAAATCCTTAATTGTTTTGGAAGGCACCAGGATTCCCTGAGAGAGAAGACTAAAGACCTGGTGAAGTTACGACTTCCATGATTCTATAGCATTGAACCATGGGAGTTAAAGTGCATCAGTCAGTTCTATATCATCAGTCAGTTCTATAGTGTAGATGCACCCTGCATCTGAACTTGAGGCCCAGGAAGAGGCGGGTAAGAAATTAAATTATTAAAATTATTAAAATTATTAAAATTATTTGAAACACAACAAGATTAGTACACAGCAAACAAGGTCACAATGCTGGCTGTTGTATTGGATCACACGTCGGACATTTCCCAGGTGTCTAGGACTTTGTGATGTATCGGCGAATGTGTGCAGATCCCAGTAGTGTGGCCTTTTGCAGGTGACAGATAGTAATTTTGTCAGCACCAATTGTATTTAAGTACAGGCCAAGGTCTTTAGGCACTGCACACAGTGGGATCACTTTTACTGGCTTGTGCCAGAGTCTTTGCAGTTCTATCTTTAAATCCTCGTATCGTTTCAGCTTTTCCAGTTGTTTCTCTTTAGTCCTGCTATTGCCTGGGATTGCAACATCGACAATCCTTATTATTATTATTATTACTGGAACTATCCAAAGTTCTGGAGTACAAAGCAGCCCCTTTGATAACCCTTTAAAGTTCAGACTACAACCCAAAGTGAATCCAAAATCTCACCAACAGGGAAACCAACACTCAGACTGTACAGATATTTTTGGCCATTATTGGAAAACAAATACAACATCAAATTATAAACTTTTTTCAATTCAACTGAAATTGATGTATTTTTGAATAAGTATAAGGAATGGGTAGAACATTCTCTGTTATTCATTTCCTCACTGAAAAGGTGTCTGTAACAGTTAAGAACCCTATCAGGAAGAATAATACAGCATACACTGAACACTTAGGTAGATTTGAATATGGGGAGTATATTCCTTCTTCCATGGTAGAAAGAAAACTACAGTAATTGTGTGTCCTTGCATGAGAGTATATCCTTGCAAACCATCCTGTATTTACAAAAGGGTGCACATCTTTTGTAAATACAGGAAGGTTTGCATAGTCATTTTTGCATGATTTTCAGAAATAAGTTGCAGCATCAGCAGCTTTATTTGCAACACGTTCTTTCTATACTGCTAAGACACGTGTGTGCATTAACAAAGCATCTCTCAAACGCACAGACGTGAATGTGATTGTACATATGATAGAATCAAGACATTATGTTTTCTCATAAAGTACAAGGGCTCCTGGGCGTATGTAGGATCTCAACAAGGACTCAACTATGTATAATCCCAACCTGTATGGATTGTGGCTATTTGGAAAGAAATTTTAAATTACAATTTGGAATTCATTCTCACTATTGGCTCCTTCCCTGTAGGAATCACTGCAGGGAAGTAAAATCTCTCACTCCTGTTGCCTTGTATACAGCTGCATGCCAACAAGTGACAAGATTTTTTTCCTTCCCTTATGAAAGTTTGTGCTTATTTTTGTACCCTTTTCTGCTCAAGATGTACATTTTTTCATGCACATTTTACAAATGCACACAATTAGCAAACTTTGTCCACTGAATGCATTTTTCAAGTATGTATAGTTTCAGTTGTGCACATTTTTTGCAGAAAAACAGGGTTGTTCACATTTTGGTTCATGGAAATGAACCAATCAGAAAAACATGTTGCACATACCACTCCTTGCGCAAAACTCAGGTTTAGTTCAAGCTATCTTTTCCAAAAAAAACCCCCCACAAATGCTCCTATAATCTTTCTACAATGATTTCTTCTCACATTCGAAACTAAACTAAGCCACGATTTACATCCCCTGCATCTGAACGCAGATGCCTCGGCATCCGAACTTGCACTAAACAGCTAACAAGGCACATCCAGCACTGCCAACTTGCACACTCCTGCTGTGGAAATGCTCCTGACTTCTCTACATCTCATTATCTGCTGGTGCCATGGTTGGAACGTGAATGCAGTCAATCACTCCCAAGACACTCTAGAAACTACCGCTGACATATAAACCTTCATTGACTTTCTGTTGCGGTGGTGGAGTGTTTGGGAACTTGATGAATGTCTGGATGTGTTGCAGCATGGCATGAAGGAAATGAGTAAGGTGCCTGGACATTAAAGGCTGACTCATCTCTTTATCACCCTTCCCTCCCAAGCTTTCAGAATAGGATTTTGTATCTTTCCCTTCCATGGAAAGACACAGAAACCAACTGTGGGGCACCAAAGGCCTTTAGTGCAGTTTCAACCCAACTGACACAGTCCCTAATGTTTCAAACCCAGGCAGAAGGACAGACATGGACAAGAGCAGGCTAGGCTTCTGTACATGACCTGTAGCGTTTTCCCCAAAATGCTAAGGAGTGCATCAGTCTAGGGGGAAACTTTTCCTCACTAGCTGCTATCAATGTCAGTCTCTCTGCCTGACTACATTGCTGTTATTCCAACCAAAAGGAAAGGTGTATAATCATCATACAGGATGTGTTATTAATCCGCCGATGAGGGTGTGCGCATCCCACTGTGAAGAGACCATGAACGGAATTGCAAATCCTTCTTTCTGTGTGCATATTGTCTGGTTGTGGGGGTTTTCTCCCCTCCCACCCTTTTGTCTTGCTTTGCTCTGGATTGAACCTTCTTCTCTCAGCTGCCTGTCTTCTAATTAGACATTTTCACTCTCCTTAGGATATCAATTCGTGGGCAGAACATGGACATTTTGAAGATGTGGGGGAGGATAGGTTTGTGAATAATTCACGCTGCCAACGTTGCCTTGTATAGAAAAGGCTGAGATTCCTGATACTTGTATTTGAGACTGTAACTGAGCTGTCCAGACTGGAAAAGCCCCATAGTGATTCTCACTTCAAAATGAATCACACGCATTTACACAAGCTCCCTCATAGAGTTCAGGTTTTCAAATTGTCCATTGTAGGCTTTCTGATGAATCTGGGATTTATTTATTTATTTGCAAAGATATAAGGATCTGCAATGCTGTAGATATAGACGATGACAACATAAACACAGGTAGTATTCAAGATATTTGCTTTTGGATTTCCCAGTATCCCAGTATTTAATTGTTATGATTTTAATCAATGTATGGGTGTTTTAATCTGTTTTAAATGCTGTTTTTATGATGTTGTTGTAAACCGCCCCAAGTCGCCTTCGGGCTGAGAGGAAGCGGTATACAAATGTGCTAAATAATAATAAATAAATAAATCCCTCTTGCACCTTCTACTACAATGCAGGTGTAGGGATTTTTATCAAGGAAAGGATGACGGGAGAAGATTCAATTAAGCTAGCCTTTTCCAAGATGGTTTCCTCATCTGGTTGGTTTTCATTCCTTTTGCCATTAGCGTTGGAATTCCGGGGACAGGGACATCAGAGAAAATAATATTTATTTGGGCTACAGTTGCAACATGGACCATAGGGCCTGGTGAAATCTGTGATCTCGAGCCTAGAAAACAGCATCTTCTGTGATATAGTGCTGATAACAGCAAGGAGGTAGAAAAATGCTGGTATGTTTTGTGTTTTCTGCCCTTGCAATGGCTGCAATTCTCTCCTCTCCCGTGCAAGTGGGAGTCATAGGATGTCGTTATTCACTAGTTTTGTTCCTGAAGGGAGCAATAGGAAGTCTAGCCGTTTTGAACCATGATTTGTACTTTAGGATTGACTTTGCACAAAGTTCACATGTTGGATTTTTCTGTAGAAACCCCACTTTTTCCCTTTTAAAATTTCACCCAAAGAGATGAGATATTTTGGCTTCCTCCAAGAAAAGGGTTCTACTGCAGAATCCACCTAGAAGCAGACAGGGAGTTTATGACACAGTCAACTAAGTTAAATACTGTCCCCAATTTAATCAACATTTCCATTTTTCTAGGCACCTTGGAAACTATAGTTCAAAGGAATGGACTAGAGCTCCCTGGCACAGAATTCTAAGTATTGCACTAAAATACAAACCAAACACCTGGCACATCTCTGATAGTTCAGGTGTATGATAGCACTTTAAAACTCCTATAATGTGAATTTTAAAGTTGAGATCCGTATTTGGATTCACCAACTAGTGCAAACATATAGAGCATCAGATATTGTTATGTGCCTCGGGGCCCATCCACACAGCTCTATATCCCAAGGCAGAAAATCCCACATTATCTGAGTGTGGACTCAGATAAACCAGTTCAAAGCAGATATTGTGGGATTTTCTGCCTTGATATTCTGGGATATAGGTCTGTGTGGAAGGACCCTGAATATATTTCTGATTGATTATGACCCAAAGACAAACTAGGATCTCTAGTTGGAATTAACCACTGGATCTAAGCTTTCCTTGAAATCTTTCTCATTTTTATTTATGGAGGAGGACACCTACAACCTATGCACACACTCAGGGCCCTTCCACATAGCCATATGTCCCAGAATATCAAGGTAAAAAATCCCACATTATCTGCTTTGAACTGTGTTATCTGAGTCCACACTCAGATAATATGGGATTTTCTGCCTTGATATTTTGGGATATAGGGCTGTGTGGAAAGGCCCTTGACATCTTATAGAGCACTAGCGAAGAGCACAGACCTTTCAAATGAACAGTTTCCCACTAAGTTTGTTAGAGAGACATTGCATCCCATATGAGTTTGCCTCTCATTTGAAAAGAAAGAAAACTCATCCCAGGAAAGTGTTCTCTTTATGTGACAAAGATTCTTTGCCTATAGTTGATCTCTAGATTAGGGTGCCTCAACCTGCAGTCTTATAGGTAAAGGTTTTCCCCTGACATTAAGTTGAGTCGTGTCTAACTCTGGGAGTTGGTGCTCATCTCAATTTCTAAGCCAAAGAGCCTAAGCCATTGTCCATAGACGCCTCCAAAGCCGGCATGACTGCATGGAGCGCCATTACAAAATTTTTAAAAATCTAAAGTGCACTTCTCTGATGCTAAATACATTCTTTACTAGACATGCTTGCTTATTGCTTACTTGTTTTTTGTGAGCAGCTGTCTGTCTTAAGCACAGACGCACAAGCTAAATGTACTGTGTTATCCAGTTGTTCATTTTGGGTTCCTACAAAATGGGTGATGTGATTTGATGATAGTGCCGGAGGGCCTTTCTGTTTGTGCGGCTGACAGCCACCTTTAAAGAACTTTAGGCTTTCACAGAGAAGAGTCGAATAAGTGTTTCCTATTGAAATTAATAGCAATTCAAAGGTTTTAATGTTACCTGAACCACACTATCCATAATTGTGTTACCATTTGAGTGTGTCTGTTGAATAAGGAGGTGCTCTGCTTTCTTACGTCACTCACACTGACATCCACCATTAAGTGAATGAGAGGTGGACTTCTTTTTGTAGTTGTTGTCTATTGTCTTGATGTTACTTTAAGTCCTTAAATTGCTATATAATTTCCCTTTGATGACCAGACTTGGGCCCTTCCAGGTCCATGGACCACCCAAAGATTGGAAGGGCCTCCAAATAATGGCGAGAAAACGATTTTCTAAAATGCACTTCTCTCTTGTGCCCAAGGTTCGTGATGCCCACTGCTCTTGGGAATAGTGGCAGAGGGTGCTAAAAAGTAAATATGAGAAATACAAACGGGGAATTATGATAAACAGAAAGAAAAAGGAGGGGGCTTGTTCTAAAATCAGAAGGGTTTTGCGAAAAGAAAAACGGCTTCCAATAAAAAGCTGAAAACAGCAGTGCTCCGAGGCAATTTAGACTGCAAAACACAAACCATTAAGTTTGTGCATTATCTTTTAATTTAATCTTGAATGATTTATAATCCATCACGCAAGGCTTCAACCATATCCAATTATTCTCTGCTGCTTGATTGACAAGAAAGGTGATTTATTAAGCTAATAAAAAGTGATGTGAGCTGAGCTCATATAAAAAATAACCAGCCGGACAAAGACTTTAAAGAGACATCGACCTTCCCCCCCCCCCTCCAACCGCCACCACCACCTCTCCTCCTCCCCACTCACCAAAAAGACTCGGTCACTTCCAGCCATTCAACAGTAATCATATAGTAAGTTAAGTAAGACGAGCACCTGGTTTTAACTATTGTTATTCACATTTAGATTCGTTTTCAATTGTGTTTGTGTCCATTTCGCTCTTTGTGCATTTTGTGTGCAGAAAAACACACACCAAATGCGCAAAGAATGGAGTAAACTATATTTTGAGCCAAAAAAAATCCTCCAAAGACCAAAACATAGCAATTTCCAATAAGCTGGTTATTAAATAAATATTTTGTTTGTTTGTTTGTTTGCTTATTTATTGGTTAGAGTGACAGCTACATTGCAACCATATTGCCTTTGATACAAAAGGGACATTTTGACTTCTCCAATCTCTCAAGCCTCTACTTGATTCTTCTTGTTAGAAAAGCTTATTGGAGCATCTTTTGCAAAACAAAACAAAAAAAGGTGGTGTTTGGGATTTGGGGGGTGGGGGGGGTGGAGGAAGGGAAGCCATGCAAAACTCCATTATGCTTTATGCGGCACTAACGCCCGAATGCTCGCGAGCCTGAATTAAAGAAGGACGAAAGTACCAGTAAAGTCATCTTGTGTAATTGTTTACCTAATGCTGCACGAATCCACTGGGGGGGGGGGGGGAGACAGGTTTGTAAGATGAAGTGGTGTATATGAGGCCTCTTTTCATAAACACCAGGATACCACTTTAATGTCCAAGATGCTGGTTTGTTTCACCGAGCACAGCACTTCAGAACTAATGATGCAATCAAGACACTTGCAATCAAACAGCCCCGGCGATGGAAATAGTGCTATTTGCAGCAGCCGCTTTGGCGTCTGCTTAAAATTTCTGGAACAGAAAACGGAAATAAGGAGCTGAGAGCAGAAAAACACAAACACACACACACATATGCACACGCACACTTTGATTTCCAGCTGGAATGTTTAGGGGAGAAGAAACCCAAAATGGAAGGCTAATGCTATGTCATAGAGAGAAAGAGAGAGAGAGAGAGAGAGAGAGAGAGAGAGAGAGAGACAGCCTCTTTCTTTCCCATCTTTTATTTCTCCATTATTTCCGCAACTGAACATTCTCAGCCTGATTCCATTTTTTCCCCTTGTTGCTATCCTATTGAAGGAACATTAGCCCCTTGCTACTCTCTGCTGGCAGAAATAGGAGGATGGAAGAAATCTAGGAATGATTGTAACAAAGGAGGGATGAAAAAGGGGGATTTGGTTTGTGTGGGTGACTTTTTTTTTCATGTCAGGAGTGACCTGGGAAATTGCAAGTCGCTTCTGGTGTGAGAGAACTGGCCGCCTGCAAGGATGTTTCCCAAAGGATGCCCAGATGTTTGATGTTTTACCATCCTAGTGGGAGGCTTCTCTCATGTCCTCACATGGGGAGTTGGAGCTGACAGAGGGAACTCATCTGCACTCTCCTCAGATTTGAACCTACAACCTATCAGTCTTCAGTCCTGCTGGCACAAAGGTTTAACCCACTGTGCCACTGGGGATCCTGGATGCCAATGAAAAGCCCTCCTTCCAGTCATATGGAGCCATTGAGGACAGATGTGCTAACAGAGGAAAATGAATCTAGATTCTCTCCCAAGTATCTGATACCCAACCAGGAGATGTTCTCCGTTATCTCCTTTAGGGGAACCTGTAAGAAAACCACTCCAATCAAGTTCCGATCAAGATCCAGATTTCTGGATTTTGAGGATTGTCTCTTCGTTAGAAGCAAAATTCAAAGAATAAAAACTGGTCCATTGGGGAGCAAAGCTGACATGATGCATAGAGACAGAGATCAGATGGGTAGGTAAACAGGCAAATGGACAATCCAGTAATTTTCTGGAGCACTGTGATTTCACTCTTATCATTTCTCCATTTCCTTTAAACAAAGCTTTCGGTATTTTTCTAGCTGTACCTATGGATGTGGATTGGGAAAGAGAGACATTACAATCTTTTCTAAGGGTTCATGAATAATGTGTGGAAATTAAAAAGCAATAGTGTAGGCAGGATCATAGAATCATAGAGTTGGAAGAGACCTCATTGGCCATCCAGTCCAACCCCCTGCCAAGAAACAGGAAAATAGCATTCAAAGCACCCCCAACAGATGGCCATCCAGCCTCTGTTTAAAAGCTTCCAAAGATGGAGCCTCCACCACACTCTGGGGCAGAGAGTTCCACTGCTGAATAACTCTCACAGTCAGGAAGTTCTTCCTAATGTTCAGATGGAATCTCCTTTCTTGTAGTCTGAAGCCATTGTTACGCATCCTAGTCTCCAGGGCAGCAGAAAAGCTTGCTCCCTCCTTCCTATGACTTCCTCCCACATATTTATACATGGCTAATAAAGGCCTAATAAAGACACTGTCAAATCACATATGGCTACTAGATAGTGATAGACAAATCGATTCATTTCATTTTAGTTTTTCATTTGCTTTCTTGAGAATTTTGAAAACTTTACTATAAAGAACAGGGTGGGAAAAGCTTGCATGAAAATTACACATTTGTCCTCATCTGAGCATTTTCACATCTAAACTGAGGCCCATCTACACTGGCATATAATGTAGTTATATTGTATGTACATATAATATTTATATATTATATTGTATGTACATATAATAGTAACCATAATATTGTAACACAATATAATAATACTACTAATAATACAATATAATAATATAACAATTATATATTATATAATTATATATTACATGTAATATTACTAATAATATTGCAGTATAGTGGTTTGGTACAATTTAGTCATATATAATACTAATATTGTGCTATGCTAATAATATAATATCTTGTATATACATATAACTTGTAAGCCACTCCATCTACATTACCATATAATGCAGTTTGAAACTGCATTACACAGTCAGTGTATACTCATAGAGCAATTTAACTGTACTGAATTGCATTACATGAGTCTACACTGACCACGCAATGCAGCTTGGTGTAGATAGGGCCACTGTACCCATGGCGCTGAAAACTATCATGAAAAGGATAAGCAATAATGCAGAAGGAAGATCTTTGCATTCTTCTAGGCTTTTAGTTTTAGTTATGTACCCTTTTTTTCAGGGCTTACTACTCGTAGTCGTTTCAATCTTGCTTGGTTTTGTTATTGCTGCTGGTGTTAAGTTTATACTTTTTTTGCCTGCTGCTGCTGTTAGTTTTTATGCTTTTACTCTATTTTTGGAAGCATTCAGAAAGTTTCCGCTAGTGGGCTGTACAGAAACATCATAAATGAATAGAAGAATATACATGAAAGATGCCATGAAACATTGTGGGGCTTACATGAAATTCCATGAAACATTGTGGGACTTACATCTGAGTAATAGGATTAGGATCTTAACATACATTTATTGTCGAAGGCTTTCATGGCCAGCATCACTGGGTTGTTGTAAGTTTTTTGGGCTGTATGGCCATGTTCCAGAAGCATTCACTAATCACTCCTGATGTTTGGCCTGCATCTGTGGCAGGCATCCTCAGGGATTGTGAGGTGTGTTGGAAACTAGGAAAATGGGGTCTATATATCTTTGGAATGTCCAGGGTGGGAGAAAGAACTCTTGTCTGTTGGAGGTAGGTGTGAATGTTTCAATTGGCCACCTTGATTAGCATTTAATGGCCTAGCAGTTTCAAGGTTTCAACAAAGGTTTCCCCTGGCAGTAAGAAGCCAGACCTTGAAACTGCTAGGCCATTAAATGCTAATCAAGGTAGCCAATTGAAACATTCACACCTACCTCAAACAAACCAATGTTCTTTCTCCCACCCTGGACATCCCGTAGATATATAAACCCAATTTTCCTAGCTTCCAACACACCTCAGAACGTATTGTTGAAGGCTTTCATGGTCGGAATCACTGGGTTGTTGTAGATTTTTCAGGCTGTATGGCCATATTCTTACAGGTTGGCCTGTAAGACCAACCTGTTCCGCCAGGCATTCAATCTCTAAGCTGTAACCCCTACTCTGGTCTTAATCTGTTTTTATTATGTTTTCATAAGTATGTTGTGTTTTGTTGTTCATTGTTGTGAACCACCCTGAGCCTTTTCGAGGAAGGGTGGTATATAAATCGAAATAATAAATAAATAAATACATAATATTCTAGAAGCATTCTCTCCTGACCTTTCACCTGCATCTATGGCAGGCATCCTCAGAGGTTGTGAGGTCTCTGAGGATGCCTGCCATAGATGCAGGCCAAACGTAAAGAGAAAATGCTTCTGGAACATGGCCATACAGCCCGAAAAACCTACAGCAACCCAGACCTTACATCCTCTAAGGATGCCTGCCATAGATGCAGGTGAAACATTAGGAGAGAATGCTTCAGGAACTTGGCCATACAGCCCGAAAAACTTACAACCACCCACTTAACATACATGCATTGATGAATCCTTACCCAAATGCATATTACAATGTCAATTTTATACAGAATGGTAAATGAATATGTAAACACTGCAAAAAGTGATGCAAACGATTGATACAAGTTTCTTCCACTCCTCTTTCAAACCCTTACTCCCATTCTACCTTTTAGACATAGAAGTTCTGCACTTAAATCCACTTCTGTTATAACATACCATGGCAAATGCTCTGTTACTGAAAATACAAAACAAAAATATTCCTCAATTATTATTTTTGGAAGAGTTTTGCAGCTGGCTTTTTAACTACTCACAAAGGACAAAAGAAAGAAGGGAGGAAGGGAGGAAAGAAAGAATGAAGAATGAATGAAAAGAAAGAAAATTAACCCCTGTGGCTCTATTAGGAACCATATAATAAATGTGCATTTAAAAGATCTATAAACACATATTTGTCTGCAAAATGTTCTTGCATAAAACTGTTATTGAAAAGGCTTTCATTTTATCTTTTGCGTTATTGTAATTTTATTGAATTGCTTATTCATTCTTTGATATTGTCTTTTAATGATATTATAAATCTGTTTTATGTATGATAGGAGCCTCATTGTAAACTGATGTAACAGATAATATGGCAATTCACCATAAAAAGTCTCAACCAAAGAAAAAGAAGAAGAAGAAAGAAAGAAAAAGCAGATCCGAACGTAAAGAAACATTTTAATTCATTCTGGATTTCTTTTCATTTTATTTTTTAATTATTTTTTTCATGTGCTACTTGCCATCTGTTGATAAAAGATAGTTGGGAGAAACTCATCCTATTCCACACAATGAAACTTTCCTCCCTCTCCCTATGATTTTATTCATTTTTTTACCAAAAGGAAGAAGAAAGAAACAGTATAAAAGCATTACACCTTTCAACACTAAAGATCATTAGCTGGTTCATTGTATAAACAGATTTAAATTAGGCACTTTTAGAATGAAACCTTTTTTATACTCCCCATAAAATGCGTATTTGGGATAAATTTTCTGATAGCGTCACGAACAATGAAAGGAGGAGGGGGGCGAAGAAGGTATCATTTTCTCCTATGTCTCGTTATTATTCCGGTTCTTTTATTAAAAACAATGAAAAACAATTACAATAAAAGATATTATCAACATATAGAGCAATTACGTTACAAACCAGCCATTGCTCTCCTCAGAAACTTAGCAGGAAGTTCACTCAATAAAAGCGTGTACGCCTGCCAAGTCTAAATAATAAAAACTCTATTAACGGGAGCCTATTATGAAGGAAAGCATATGACCTGGGCACTCGTATTTGACAGGTGGCCAATCCCGTTAAGTACACTTTAAATATGAAAGTGTATTTGGATTCATTACAGTTGACTTACACAGCTTGGGAGTTGACTTACACTCCGCCAACTCCTCCTGCCATAGTTACATTCATTCTGCTGTTTGCTGTTAGATAAAGTATTTTTGGCCAAGAGCCAAGTAACAGCACACAACCATCCCAAGGTTGCTTTGGACTACTGCGATTCAGAGAGGAGACCCCCTGCCTTCCCATGCCATATGACAGAGTAATTTCTTTGTACATACAGTAGATGAGACATTTTTGTGAAAAGGAAAAAAAATCCCACCAGTTTTTACAAGATTCTTTCCTCTACAAGTATGTACTGCTTCTGCTACATGGAGTCGATCCACAAGATGGCTTGCACCCACATATTCCTGCTTGATCCCTAAGTCAATGAATGTGCACCAGCTCTCCCTATTTCAGAGACAGTCCAGATTAGTCCTTTGTTGTTCCATTTTTTTCTAGCTACTTCTAAAATGTCCTAATAACTTTCTTTTCCTCCTCAGCTTTCTTCAGCTGCTTAAAACTGAGTTGAAAGTGAAAAAGTAGTTTGCATTCAATTAAGCAGTCCCCGGCGGTGCAATGGGTTAAACCCTTGTGCCAGCAGGACTGAAGACCAACAGGTCGGAGGTTCGAATCCGGGGAGAGTGCGGATGAGCTCCCTCTATCAGCTCCAGCTCCCTATGCGGGGACATGAGAGAAGCCTCCCACAAGAATAGTGAAACGTCAAAATATCTGGGCATCTCTTGGGCGATATCCTTGCAGACGGCCAATTTTCTCACACCAGAAGCCACTTGCAGTTTCTCAAGTCTCTCCTGACATGAAAAAAAAATGGAATTAAGTCAATAGGAAGGAAAGGAGAGGACAGGATGGAGCAAGAGATGCAAACTCATTTTCAATTAGGGTCACATCAGCCTTATGGGTAGTTGAATAAGGGACAGGTACCTAAAAATAGGGAATTTTTCACAAAAATAAGATACACTTCATAAAAACTTGAAAGTCAATTGATGATTTTCAAGTTTTTTATGAAATGTCCCTTATTTTTGTGAAAAATTCCCTATTTTTAGGTACCTGCCCCTTATTCTTAGATCAAAAAGTGGCAACCCTACTTATGGGTGCCTTCAAAGGGGAGTTGACTCTGGAAACACAAAGAATCAGTGGATACAGGGAGCCAACTATTTTTTTTACATAGTAGTCAATGCTCTTTAGTTTTTTTTAACCAGGTTTGGGTCCCCAGATCTTATTGAATGACAATTCCCCATAACTTTTGATTACATTATGTAAAACATTTTTGTTCCTGGGTTATAAATGTCATTTCCTAATTGGTTCTATCATATTCTATGAATATCTCAACATAGAGTCTCAACCAATTCAACCTAGGATGAGGCACCCACAAAAATGAAGTTTCTGGAGTAGAACAACTGTTCCTGGTTTGAAAATGTTCTGTTCCTGGTTTGAAAATGTTATTTCTTCTTCATCTGTGCGGTCCTTACTTTGAAAGCAGTTGTTATACTCCAATAACTTCGTTTTTGTGGCTGCGACAAACTAGTTTGCATGGGTTGCAACTCTGTAAGACATTCATTGAAAAACTATAGCAAAATGTGCAACAGGATGTCCCTCCAGCACAAAGTATAATACACTTTTTCAATGTTTTTATGACAGAATCAATTAAGAAATGTCATTGATAACCCAGGAACAAAAATCTTTTTACATTTTCTCTGTCTCAGAAATGATATCTCTGCATTTCCACGACATAAAAGGCAGTTCAAAAGTTTTGCAGTCTAACCCTAACACAAGATGGTGTCCTTTCCATTTCATGCACAGATGCTGACTAGACTGGCAGCTGAATCTCCCCTGAGAAGGGATCATGGGCTGAATCCTTTACTAGAAAGTAACAAACTATCTTAGTACAGCTCTATCCTCAGTGTATCTCAACAATACAGCAATGGCCTCGCTCTTCCTTATGTAGGGCTGGCCCTGTAGCTTCTTAATAATATCCAGAATGAAATACAGCAAATCAAGGAGGGATGAGGGTGTGGGGTATTCCTTGGAAACAACCATAGCTGAGACTATATATCAGACTAAAATCAGAAATCACCTGGTAACTAACCAACTGGAATTCATGCTGGCATCACAGTTAAATACTGAAGCTGAACCTACAGTGGTACAAGTCACTAAATTTCATTCAACTTGCAAACAAAATCGGTGGAAGCCTGCCGTAGCAAAGGAGGGAGTCAAAGCAAGGTGCGAGGCATTAATGTATGCCATTAATACATTTCAGAAATGGTTAGAGCCATTAGCAATGTTTATAACAGTGGGACCAACAACAAGTATCCACGATGAGCCTCTTAAAGAGTTGGAAAGGCTGCACTAGACTTTTTAGAGCTCTGCTGCACGTACCAATGGAAAATAATGGATCTCCATTTTTATAAGACATGATGATGGCCACAACTTTAAGGACTGGAACATCAACAGTCCATTGGGCCCCAAGCCAAGAATTTGAAATTCGCAAGGAGGATCTGCAACGTGTTTTTTAAAATCTTTCAGCTAGCCATCTGAAGAGATGTAATTGTTGTCTTAAAGGGGTCGAGTATTTTTTATTTAGCAGTCATTCTTTGGGGGTCTTTAAACAGAAGTTAGATGGAATGTTTAGTAGTGTATTTCTGCAGGGAAGGAGGAAGGCTAGATGGCCCTTGCAGATCATTTCAACTTTATGATTCTACCTTTAAAATGTAATTTTCCATGTTTTTTTATTGTACCACTGATTGATTATTTTTATATATATTCAAAGAAACCCTGGGAACTCTAAATACATAAGGGAAGCAAGATATAAAAAATATTTAATAAATATAGGTGTGCTAGGTATAAATATAAAAATAAACAACCTTCTCCTGCTTCTCCCAGTTGGGATTCATACCATTAGTTGTTAGCAAGTCCAGCTGCATATGGTTTGGTCCATCTCATCTGGAGGAAAGAACTAGGATGCTGGGCAATGCAGAGATGGCAGAAGTATCTAATATATTTCTTACAGAGTATTGTACAATATAACCTTTATGTGTGAACGTCCCAACATACATACATTTTAACTTATGAATTGTCACTCGGCCTAAAGTGATGTTTTGATACCATTTTTACCTACAAACAGTGCAAAACAGCTCCATGCTTGCCCGAGTGCTTCCCAGATCCCTTTTAGCAAATGGAGCGCTCACGCAAGTGTCACAAAGAGTGTTCATGCCAAAAGGAGTTTGAGAGTACAGAGCTTCCAGTAGACCAGAGCAGCCTCAGTACCTCGTGGCTCAGTGTCTCAGCATGCATGCCTTGCCACGTGCTCTTCTCCACTTTGGGAGATTGCTGTCCACTGAGGAAATTTGGGCTAGTTCACTTTGTGTGCTCTTTATTCCTAGTACTTCATTTTGATGCAAAAAGATAGAGGGAGAGAAAGAGCAAGAAAGGGAGGGAGGCTGGGATTAATTCTGTACTGTACAGTATGAAAAAAATGATGTTATTTTGCCTTTCTGTTACAAGGGCCAACACATTTTGTTGCCTCAAAAGTAGTTCGTTGCCTTAACTTTGTGCTTCAACCATGCTAAATTTGACCTTTCTTTGTTTACTGTTGCATATAAATGTGCATTTATACATTATTTGTTATTTATGAAGTACATTTTCTTATTTTAAAACATGTAACAAAAAAAGGAGGGTGGAGGTTCAGGGGGACGGAACTGAATACAATTTCAATGAGAAAATTCACTTGAGATAAGAATATTTTGACTGAAGAACATATTCACTGAACAAATTACCTTCTTAAGTCAAAGTATTACTGTATTTGCATGATGAATTTTAAATGGAATAAACTAGTTGGAGTGCCAATTTGAGGTGAACAACTTGGTATACATTGCAGGTGGACAAATTCCAGGGATACAGAATTGAATGTTTTGATTCAAGGGCCCAGCTCATTCATATAATTCTGGAATGACACACACTCACAGATGAAAGATCTTGCTATCGTGGCATTCTGGCTACTTCTAGAAGCAGTTGTTCTCATTACAGATCATAATGGTGATGGGTGTGTCTGAGAGGGATTTGGGGTCTAGAAGGCAGCCTTTGATATATGGCCCTGATATTAAAGGAATGAAAGAAACCATGGTTTTATTTTTTACTGCTCTCTGCCACCAACATATGCGGCCAGAAAAACTGCTTGGCCTTGAAAAAACAGAGTTTTTCTTCTATGATAAATGGGAACTCATAAACGATGATGCAGAGTACAGAATGGCCAAGAACAATCAGATCTGCCAAAGGTAACCAGTAACTGTATCAGATTTCCAACAGTGCAAGGCACGAATCTGGGGAAGGAACAGCTTTGGGATGTGACAGAGAAACACCAGTTCCATTAGACTTCTCCTTTTGTTATAAGAAATGCTAGTTGACATTAAGCACTTGTACTTGGCTTGGTCATTGTGTATCAGCAAAGGATAAAGCCAGCTGGAAGAAATATGCACACATATAAGCATCCCCATGAAAGGAAATCTGAAATAATTAGTATCCCATAAGAAGTACTTGTCCTTATTTTATTTTTCCCAGAAAGAACACATGTTGAAAAAAGAGACGCAGTCAGGTATGAATCCAATTCCAAATGAAAATAGAAAAAGGATGGATAAAACATTCAAGCAATGGACGTGTCTCTGGATGCTGCTGGACAGCAATTACTATTGCCCCTCACTAATAGGAATAATGGGAGTTGAAATCCATAAATATTGGGAGGACAACACTTTCCAGAATTTGGGGGGAAACCATCCCCTAAATTCCATGCACCTCTTCCTCCTCCTTAATATTATTATATGACAAAGAGCTGCCAAGTATATTAAAAGGCATGGTAGGGTGGACTTAGTTGGAAATCCTCCAGAGCTAATGGGCACTGTCAAAATAATTCCCATCTCCCTAATAATACCCCCTCCCTCAAATACGCTATTTGCAGGAATAAAACTAGATGAATTGTTTTGACTGCATTAATTAATGCTAACTAAATTAGACTGTGAATTTTTCAGGGCATTTAACATATTCTTAGGGTTTTTGCAAATGAAAAAAAATCCTAGTGTGCTTCATTATTTGGGTCTGTGCATTGAAGGAAGATAGAGCGCTAGTCAAGATAATAACAATGGGTCAAGTTATAGTTCTCTTATAAAAGAAACATTGTCTATAAGAAAGATAGATAGATAGATGATAGTCTACCTACCTACCTATCTACAAACACGTAGGCCATCCCCTCTTCTCCTCACTTACATTTTTATTCTTGTACCAACCCTCTGAGGTAGGCTAGATCAAGTAGCAATTACTAGAATGAGATTACTCAGTGATCTTCTTGACAGAATAGGGATTTGAATTTGGGTCTCCTGGATGTTGCAATGTATAATGTGAAGCTTAAGATCAGAACCATTATGCAACAGTGGCTCTTCTTCTTACCACTATCCCTCAATCCCTACTTGTCCCTGTTTCATCACATTTGCATATATTTCTTCATTAAAACACTTATATATTGAACTCCTGCCAAAGTGTTGTGCTTCCGGGGTTTTTTTCTTCCCATAGATGACTGACAGAGGTTTTTGTACAGCTGGACCAGGATTCCAAGACACCTTCTTTGGTTAAGTGTGCACAAACTCTTTACTTGTACGCCTACTAATGCTAAGCAAAGATCAAATTATTTTCTGGGGGAAATTGTTTCAAGATTCTTTTAAGAGCTAATAGGGAATTTACTATTCAGGAAACAGCCATATATCAGTTTTGTGCAAAATAAGTTCCCAAGTCCAGATTTTCTGGGCAGAAAATCACATATTATTATCTGGACAAAATATTTGGTTTTCTACACTGAAAATGCAGTTTTCTGCATTTAAAAGCACCAGGAGCATTTTTTTTGGATGGAGTTACACATTTTTTAATCAGTAGGTCCCAGAGTAAGCGCTAGTATGGTGTAGTGGGTGTTAGACTAGAACTCCGGAGACTAGGGTTCAAATCCCCACTCAGCCATGGAAACCCACTTGAATGATTTTACCAATATTTATGATGTTATTTATTTACTACATTTATATGCTGTCCTTCTCAGCCCAAAGGGGACTCAGAGTGGCTTACAAGTTATAATTGTTTCAAAGGAGCACAATATCAATCTTGCAAAAAAAACCAAAACAAAACCCTGAAATAGGGACATTTTGTGGTTATTGTACTTCAGAAATGACTTGAAGGTGCACAACAGCACAAATTGTCATCTGTTGCAGTGATTTCTCATAATGATTTCTCAACATTAGAGAAGTATGGTTTTTCCCTTTTTACCCATTCTGAATGAATTTGATGGATGGATGTACACATATCAGCATGGAAGAATAGGAAAAGGGAATACCAAAATTGCTCATTGGTATGGGACATAAGTCATATGATTGTATGGAAGAAACTGTGTCCTAAAGTTGAAAGGACCCAGGGATCTGAGGTTCTAAGACAATGAAGAAAGAAACGATGACAAGTTCAAAGTGGCCCAACTTATAGTACCAGAAGAGACAAAAACTGGAGATCACTTAAAGGACGAATTTTGAATGAACATTGGGGCAATTTGTATGACAGTTAAGTCTAGCGTGACAATAGAAACAAACACTTGGGCAGATAGTTCTTGCTTGCTGGAGATCTTCATTTCCTGCACTGAGCACAATGAAAAGAGAGGTTAAAGCAAATGTTCCTACTTTATATATTTTGATAGTATTCTTAGTGATAATTCTTTACAACATGTCATGTATTTTATGGATTTGTAGAAGGGGGTGTATTGTAAAGTGTAGGAGAAATGAACTTTAGAAAGGAAACACACTGCGTAGAATATACTCTCCTTGCAGCTTTGGGATTAAGAGCAGGGAGAGAGAGCTATGGAGTGGGTTGAGAGGAGGGACACAAAAGCTTTGTGGATGTGTATGCAGAAAACTTTGACAAATGCATCAATTTTGACATTTTAGTGCACAGTAAAGTGAAGAAATCAGAGTTTTAGCAGGAATATTTCCCTCAAAGGAACAGTTTGAGAAAAAATGCTGATGAGAAGTCCCAGTGCATTAACGCAGTATCATCAATTACATGGGAAATGTAATTAACCATTTCTGATCCTTAAACATTATTTACACAAAGCCCCAAAGAATATTCCCAGAATTTTCCCTCCTGTGCAAAATACTGCATTATGGTCTTTTTTTTCAAAAAGGCAACTCTGCAGCAGCAGAAGACAGGAACCAACTGCTGCAACAATGACCCTTTTTCTCTATCTTCATACATAAAACTAGTTTCACATCCAGGATTCAAAATAAAATATACCTGTATGTTATTCCATCTTTACACAGTCTGGGTTTTTTTTGTTTTGGGGGGGGGGTTGGCCAATGTAACCAATATGATTCTATTCAAAAATTTTATCCAGGTTTAATTTATATATTTTAAAAGCTCTGTTATAAATAAAACTAGAATTTAAAATATTTCACTGCAGACCACCTGAACATTCAAGAAAATACACACAACAAAAAGTCATATGTAAAGTATGCGTTTTCCTAAAACTATGAGCCTGCAATATATAATCAAACATCTGCCTTATTTGATCTAATACTATTAATAAACATGAAAGCAGTTGCACCTGTGAGAGAGTGGAAAATAGAAGTAGCTTTTAATTAAATATATTAATGGAATATTATATTCCAGCAAGGGAATTTCAAGGTATATCGGTTCCTCACTCCCACCCCATGTGCCTCTGGGCAAATCTATGTCAATAACTTTTAACTGCTTAAATAATCAGAATATATATATTCTATCAGAATAATCATCATAATATAATATATATATATAGCATTTTGGTTAATTCGCTGATTTGTTTACTTCTACTTTATCCTTGTCAATCAGATGCTGGGAAAGCATCTGAACCCCCAACTGGCATACCTTCTTGTGAGAAAAAAGGCTCCCAAGTTACCAAGGGGAGGACTCAATTACAGGTTTAAATGGGCAGGAAGTACACATTCCAACTCTAGAGAACAGGATCAACAGGGATCCAAACAAATAAGAGATCTATTTTGGACTTCCTTTTAGAATTGTTGTTGTTGTTGTTGTTGTGTGCTTTTAAGTTACCCTATTTACTCGACCACAGATGACCTGGCCACGGTGATCCAAGCTACGGTCATCTTGAGACTGGACTACTGTAACGCCCTTTACATGGGCCTGCCCTTGTCCTTGAGCCAGAAACTTAAGCTCATCTAGAATGCCGCTGCACAACTTCTTACTGGAACTCCGGTGAGAGGTCACATAACTCCCATCCTTCTGCAGCTTCATTGGCTTCCAGTCGAGCACCGGATCATCTTCAAGGTGATGGTGTTAACCTTCAAGGCCTTGCATGGTCTGGGGCTGTTGTATTTGAGGGACCGTCTTACCCCCTATCAACCCCGGAGATCACTCCGCTCCGAACACCTGAACTTCCTCGAGGTACCTAGCGTTAAATCTATCCGCCTGGCATCCACTCGGCGTAGAGCCTTTTCGGTGGTGGCACCAAAAATTTGGAACACCCTCCCAAATGAAGTCCAGGCCTTGCAAGACCTACTATCATGCCGCAAGGCCTGCAAGACTCATCTCTTTCGGTTAGCATTTGACTGCTAAATTGTGTGATTATTTTTGGTCAATTTAAATGCTGTTTGATTGTAATATGTTTTATGTAACTGTATGTCGCTCTGAGCCCTCGAGGAGTGGCGGCATATAAGTTCAAATAATAAATAATAAATAAATAAATAAAGCTCACCTTTTTTTTCTAAATGCCCCTGCCAAAATGATGGTGTGTATGAGATTTGCATTATATAGTCATTTTAGAGCTAAGCCAAAGGAAAAGGGGAAGCTGCTCAATGCAATGTAATGCTGGGATATGTAGTTTGTTGAGGTACCAGTCTTCTTTTGCAGAGATGGTCTTGCAAAACGTCACTCCCCATGATGCCATAGCATTGAACCAAGGCAATTAAAGTGGATTCATTCTATGGCAAAGATTCATCCCAAGGTTTTCCTTTCAAAATTTGAACACTTTCGTTTTGAAAGAAGGACGTCTAAGCAGGCAGCAACTGCAATGCACAACATTTTTGGATGAAATTACAAAGAGAACCCTTTTTGCTGCTTTTTGTGCCTTACATATTCTTTGGTGTCAGGGTTTTGAAAATGGAGGTGAGCATTAGATTCGGTTGAGCATTAGACTCGAGTCAATATGGCATCTCTTACGGCAACCTTCACGAGAACCTATCACAGGTAGGTTTGTGTATTTCAGGATAATAGCTATCCATTTTTGCTTCCCGGGTACCGGAAGCCCCTGTATCCATTTCACGCACATCTCTTGAAAACGGGTGCCCTCCCGAAACTGTGTTTTTGTTCCATGTACAAAAAAAACCAACCCCAGATCTTTTCAGACAATTGGTGGCAATGGGGGAGGGGGTAATTCCCTTCCTCTTCCCATCATTTTAGGCAATGGCATCTTTTGTCCTTATATCTTTTATTAAGACCTGGATTAAAAGCATCAGACTTACACATGAAGTTGACTTGTACATTATTCTATATGCTACCTCCCTCTATACTACAAATCAAAAACTCCATAAAATGGGATGAGTGATCTATAACTGTGTGATGTGAATGGCAGAATAAATTATAATACCGGTAGAATGGAAGTGAATAGCTGCAAACATACGATAGGAGATAAAGGTGTGCTGGTAGAGCAATTCAAACAGTAGTAGATATGTTCATTTTTGTCCATGGCTACCTCTAAATCTCTGTCCCAAACATCCCAAAAGGGATATTCCTAAATCCAAATTATTTAGCTCATGAGACCAAGTGGTACATTATGAGCACCGATGACAAATCTCTTATGGCAGTATGGGCTTCTCAAAGATTTCACAGTCTCTCCAGTTATGTAAGGATATCGCACTCCACCTTTTGCATCACTCCATCAAAGAACTTGGGTGCCACCATGACATAAATTCTTCCCACGCCCCAGAACAAATCTCCAGGTTTGTGGCCTCTCCATTATTCTGTAAGATTGGACAACACAGAAATTGTAATAAAATTGTGAATGGTGAACACAAACAAAAATATTAATTATTTTCAAAAGCCTGCATTCGATTGAGTTTACATCTGTGTCTTACTAATGGTATACACATCACTTGGTGAGAATGACTGGTATAAGAGCCGATTTCTACATGCCTGTGAAAACAATGTCCCTTGCCAAACCCTTGTACCTCAAAGAGAATGCTGGGAAATAAGCTTTCTTGCACGAAAACTAAAGGAGAGCAGTTCTTCGATGAAACTCAGTTGGCCAACAGAAGCATCTTATTGTTACTCCACCCTGGAGAAAATATTTATCTTACTCACATAATCCAAAGAGGATGAATTAAACATATACCTGTGTGCAACTGTTCTAACCCACATTTTACAATGATGGATCACACGCGGCTCCCTTCCATAACTGCTTTGTAATCAAAGAAATATTGATTTTATTTCAACCAATCAGAAGATCATAACTCGTGATAAAACAGTAGCTTTCTAAATGTCCCAACCATCACAAAAGGGAACCAGACAGAAATAAATATTTGTAAAGCTTTATTTTAAAAAATAAGATATAAAAGGGAGGGGAGAGAAAATAAAAAAAACATATTCTGTCCACTCAAAGGATGTTGAATATCCACTGACAGAGAAAGTAGGAAGAGAAATCCATCCTCAATGTGTTTGTTGTATGTGTTTTCAGGTTGCGTCTGCATTCTGGTTTGGCTAGATTAAGTGATGTATTTGCTGTCTGATCATTATGGGATTTGACAACGTCATTTCAGAACCTTAGTTACTAACATATCAATAATTAAGTGCTTTCAGTTCACACTTTGCTCTTCTGGATACTGGGCTATTTATCTCTGTACTGTGAAGATGCTAATGGTATAATGGGCAAAACATCAAGAATAATTAAGAAAAAGACCTGTACAAAAAAATCTTGGAAGGAAATACGTCTGTCCATGTCTACCATTTGAATAATTACAGTCAGCCTTTACTTTGAAATTCATGATTAGATGTTTCTTGTTTACGAGTCTGAAACTGGTCTTTGTGGTTAAGAGAAGGCTTTTAAACTAGATCCATGTTCGTTTATGATGCCTTATCTTCTAGTTACAGGAAACATTTTTTAGCTAAGACTTTCCATCCAGTCATGACATGAATGTCCAGATTTTGGGACTACTACTGGCTACCTATTAGCTTCTGAGCGCAAGTGCTGGCTTTAGCCTACAAAGCCATAAACAGTTCCGGCCCAGTTTACCTGTCTGAACATATCTCCCTCTATGAACCACCAATGGCCTTACGACCGTACGGGGAGGCCCTGCTCTCGGTCCCACCACTATCACAGTTGGTGGGGATGAGAGACAGGGCCTTCTCCGTGATGGCACCTCAGTGGAACTCCCTCCCTAATGAGATCATATCTGTCCCCTCATTCCCATCCTTCTGGAAGAAACTCAAATTCTGGATGTGGGATCAAGTGTTTGCAGAATAGATTGACTTGCTGGGAAAGATAATGTTTTTTAATGGACTACAGTGGACTGTTTAGGATGAGAATTTGAACCGGCGAACTGTTTTCATGTATATCTATAATTGTTTTAATTAGTGCTAATCGTATTTTATGCTATGTTTTATTTTGTGTTGGCATTGAACAGTGCCTGTTGGTAGCCATCCCGAGTCCTCCTTCAGAGATTGGGGACAGGATATAAATGTTCCAAATAAATAAATACTGTAAATATTTCACTAAGGCAGTGATTTTCAACCAGTATGCCGCGGAATAATAGTGTGCCGTGAGAGATCATCAGGTGTGCTGTGGGAAATTATTTTTGAACTTCATTCATATATAAACTATAAGGCACATCTGTTCCTTTAAGAAGTGACGCGAGTGACCTAAGAAGTGACGCGAGAGTGCTATGGTCGCGCCATTTTGGATTCGCTCAGATGCGGCTAAGTAAACAAAGTTAGAGTTAGTGCTGCAGCTGCGCGTCAATTTGGGATCACAGCAAGACAAGCGAGTGACAGTGATAGAGAAGTTTTTGAGAAGGGAAAATGCAAATGCCAAACAGGGCCCTGGACAAAGTTGTGTGTCTTTCTACCATTCCTGCCAGGATATCTATTTTGTACTCATCGAAACAGGCCCAGGTTTCACACTAAGTGAGTGTATAAATACATTTAAAAACATATTAACTACTGTATATGTATTACTGTGTTAGTTTGTCATTTTGGTTGGTGGTGTGCCCCAGGATTTTGTAAATATGGGTTTCCAATTGTACAAAAAAAGCCCTATCAGAGCTTGGAAATGTCATGGGGGGGGGGGGGTGGAATCTCTTATCCTATCCTATAACAATGTATCCCGTACTACATTGAAACCTAAGAATGTTATCAAATTTCTTCATAGCTACTTTCCAAATCCTACACTTTTTGTGATTTCTTGATTACAGTCTCAGTTTTGATGCATGACTGAGCCAAGTTATGACATGCTTGAAGGGAATGTTTTGTAAAAAAAAAAATAAGTTGCAGTGGCAGCTGGTGGTTTCCAGATCCAAGATATTGGGGAATTGATCTCAGTCTTTGAAGTGTGGGAGAAAACTCAGAGTGGATTCACTGAACCTCAGATATAGAAGGTACTGACCACTGAAGGGGATAGGGGAAAGTTTTCTCAATCTTTTATTCCTCTCAAAGATCCACACCTTCACCCAGGTGACTGTTTTTAAGGGGAGAAAAAACTTTAGGAGACCATAGATCTCTCCTGGTAAATGACATCTGGCTCTGCTCTTCAGCTTAGAAATGGACAAACCCAGGTGATGGATGAGTACGAGTAGAAAGACATATTAATGTTCTGAGGCTTAAATTGAGCATTGGCCAGTCTTGCTTATTGTAAAAGGTTGTTCTGTCTTTGAATAGAGCAATCCATGTTCCAGAACGTCTTTAATTGGCTAGCTTTTAATCAATTTGTCAAATGTGATTCCATTTGGCCAAATCTTCTGAGATCAGTGCCATTTGTGTATCTTGAAGGACAAAAGTAAAAGTAAATGCAGATTTGATACACCAACCTATCAAAATCAAGAAGATGTCAACCTTGATCCATCTCTAACTGCTATGATAGTTGATGTCATGCAGTTGTGTATCTGTTTCAGGTTTTAGTCTGAATTTTGCAGGACCCATCCAAGATGCTATACCTATTTAAGATACTTGAGATAACGTCTGTGAAGTTGGGCTAAAATTTAGAGTCAGATCCAAGCTTTATGATTCATTGATTAGGGAGGTGCCTATGTTAAATCAGGAGAGGAGAAAACTGAGAGGTGGAATGAAGAATCTGAAGCGATTGCATGTAGAAGCCTGAGCAAAATTGTTTTCTGCTACTCCAGAGACTACAGTAAAAACCAGTGGATTCAAATGGCAAGAAAAGAGATTCCAGAGCATGCTGGAATTTACCTCTTTGGAGATCTTTAACCAGAGGTAAGATGGACATCACTCAGAAGTGCTTTAGTTGCACATGCCTCCATGGTAAGTGGACTAGAAAGCCCTTATGGCCCCCCATGCCAAGAATTTATAATTCTATTATTCACTGTCCCAATAAAATGGGAGCCAGCAGTCATAGTGGACATATTTTTGTCCTTCCCAAGCACCCAAATTGTTCAAAGCCATTACAAAACACAGCTATTTTCTCCGCCCCACCCTCAAATCTTCCCATGTGTGCCAAAAAGGACACATAAATCAACAAAAATTGAAACCAGAAGCAATACAGTGTCATTTGCATTGGGCACATTGACCCCAGAGGTCACTTTGTTCCGAACAAATGAACATCCTTGAAGTACCGATCTTCAAAGCAATCTGTCTTACATTGACCCGGCACAGAGCCTTTTCTGTAGTGGTGCCGTCAATAGGGAATGCTCTTCCTAGCAATGTACGGGCCATGCAGGACCTTCTCTCCTTCTACCACGCCTGCAAGACTCACCTTTTCTGGCTAGCCTTTGATTGATAGGCCAGAAATCTTTTTTAAGCTAGTTTAATATGTATGCTTTTACCTCTGTGTGTTTTACCTGATTGTAAGCCGCTCCGAGCCCTCGGGGAGTGGCGGCGTACAAGTCCAAAAATAAATAAATAAATAAATAATTAGTATGGCCCAACAGGAGGTTGTCCCACACCTCCATTCACAATTGCCAGATCCATTTTATACCACTACTACCACCACAGCATTAACTACAACAACATCCCCAATCAGGGCCATAGCCAGGACTTTGATTCGGAAGGGGCTGAGTTTGATTTGGGGGGGGGGGCTGAGTCAGAGTGAGAGAGGGTCTACCCTAGCAAACCTTTTATATCATTATCCCAATACCCCCATGCATATGGGATATATTGAGCATGGTGATCAATTCATGATATGAATAAACATAACAGTTTAAATAATGTACCAGTAAGGCCTTCTCGTGAACCACCCTGAAAATTTCAGGGGGGCTGAAGCCCCTCAAGCTCCACCCCCCCCCCCTCGGGCTACATGCCTGTCCCCAATGAATGTACTTTGCCATGTTGCTAGCATTCCTATCCTCGGATCTTTCATTATTCTTTTCTTTTAATGTTCTTATGTGAGCAAGCAATGCAAAGAGTCTGAGCCAGGCCCTCAGAAAACCAGAGTTGCCAATGTTGTGATTAGTCTTGGCCATCTCTGCCAATTCAAAACTCAATGTATTAATTTGAAATGCATCGACCCATAGGACGCAGTACAGAATCTTCATATCCAAAAGCAACATAAATAATATAGATTCCATATATTGAGATGTTCTTCATAATCCACAGACAAGGCATTGGGAGGCACATAGTTCTGCTGCTACCTTTCCTGTGTTATATTATCTTTGCTTAGTGCACATGCATTTCCAAGCCCAAATACTAATGATGTTGCAATATTGAAAGCCAAAATTACATATGCTGCATGGTATCCCATGAAGATAACTGAACATTTAGAACATCCTGAGTGGGTATTATACGAGGCAGCAATTTCTCTGTTTCCTTTATCATTTCCACTTGAATTTATGAGCAAAAGTGAAAGGAAATGCAATTCATTATTCAGAATATGGACCAAAACAGCATTTTCCCACCCTGGGTTCTCCGGGTGTGTTGGACTACAGCGGCAATTATTCCTTACCATTGGTGAAGCTGTGGACATTTAGTTTGACACATCTGGAGAGGACCAAGAAAGGAATTTCTAATCAAGATACTAGATTCATTGACTGAGATTCTGGATACACATTTAAAAAATTATGTATAGACACTACTTAGTAAAGAGTTATAAACCTCCACCACTGAATGTCCACAGTTCCTGCTTTAGAGAAAGGATTAATGAGTTTTTACATACAACTTCATCTTCCTTAGTAGACCAGAAAAAAGCCATCCATATAATATAACAGTTCTTCTTATGTTCTATAAATCCAAGACCCCACAGTGAAGTGCAAGAGTTCTATTCAAGCATGAAAAGACACCGGAAACACTATAAGGACTCGATTATTATGGATCTGGAATAATGAGCAGCTAAGTGACCTCATGGATGAAGCTCTGTTTCAGATAAGCTGTTGCCCATAATAGACATTTTGCGATTCATATTAATCCTGTAGTAATTTCAATGTATGTCATTTCCAATCCCCATTTGTAAATTGTTTCATCCAGTGTTGAAGATAGTAGGAAACTTCTTATTTGCATATACCAAAGGAAACCCATCCTACCCCATTTTGATTTTATAAATGTTTACCTTTAATCTATAAAATAACTGCAATTGGAGAAAATGAGAAAATGACTTTTCATCGTAATATTATGCAAGAATTTTCAGCCTCCATGGGAAAGTGTGTCGTAGTCTAAAAGGACAGCTTGATCTGAATTACATGTGGAGGGAAAATAATTGAACCAAAAAAACCCCAAAAGGAAGTGGGAAAATATTACATTACATAGCACATTATATCAAATTTCCCAATTATTTTTAAAAAGAAATAATCATTACTTAGTTGCAGAAATTCAAAATAGATGTGAAGACTAATCTCCTCTTTCTGACAGTACTGGCCTTGAGAATGCTTTAGGATGTGCCGCAGTGATAGATTTTGGAAAAGGTCAAGGTTGACAGCTTTGGGATATCCTAGTTATGGAGCAGAAATGAGGGGGAATAATAGGTTTCATTGGAGGGATATAAATCTTTGCTTATTCCTACCTCTTGTACAAAGATCGATAATTTCAAAAGTGTTCTCCATGCTGGGTGAAATTATGGAACACGGGGAATTTTTAGTATTTGGCATTGTTTGAAAAAACAAGGTAAAAAATAGTCTGGATCTTTAACGTGAGTCTTGAGCCCCTTCTACACTGTCCTTACATGCCAGGATCTAATCCTAGGTTATCTGCTTTCAACTGGATTACATGTGTCTCCACTACCAGATAATCTGGGATAAGCAGATAATTTGGGATCAGATCCTGAGATATAGGGCAGTGTAGAAGGAGCCTGAGTTAGAGCCAATGTTGTTAGGCCAATGTTGATTCATCATTCGACAATGTATATTATTATTATTATTATTCTACTCTAACTTAGCTAGCATGGTGAATTGGTTTGTGTGTTGAACCAACCAGAACATGGTTCAAATCCCTGCTCAGCTATGGAAACCCACTTGATGGTTCTATAAAAAGTCGCACTGCAAATCCCAGAATTCCACAGCACTGAGCCATGGCTGATAAAATGGTGCCAACTTGCACTAATTCTACAGTGTAGATGCAGCCACAGAATTGGAAGAGGCCACAGGTACCATCCGGTCCAATCCCCTCCAATGTAGGAATCACAGCACTCCAAACAGGTGGTTACCCTGCCTCTGTTAAAACTCTCCAGACAAGGAGACTCCACCAGGCAACATGTTCCACTGTTGAACAGTCCTTACCATCAAGAATTTTTTTTCTAATGTTTAGGTGGAATCTCTTTCCTGTAGTTGAATCCATTGCTCCATGTCATTGTCTCTCGAGCAGGAGAAAACATGTGTACTACATCCTCAATATGATGCCCTTTCAAATATTTAAACACGGCTCTCACATCCCCTTCTCTCAGACTTCTATTCTCCAAAATGAACATACCCAGCTCCCTAAGCCATTCCTCATAAGATTTGGTTTCCAAACCTTGGTCACCTTTCTCTGGACACATTCCAGCTTGTCACTATCTTTCTTGACACAGTATTTCAGGTGGGGGTAGACTCTGTTACCCATTTTCAAGATGTCTAGAATGTTCATTTACTTAAGAGTATAATAAACTGACCATATTTCTTAGGTGTCAAATAACCCCATAGTTAGGAATGCCTCTCAGGGGCTGAGAAAAGTGCTTAGTGGGTCTTCCCAGACATATTTAGTTGTGGCACTTGTGCCATCACTCCTATAAAGTACTGTGTGCCTATCACCCTATTTACCCTTTTAAAATCCCACAGAATCCAGAATGATAACACATCAGAAGTATTCTGGGAAATGGAAAGGGTTATCTACACTCAACTTGCTTTTTTTGGAATTAGGGTTGTGCATTCATGTAGGATTGATATTTGTTTCTGCTTATTTGAACCAGAAGCCCCCTATTCCCATTTTCACACAACTCCTGAAAGCGGGCACGTTTCCGAATTGATGTTTTCATTCCACGTACAAAAACACAAACTTTTTCAACCCATTGGCCACCATGGGCAAGCTTCCCAGACTCCCCTTCCCCTCCGTTTTAGGGATAGATTGATGAAAATTGTCACACTTGGAGCCCACCAAGTTTTATAACGTTTGGGTAATCCCCTGATTTTAGGAATTATTATTCTTTCTAGAAATAATAAAACCTCCTTAAAAACATTTCCCTCTCCCCCCTCCCTCCCGCTGGCCTCACTCTCTAACTTCTTGAGGAGCATCAGCAGGGAGGGCAGGAGGCACCATTCCTTCCTGTCAGATGTCAAAGATGCACAACATCCTTCATTAAGAACTAGATTAAAAGCATCAGTTAGGATACCATTCTTTTTGGATCATTTACCTTTTGTTTGTAGAGGAGACCGAGTTTAATGCTTCGTAAAACGGTTTCTACTCAGGTGTGCCTGCTTTCACTCAACAGCACCAGAAGCCATGCAGCTTTCTGAGAAGCATTTCAAAGAACCCAGGGAAGGAAGAGCCAATGACCTGAAGGTCAGGTCAGTCGAGTTAGGAGCATCACGTGGTCACAAAAACAGAGGGGGGGGGGGGTATTTGGATCCCACTTGCTTTCATGCTGAGCTGATTTTTGTACTGGGAGGGGGCTTCCCATTACATACTCCCAAAGGTAATGAAAGGAACGAAAGAACGGCTGAAACGGGAGAAACAAATTATGCACACAACTCTATTTGGAATGCTGGATCAAGCAAAGAACAGTGTAGTGGCCCATGGACATTTCTGCCAATTGACTAGCTAAAAAAATTACTTTTCTGACTCATAATATAAGCTATTGCTCCATCGAAATCTTCAGAAGGAGCCATGACATAGGTGCTATGTTTTATGATGAGAGTAAGGTGTAGATTCCTTATTACATGGTACTCCTTTATCCTACTGTAAAAAAAACCCATAAAATTATTTCTTCTCCAATAAAAATTAAATTTGAAACTATGTTGTGATGAAGATGGCTTGCATAATTTCCATGATATATTCATTTTTTTTCAATTATTTCATCTTCCATTGTTGTTCCTGTACTGTATATTGTAAGATGCCTCACTTAACTGCACATGTATGCATTCAGTAAGAAATATTAGAAATACAAAAGAAACAAATAAAAGATTAAATACACACAGATATCACTTGCAAATGCCAAGGTCTCTTAAATCCATTTCTTGTGTGTGCTGTTGAAACTGTTAGTTTTATCAGTAGAAGAAATATCAACAGTAGTGGGAATACATAGAAAACTATATTGATCAATAAATTAACCGTACAGTTCTTGTTTTACATCACATTTCAAACACACACATAGCAAAAATATGTGTTAACAGCAATGGCTGGGACCTAGTATGATGATTAGTTAACTTTCTTCTGATACGTTTGCCTTTCTTTTTATCTGGGAATCTTCAAAGAGCATTTCTAGCATCACTCAAATGATCATCAAAAGCAATGTTCAGTAAAGTACAGTAATGAGAGCAATTACAAAAAGTAGCACCTTCTCTTCAAGAGCTTACTGAAAGTCTCATTCCACATGGGTGCGAGGGAAATTAATCCCAAGATAAAAGAAATTCTGAGGTCTATCATGATTGCAGAGGTAGATAGTCTGTGCTTCTGGAGTGTAGTAACACAGAGCATTATAATAATAATAATTATTATTATTCAGGGCTCCATGCTATGAGAGGGTCTAATGGTGGCATCATTTGCCAGCAGGGCAGTGAACCCCATTCTAGCTTTTAGTCTCTACCTGAAAAGCATGGACCAGGATGCTGAATCCTATCGCCAAAATAGTTTCACCATTTGGACAACCGCTTCAAAGTCGAGTCAACTTTGGCCCAGAGTGACTGCCCACTTATGTGGCAGTGATTACTAAGCCAATGCCCTAAGTATAGCGCTGTTTCCACCTTCCAAAAAGAGCAGATAATGCTCAGTCTGTATGTCACCCTTTTCCCAAATGAGAGAAACCCCACTCTAGGTACTCTAGGCCAAGGCCTATAAAAATCTATCGTGAAAACTGCAGAGAAGAAGAGGTACAACATTTCCCACTCTTGTCATCTATGGGCCTTATACCACAAGACATAACCCTGCCCATTTCTAAATAGTTTTAATCCAATTATGTAATGAAAATTGACAGAGTCCATCCCATGATACAGGGACACTTCCTGCTTGTGCCCGCCAATATCCATCATGGAATAGTTGAAAACAGTGTCAAAAAGGGAGGAGAAAGAAGATGATCAAAAATCATCTCAAAAGCCTAGGATATGAGATTTTTTTTCTAAAGTCCAAAAAAACACGTGGGACAGTAGCTGCCAGAATTGCTCGCTTTGATTCGAATAGGATGACATGGGCAAATGGGCTGTCTTATGTACAGTCTCCTTTTTCCCTTTTTTCTTTTTTTGTATACATTTTATTGTGATATATGAGAAGAAAAAACATACAATCTTATTATTTCCCCTGTCCTACCCCCCTCCCCATATACACACACATGCTCACTCACAAACAATAGGATCCTAGATCTCTGCAAATCCAAAACAGTACAGAAGCTCAGCTTTGACCATCCTACAGGAGAAAATATTTCATTAGATACTTCACTAAAAGCAAAAAAGAACGGTTATACCAAAACTTAAAAAGAAGAAAAAACAAAAAAATGGCAGAAGACTTTTTCAAGCCTAATAGGAAGAAACCTCAAGAAGCCTAGTAAGGTTCGACTGTCAACTGCTGATGAGGAAAAGGGAGAAAATAGATAGCGGATGCACAGTTCCATGTCCACTGCTCCATCACACCACTGATAAAACTTATAACTGAAGCAAGTGATATTTTCTATTATTTACTTCACATTATTGAAAAGCAAACACTTACTGATCACAAAAACTTCTTAAATGTTCTGATCAGATGCAGTAGCTTCTGAGGTCAATACTCAATGGCTCCATGCTCACAGAAATCTGGTGCTCAGTTATGCACAATGAGAAAATCCAACACTTTCCAGTTGTGCATCAAGATGCACATTCACATGCATAAGCAATAGTGCAACCAATGGCACAATGAGTAGCATACCTACTGTTTAGGGCATCAAGAAGAACTGCTGCTTGCACCACTGGGGAAAAACAAGGCAATCCTACTGGCATTGCTTTCTCCTGTTGCCATTATGTTGACTTCAACCACAGAAAACATGGCAAGCTTGTAAACTCATGATTTGGCCCTTCTTGTCCAATGCGGTTTCATCAGCTATTTTCCCAAGGTTCAAAGTTAGGACCAATGTTTGACAGGCAAAAGGCTAAGTCTACTTGGTATGAGATTTTTTGAAACCCTCGCGATAAACTGTCAATTTTAGTACAAAATTCCGAGCAAGTAGAGCCAATGCTCAATTAGGGAAGAAATTCTCAAAGGAAGAAATGCACATTTTTAGCCATTTTTGTCCTGTAAAGTCTTCACAATTTTTTGCAGTTCCTATTTGATCATGGAGCCTAAACAGGGGCAGCCCTGGATAGTATTTGGGTGTGTTCCTGCCCAATGAAAACCAAATGCTGTTTGGCTTTATTTCAAAAGAAGACGTTGGTCAAACTATTTCTGAGTATCCATTTCCTAAGAAAACCCTATGAAATCCACTGGGCTTGCCCTAAGTCGACAAATGAACTGAGGCACATCAATACACCCTTATTCTGCACAAAATTCACATGCTGAAAAAACAATAAGTACACAAATTAAGCTGATGAGGACAATCCTAGACTCATGGAAATCCTCAACTATGGGGATTTCCATGAGTCTAGGATTGTCCTCATCAGCTTTCCTAGACTCTTGAGAATTATGCTTCCTGAAATACTTCCAAATAATATTTCTAGATCTCTAATTCACCTTTATGTATGGCAACTTCATATATTTGTATTGGACCTTTTTACATTGTTGAACCATTTCCATAAGCATAGCTAACATTTACTTCTAAAGGACCCAGATTATGAGAGACTCCTGTAGCTCATCTGTAGGGCATCGGATAGTTCTGCCCCTTCATTTTGCCCTGCTCATTCTCAGTGGATAATAAACCAATGCAAAGACTGAATGCTAAACTCTCCTTCCTCCCCCTTTCTTCCTGTAACCTCTTGGCTACCCTGCCTTCCTCCTCCTTTTATCTCTGCCATCCAATAGGACAAGTCATTAGCTGTCTTTTTCAAAAGCAGCCCAAAGCAATCTTTATGCTCCTGCACATCATTGTCACTTTTATAACTTATTTGTTTTCATTTCTTCAATTTTTCTCTAGTGGGATTGATTCCTTTGACACCACGCTGACAGATGAGTGTGCTCTGGAAGTGCAAACTTTCCCTCCCCTCTCTGATAAACAAATGGGAATCCACAAAATAAAGACAACTGAATTTTTTTAAAAAAAATACTTTTCTGTATTTATATTCAGTGAGTTTCAACACCTATTCTCTTTTGTTTTGCCAAAAGAACGAATAAAACCTCCACATCACAGATCACATCCTTACACTGAGCTGATGCAAAATGGAGGACCACCATAGTTGTCACAACATAAGAGCATCCTTAACTGCATCCGTGTCTGAATAATAATAATAATAATGTAGATTCTCGCTTATCCAACCTTCACTCATCCAACGTTCTGTATTATCCAACACAGTGTAGCTCCTGCCCACATCCATAGCTGTTTCAATACATTGCAATGTTTTGGTGCTAAACTTGTAAACACAATTATAATTATTACGTAACATTGCCATGTGTTGAATGGCCTTTTCTGTTGATTTGTTGATTTGTTGTAAAACATAATGTTTTGGTGCTTAATTTGTAAAATCATAATGTAATGTGATGTTTAATAGGCTTTTCCTTATTCCCTCCTTATTATCCAACATTTTTGCTTATCCAACGTTCTGCCTGCCTGTTTATGTTGGATAAGCAAGACTCTACTGTAATAATAATAATTTTATTTCTGACCCGCCTCTCCTTATGGATGTTTAATACAATATGTCTTCCTTTATAAAGATACATTTCCTTGTGAAAGGACAGTGTTTCATTGGAAAGTGTTCAATTTCCGAAGCTCAGTACAATCTCTTATTCATTTCATCCCACTTTCTTTCCAATTGGAAGATTCACATTTCTGTTCATCCACAGAAACCACTGTGTGACCTTGGTCACTTTTTGAGACCCCATCTAAATAGATCTTGCCCAGTAAAACCATGGGATAAGGATTGCCATAAGTCCAACCAACTTGAAGGCACATAAATACAAACCAGAAAACGTATTCTACATTTCTTAAACTGTCACGGATACAATATAAAAGTTCCAGTTTCCATACAATAAATGAACAACAGCTTTCTTGATTAATACGGACTGATATAATTCCATCATTAAATTAATTTAGTTTACATTATAATAGATAGATTCCTATGGACTAGTAGAATTATATAAGGTACACAAGCCTGTAAAACAACAGAGTTCAAAAGCCAGAGTGAGATAGGGGTGGATCTACATGGTAAAATAAATGCAGTTTGACACCACTCTAAATGGCATGACTTCATGCTAAGGGATTCTGGGAGTTGTTGTTTGGTGAAGCACCAACACTCTTTGGCAGAGAAGGTTAAAGGCCTTGTAAAATAACAACTCCTACGATTCCATAGCATTGAGCCATAGTCAAACAGCATACATTCTACAGTGTAGCTGAACCCCAAACTCCACTGAATCATTGATCAATAAATGGGTAAAGTGCATACACAGTATGAAGCTCCACCAAATATTTTGATCCTACAGATGTTTCAGTTGACAATCCCTCCATTGCCCAAAGGAAAGGTGGGTCTACAGCTGTAATTAAAGGTATCTAATTGAGAATTTCCATCACTCTCAGCAAATTACAGTTCCCAGGATTCTTTGCTAGGAACTCCTGATAAATTCCCATCAAAGTAGCATCCATTTGTCATTCAGCTCTATCATCCCCTACTCAAGAAACTGCCATGGCATTGGATTAGAAGACACCGCATAGTTAAGAACACAGATGGGACTCTCATAACAATTGTTCACATCCACATCAAGACCCTCAGGCTACACCAGACAGAAATGAATAATACTTGGGATCCTACAACAAATTGTGTTCCAACTTAGGCAGTTTAGCCATTCTTCTGTATTTCAGCATACCCTTAAATTCAGGGTTACACTCTTGGCTTTATCTACTGATTTCAAGCAACAATTATCACTTTCATGTCTGGCAACACTTGTTAGTTCCATGGTATAAATCAGGGGGCCTCAAACTTTTTAAACAGAGGGCCAGGACACAATCCCTCAAACAGTTGAATTCCTATGCACACTGCACATATCTGATTTGTAGTACAAAAAACACTTTAAAACAATCCAATAATTAAAATGAAGAACAATTATAACAAATATAAACTTATTAGTATTTCAATGGGAAGTGTGGGCCCGCTTTTGGCTGATGAGATAGGATTGTTGTTCCTCCTGTGTGCTTTCAAGTCATTTCAGACTTAGATTGACCCTGAGCGAGGGCTGGGTAAATGACCTTGGAGGCCCGTAGTTTGAGGACCCCTGGTACAAATTGTGGCCACCCTTCCTTTAAATCACTGATTCTCAAAATGGGCGGTACCACCCCCTGGTGGGTGGTGAGGCGAGCCAAGGGGCCTGTGGGAGGCTCAGGGGAATTTGGGGGTGGTGAACCCCTTTAAGGGGGCGGTGAACAATTGGCCATTTAGGAGGGGTTGCGCGGCCCTCTTCTTTGGCCCCGCTCTTTTCACTTTGACCCCCACACGCAGTCCAGTGCGAAGGCTGCAGTGCAAAGGCCTCCACGTCCTTAGGCAGAGCCTCCCCACCACTGCGGAAGAAAGCGCGGCCTTCCCCAGTGGAGGTAAACTATAAATCCCAGTAACTACAACTCCCAAATGAGAAGGGCTATTTGTTCAAATTTGGACATATTGAGTATTCGTGCCAAGTTTGGTCCAGATCCATAGTTGTTTGGGTTCTCAGTTCTCTCCGGATGTAGGTGAACTACATCTTCCCTAAATCACTGCCCATTCCTCCCAAACCCCTCCAGTATTTTCTGTTGGTCAAGTGGGTTCTCTGTGCCAAGTTTGGTCCAGGCCTGTAATTAATGGGGGTCTCAGTGGTTTGTGGAAGTCAGAGCTGAATCAATTGAAAGTACTGCAAATCCCACCATCCGTTGTCCATATTCCCGCAAACATATTGTTTTTGTGATTAATCACTATACTTTAATTACCGTATTTTTCACACCATAAGACGCAGTTTTTTTCCTCCCAAAGTAGGAAGAAAAATCAGCTGCGTCTTATGGAGCGAAGATGCAGGCAGGAAGGGGAGGCGCTGGAGCAGGGGCGGCGATATACTCACGCTATATTCGCGGGGCCCTCCCGGCGGCTCCTGGCGGCTCCCGGCTGCGCCACGCATGCCCAGACTCCCGCCGCCGTGTCGCCGCAGCCAGCCGGCGGGGCGGAGAAACGGGGGCGGAAGAGGGGACTCACGGGGCGGGCTCACCGCTCATGGACCCGAGGAGGAGGGGGAGGCCATGAGGGCGGTCCCCACGACGACGCAGCGGCAGCAGCAGCAGCAGACTTCCTCCTCGGCAGAGGCGCATCTTCGTGGCGTCACTCCGTCGCGCCTCTGCCGAGGAGGAAGGGGAGGAAGGCCTCGCTGGCCGCGTGCTGTAAGGACGGCCGGAAGAGAGGCCCGTGGGAGGGAGGGAAGGAGGAAGAGTTCCCTCCCTCGGGCCTCTCTTCCGGCCGTCCTTACAACGCGCGGCCGGCGAGGCCTTCCTCCTCGGCAGAGGCATAACGGAGTGATGTCACAAAGATGCGCCTCTGGCGAGGAGGAAGTCCGCTGCTGCTGCTGCTGCCGCTGCATCGCCATGGGGCCGCCCTCGTGGCCTCCCCCCTCCTCTTCGGGTCTGTGAGCGGCGAGCCCGGCCCGTGAGTCCCCTCTTCCGCCCCCGTTCCTCCGCGCCGCCGGCTGGATGCGACAACACGGTGGCGGGAGTCTGGGCATGCGCGGGCGCAGCTGGGAGCCGCCGGGAGCCGCGGGGGGGGCGCGAATATAGCGTGAGTATATCGCCGCCGCCCCTCTGCTCCAGCGCCTCCCGCCCTCCATATTAGTGTCTCAAATAGTAGCCAGCCCCCATTTTTTTTGTTTCCCAAATTTCCTCCTCTAAAATCTAGGTGCGTCTTATCATCAGGTGCGCCTTATGGTGCGAAAAATACGGTATGTTCAATTTGTAACAATGAAAATACATCCTGCATATTAGATATTTGAATTAGAATTCGTAAGAGTAGCAAAATTATTTATGAAGTAGCAACGAAAATATGGTTGGGGGTCACCACATGAGGAACCTTATTTAGGGCTCACGGCATTAGGAAGGTTGAGAACCACTGCATTAATACATATATCTTTCTGTTTAATTGCTATTAAATTTCTATGGGGGCGGTGAGTAAAACAAAAATTCTGAAAAGGGGGCGGTAGGCCAAAAAAATTTGGAAACCACTGCTTTAAATCCTATGTCATTGAACTATCAAGAATACCACTTTTTCCCATTTGAACATATTTGTAAAACTCCAATGTGAATCTAGTTTTGTCTTATGTACAGGTATTGTCATTTTGGCCCTAACTGTATGAAGATGGAAAGGTTTGAATCCCCATTAGTATGAATGATGTAAAATAAATACAAAATTGTGCATGCCAGGCCCTGTAGTGCTATACTATACACTGAGAATGGAAATTACTGGTTTCGAGACTGGTACTGAATTTTGCCTGAACTTCATATTAATATTGGAGGAGATTCCATGCCAAAGTACAAACAAACTAGAAGCCGTTTTTTGTACTGACTCATAACACTAGATAGCAGAAATTCCCTTGAATATATCAACTGCTTACCTGTATATTAAGTCCATGCCTTTTTAAATGGACTGGTTAGTTTCAAAAACCACAAGTTTGCTTTAATAGCACATCCTTAATATTGGGCACAAGTATTCAGTGCAAAAATAATCTGTTAAAATATTTACTTCAGCAGCTACTGGGTGGATACCTTTTTAACAAAGGAAGAAGGCAGGTAAAATGGTATAGAATTGTAGCCTGAATGTATGGGGAAATAATGAAGTCCAGGGAAATGTTTATTTACATGACATAGTTGCTGGAACTGTATTCGTATGCTATTACCATACAGAGAGGCCAGGGAAACTGACATCTTCACATTTCCAAATAAAAAGCTCTAATATGATTTTAATTTTATAATTTTTGTATTTGTATTTTTCTACTTTTGTTGTTGTTATTATTATTATTATTATCATCACCATTCTGATATTTCCTCCAATAATTGGACTCAAGTCCTAAGACTCCATCATTGGGAGAAAAGTGAGATAAAAATAATACCAATAAATAATAATAATAACAACAATAATTGTATTTGGTACATCACCATTAAAATACACAATAATAATAATACCTACTACTATTACTACTTTATTTTTCTATCCCGCCACCATCTCCCCGAAGGCACTTGGGGCGGCTTACATGGGGACCAAGCCCAGTCAAACACAATTAAACATAGGACCACAAAACAATAAAATACATATAAAAACATCATAAAAACATAACCATCATGTTTTTATATGTATTTTAACTATCAGTGGCTAAGCACAGCGGACATTTTCAGGACTAAAGGGCAAGCAAGGGCTTGTGCGATACAACTACCAGGATGGGGCTGATAGTAAGATGCAAGGGGCAGAGGCCTGATAAGGGCTAGAGGGGTCAGATCAATTAGTAGAGTACACTGCAAGGGGAAAGATAATAATAAAGTGTAAAGGCCTAGTATTAAATTATAGCTGGGGGGGTCTACTGAACCGGATTAATCAAAAGTACATTGGAACATTCAAGTCTTTAAGACTTTACAGAAAGTGGACAGGGTGGGTGCTAATCTCCCTGCAGAAAGAGTGCCAGAGCCGGGGGAGGGACCACCGAGAAGGCCCTTTTTCCCGTCCCCACCAACCACGTTTGAGACAGAGGTGGGAGCGAGAGAAGGGCCTCCCCAGCAGAACTTAGAGCTTGCGCCGGTTCATAGGGAAAGATGTGATTGTGAAGATAGGCTGGACTGGAACCATTTATCTATAATAGAATGCATAGTGCAAGGATGAAAATTCAACACAAATACATATATTAAAATAAAAAAATTACATTTAAAAGTCACAGCTTTAATTTATTAGATGTCAAATGCAAGCATAGTATATCTGTCTTGTTCTACATTTATAATAAGACAATGGCAAATTACTTTCACAGATGTGGAAATCTCTTAAAATCTGAACTGAATTTAGTCTTCTGACTTTCTTCTATATAATTCTATGAAATGTGAAAGGAACAATTTCTGAATTTCCTGAATTTGGTGAGTTTTTTTTAAAGTACTGTATATTCAAATAATTAATATAAATTGTTTTCCATATGATTTTAATTATTTTTTATCATCTTCAGCTAATTAATTACAAGTTATTGGGTATTTATGTATAATTCATTTATACTGTATTGACGGCATTTATATTCCACCTTTATCCCAAGAAGGGGTTGAAGTGGATTCACTGAGCCCTGGAACTTGGAAAAACTCTCATAAATACTATAATTTGCCATGTTGGAAACAATGTGAGACAATGCAGGGATTCTTTAAAAATAAAATGTGGAAAAGTCAGGCTTTTAAAACTCAAAGAGCTCAATTCAAATGGGAAGAAATACATGCACTGTAAACGGAAGGTTTGGTTTCAAATCCCCAAATTGCTGTGTTTGCTGTAATTATGACAACTGTAGCAAAAACACCTTTTGTCCCATTTTCAGAATTGCCTACTCGAGCCTATGAGCGCTGAAGAGAGCACCGTTTGTATCAGCTGGCATTCAGAAATTATTTTTCCCACCTAGAACGCTGTTGATATTATTTTGTGATATATGTTTTACTGTTGTTTTACAATATATTTATCATTTTTGTAGTGCTATTTTATAGCTATATTAGTCACCTTAAATTCCCTGCTTGAATGGAAATGCTGAGCATAAATATTTAAAAATACATAGAGAATCTGGTGCGCCAGTGCATGCTTACAAACCGTGATGCATTGCCAGTCCTTCTGGGACGTGGCAACCATTTTGGAATTGGGTGATGGATCGTTCATGGAAACCACTAATAAGAGGGGTTGGTGGGGATGAACCAACACAGATTTTACATTGAAACCTAAATGTTACCATGTACGATCCCTGCTTCAAAGACCAATTTGTAGCTATTTCCAACATTCGGTGGCCTTCAAGCAAACCAATTGTGAGGCTTTCCCATCAAGATTTGTTCAGAGAGGGCTTGTCTTTTCCTTCCTCCAAAGCTAAGAGAGTGGGTCCTGAATTAACTAAATTAAGAAAGATGTTTTGAAAATGCCACTTTACAGTCTGCTCAGATTGTTTGGGGAAAAGAACACCTATAGCCAGCTGTTTAATAGGACGCACTGAATGTGCCTTGCTAATGAACGTCTTACTCTCTGAATAAATAAGTTGTTTGGCCTGAAAAGGGATTTCACCTTTTGGAATGTTGCCATCTAGACCAGGGCTTCTTAAACCTTTTCCACCCATGACCTCTTTCTGCCTGAGAAAGTTTTACGTGACCCAAGGTATATAAAACAAGTATAAAAATCAAACATTTGCAGACAGTAAATCAGCATTTGCAAGGCTTGCTAACTAGGATGGTTTTCCTTTTCTTTCATGGAGTATAGAGAAAGCATTTTCTGCAGACTCTGCTATAAACACAGCACATCATTGTGATCAGACTGGTGTAAATGCAGGCCCGGATTACCCATAAGGCCACCCTAGGCCGTGTCCTAGGGCGGCACTTTTGGGGGGCAGCAGGTCCGGACCCCCCCCCAAAGAAAAAAATCAAAAAAAATTTCTACTTTAAAAAAAATCAAAAAAAGGGTGCATGCGCGCGGCGGCGTAAGCACCAGCCACGGCCGCCCCCCTCCTTTGCTCTGCTCCCCTCGGCTCTGCCCTCACCCTCGGCTCTGCCTCGCCCCCGGCTCCACCCCCGTCTCCTCGCCAGCGCAAGGAGGAAGGAAAGCCCCACCCCTGGAGCCGATGCGGGGCCTCCCCACAGCTCCTCCCTCCTTCCTAAATCCACGATTTCAGCCGCTTCTCAGGCTGGCATGGTGGCTTTAGGAGGGAGGAGCAGTGGGGAGGCCTCGCATCGGCTCTGGGGGTGGGGCTTTCCTTCCTCCTCCTCCTCGCCCCGGAGTGGAGGCGGGGCAGGGGCGGGGCGGAGCCGGGGGCAGAGCCTTTGACCTAGGGCGCCAAAAGGGCCTGATCCGGGCCTGTGTAAATGGGTGGTGGCAAGGGCTTTTTATTGTGAGTGAAGGACTCCCAATTTGAGGTCAGGATCCACAGTCTAAAAAGCAGTGTACTGTGCCATACTGGCTCACATTAGAATTATATAGAACACAGATATCTATTACTAAGATACACAAAGTATTCTGTTATTGTTGTTGAAACTTCAAATAGTCCTTCAAAATACTTATAAGTGACTTTTCAAATCATCAGACAGATTGGACTATTATGTTTACCTACATGAATATGGACATGTATCCATGATAGAGACAAGTTGTTCCTCTATATGTGTATATAAGTAATAAACCTGTCACGATAACATATTTGAAGTTTCAACAACAATAACAGAATACTTTGTGTATCACATTAGAAATAGCCAGCTCCAAACCCATGGTTCTGGCATGGTCTTCAGGCATTACAATATGTAACACAATTTGAAAATTATTCTACTCCTGGATCGAAGGTGTTTTCCTGTTTAATCGTGCAGACTACTTTGAAAGTAGTTGTTGTACTCCAGAAACTTTGTTTTTATGGCTGCCATGAACTATGGATCTCATCATGCTGAGGTTTTTTTTGGGGGGGGGGTGTCGTCCCTTATGACGCTGGGGCTTCTCTTCGGTGACAGTTCTTAATGGACCCCATCAGATGATGTAGGCCGAGGCTCCGCTCCATCTGTGGGTGAAGTGTTCAATTCTAGCTTCCTTGCCACTAAGGTAAGAAATTGTGTTTTGAGTAGTTTCAATTGAGCTACCCCATAAAAACAGTGTTTTTCGGCCTTTCCCATATCTGATGAGCAAAAGGGCAATGCGGCGATGTGCCTTGCCACGCTTTCCCCTATCTGATGCCCCCATGTGATAGGGGAAGATGGGGCGCAGCTTGTTGCAAGGTGCCACATGCACCTTCCATTTTGCTAGTGATTGCTGGTGAAACAGAACAAAAGAGTTGGGAAGACATCAATATGATGAGGTCCTAAACTGAATCGGTTGAAACTCAATGAGATATTAGTGGTGGCCCCCTGGTTGTGGAATTTCCTCCCAAGTGAAGTTAGATCTGCCCCCTCCCTCCTGACTTTTAGGAAGCTGGTGAAAACATAGCTGTGCAATGAGGCCTTCGCCAATGGGGGCGGGGACCACTAATTGACTAAAGGCGCCGACCACCAGACATGGACTGTATACAAGGACTGAGCTGGTTATGATTTTACTGTGGCAAATAGTTTTTTATGTATTTATTAGATTGATAATTGTTAATTTTATTGTGAATTTTAGATGCTTTTAGATTTTAAATGTTAGCATTGAATTTTTGCTGTTTGCCGGTCTGAGTCCCTCTAGAGAGGTGAGAAGATCGGGGTATAAAAATTTTAAATAAATAAGTAAATATTCACTGGAAAACTATAGTAAAATGTGTTTCAGAATGTCCCTCATGCAAAAACAAAGTTTTTAGAGTTTAATAAACTTTTCCATGTTTGTCTAATAGAACCAATTAAGAAATGATATTTATGACCCTGAAACAAAAATCATGTTAGATAGTGAATTATTGGAGGGCTACATGCCCTACCCATCACAGGCCAAAATTGGGACACATATGCTTATGATGCCAAGTTATTAATTGGGACAGACAAGTCAGGGAAGGCTGTCCAGCAGTTTGCTTTTTCCCAAAAAAAACTACTTATTGGAAGGTTCCCTTCCACGTTTCTCCTCTATCTGTGTTGACTGCACACTGCATTTGCACTTTGAGCCTTATTTGCATTATTTGCAGCAACCGGAATAAGCGAAGGTCAAAGATGGCAGGAGAAGGAGGAGATGGAAACTGAGACAGTATAAAGGTAACTGAAAAGATGGCATGGCTGAGTATTAAAAAGAACTGTTCCTGCCAAATCAGGACATGTTTATTTCTGCCTAGTGTTTCTTCTTCTTGATATTTTTGTTGTTCTACATTTATTTATACATTGCTATCATCACTATCATCATCATTACCATTACACTATGTAACACAATTTGAAAAGAAACATGTTCCCGTTTTGAAAGTGTTATTTCTTGTTTAATTGTGACATCCTTACTTTGGAAATAGTTGTTCTACTCCAGAAACTTCATTTTTTTTGTGGCTGCCACAAACTAGGTTGAATGAGTTGAGACTCTGTGAGATATTCATTGGAAAACCAGAGCAAAATGTGTAATAGGATATGCCACAGAAACAAAGTTTTTGCCATTTTATTTTATGATATTTTTATGATAGAAGCAATTAGGAAATAACATTTATAGCCCAGGAACAAAAATTATGTCACAAAGTATTATCATCACCCTTATCATCCTTTTTTTTTTTTTTTTTTTACAAAATTGAGAGTCAAGATAGCTAAAATGAGAATTCATGTAGCTTGCAAATCAAACAAATATACCACCTTTAAAAATACAAATAGGAGGGGAGATTTTTTTTAAGACCACCAATAAAGTGGACTCTCCAGTGGTGCAATGGGTTAAAACCTTGTGCTGGCAGATCCGAAAACCGAGAGGTCGGAGGTTCGAATCAGGGGAGAGCACGGATGAGCTCCCTCTGTCAGCTTCAGCTCCCTATGCGGGGACATGAGAAAAGCCTCCCACAAGGATAGTAAAACATCAAAACATCTGGGCACCCCCTGGGCAATATCCTTGCAGACGACCACTTCTCTCACACCAGAAACGACTTGCAGTTTCTCAAGTCGCTCCTGACATGATAAATGTTTAAAGCAAGAACTACACTAGAAGTAAATTAAACATTCCATTTAAAAAATTGCGAAGTCACACTTAGAGCAGTACAGCACACTCTGAAAAGTCCTTTCATTTTAATATATATATATATATATATATATATATATATATATATATATAGTATTGGCCTTAACAACGTTCTGGCTTTTAAGCGCTATTCAGACAACAGGCAGAAGCTCTCCTGGCTTGAACTGAAGGTTCCTGGCCCCTAAGTCGGCTTTGATTAATGCTAAGTGACAGGAGGTGAGAGAGATCCTTTCGCATGATATTAAAGGGGAGATATAAATATAGGCACACCACCCAACACTCAGGCACACAATGCAGGGATCCCTGCCCTTGATAATTACCACCTCCGTGTCAGTTTTCAGCTTTAAAGGTTTCTACGTTTAAGCGGCAGCCCTCAAAGTAACCCTGCAAAATGAACTAATTAACACTGTCATCCAGATGAGAAACTGAGGCACCGGGAGAGACAGAAAGATGGGCTCCCCGAACATTGTTTTAATTAACTGCAGGCTGAATAGTTTTGGTATCCCGATTGCAATAACTTTTTGAGAAAAGGGTGCGGGATTCCCCTTCATGGAGATCCTGGAAGAAGGTCTTCTAGAGGCGAAATCCTGCCTCTGCATCCTCCAGATTCTACCAAATTGTTTGTTATTATCTCAAAGGTAAAAGGTAAAGGTTTTCCCCTGACATTGAGTCCAGTCGTGTCCAACTCTGGGGGTTGGTGCTCATCTCAATTTCTAAGCTGAAGAGCCGGCGTTGTCCGTAGACACCTCCTAGGTCATGTGGCCAGCATAACTGCTTGGAGTGCCGTTACCTTCCTGCTGGAGTGGTACCTATTGATCTACTCATATTTCAATTTTTTTTCAAACTGCTAGGTCGGCAGAAGCTGGGGCTAACTGCGGAAGCTCACCCCCGCTCCCCAGATTCAAACCTGCAACCTTTTGGTCAGCAAGTTCAGCAGCTGAATGCTTTAACCCACTGTACAGTGGGTTATCACAAAACATCCTCCAAATCTGATGACTCAGACTCCAAATCAGCACATGAGGTAAGTGAGAAAAGGAAATGAGGTGTAAATATCATAATGTATCCTTTAGGTGGAGAAAGAGCAGATAAGATAGGAATATGCAGATTTCCCTATCTACTGAAATTACACTATATAACATGATTTTTGTTCCTGGTTTATAAATGTCATTTCCTAATTGGTTCTATCACAAAAATGTGGGAAAGGTTTATTAAACTGCCAAAACTTCATTGTTGCGGGAGGGAAAAACATTTTGCTCAAGTTTTTCAATGACTATTTCATAAGAGTCTCAACCAATTCAACCTAAGTTTCTGGGGTATAACAACTCCTTTTAAAGGAAGGACCGCACAATTAAACAGGAAAAGTTTGTTGCATAGTGTTATCAGAGGTACCATAACCACTATAGGATAAAGGGTGGAGAAAATCACTGTCAGTGGGATGACAAATCCACTCTGGATTTTAGTCCAAATATTAAGGGAACCCATAAAGTTCTGTTCTTAGTTTGGGGACAGGACTACATTACTTTCAAGTTGAGATAATTTTTGACCTCAGTAGATGTCTTGCCCCATTGACTAGAGCAGTGGTTCTTAACCTGTGCACCGTGAACTACCAGTGGGCCGCGAGGCTGAAAATATGCTCCTTCCTCTATTTATTTTATTTTTTATTTTATTTTATTTCCACTCCTTTCACGCTGCCTGCCACTCCTTCCCTGTTGTTGACATTGGCATAAGTTCTGTGGTGTAGCCCAGGGCTGTCAAACTTCTACCGGCCCAAGGGCCGGAATTCTGGTAACTGATCAAGTGGTCCCCGGTCAAAATAGGCCCTAGTCAAGTGGTCCCCGGTCAAAGTAGGCCCTAGTCAAGTGGTCCCCGGTCAAAGTAGGCCCTAGTCAAGTGGTTCCCGGTCAAAGTAGGAACTAGTCAAGTGGTCCCCGGTCAAAGTAGGCCCTAGTCAAGAGGTCCTCAGTCAAAGTAGGCCCTAGTCAAGTGGTCCCTGGTCAAAGTAGGCCCTAGTCAAGTGGTGCCCGGTCAAAGTCGTCCCCAGTCAATGTGATCCCTGGTCAAAAACAGTTTGGGAACCACTGGACTAGAGCGACAACTCGCCACCAGGATTGCTGTGAGTTTTCCGGGCTTTATGGAACATTCCTGGCCATACAGCCAGGAAAACTCACAACAAGCCAGTGATTCCGGCCATTAAAGCCTCTTGACTTAAGGAGTTGTCATCACACATTCAACACTATAACATCTACCAAACAAAATTCCTAAAGGATTTTTATAATTTTTAAAAGGATTCTAGATACAAGAAAAGGTTAAAGAAGGGGAAATAGATAAATAATACTCTAAAGTCATACATTTTTTTGAGTTGGTTCACTGTCAAATTAAACACAGAGTCTCTTTTTTATCATTCCTAATAGCTGATTCATCTTCTTCTGGCTTTTTCACTAATATTTCCATGTCTGCCTGCCTTTATCTGCTTTCTAATCTCATTTACATACATACAAGCACCCAAAGACAATCACGATAAACAATAAAACACAGTGCAGTCTCGCTGGCAATGTAACTTGGAACTTTAGGGCTGAACTTATAATTGATGCCTTGTCTCGGCTTGTTTTCATTTCAGCTAAAAACAAAACAAAACCATCATCATTTTTTTTAAAAAAGTGAAATCCCACTACTGAGAAACTAGTCTTCCAAAAATAGCATCAACAAATACAGTGACTGGGAAGGAAAACAATCTGGAGAAGCCTGCATTATCTTCTTTGATATGAATGCGTAATGGTGCAGAATATTGAAAAGAAACACAAGAAGTTGCCTTTCTCTGGTTGATACTACTCAAAAGCCAACTGTGGGTTGCACTCAGGCCCCATCTACACTCAGGCCATGTAATCCAGTTTCTGAATCTAGATTATCTGCTTTGAACTGGATAATGTCAAAGTGTAGACTCACCAGATCCTTCCATAAACTATAACTCCCAGGTTTTTTTTAATTTTACAGTCATTTTCAAGATTTGGGGGGGGGGGGTGCGTGTGAGGCACTGCTAGTTGCCTCTGGTGTGAGAGAATTGGCCATCTGCAAAGACGTTGCCCAGGGATACCCGGATGTTTTGATGTTTTACTATCCTCGTGGGAGACTTCTCTCATGTTCCCGCATGGGGAGCTGGAGCTGACAGAGGGAGCTCATCTGAGCTCTCCCCAGATTTGAACCTCCGACCTGTCAGTCTTCGGTCCTGCTGGCACAAGGGTTTAACCCATTGCACCACTGGGGGGCTCTGCTTCAAGATGGTGATAAGTAGAGATGTGCCAAAAATATCCTTTTGCCATTGTAAGAGGTAGATTTCAAAGATCTGCAGTAGCTCTAAAATTAGAGACAAAACTGAAAAAAAAAATGTGCGTCTTCATGCATTTAGTAGTTTCAGCACAACTTTAGGTCCAAAACAATCCCAATTCACTCAAAGTGCTTACAGGATGATCACACTGATTGTTTAATTTCTTTTTTTTTTCAAAGTCAAGGCAGATAATGCCATTTCCTCAGTTTGTTGACAAAATAGGGTCACTATAGGATTGCCATAAGCCAGCATTGACTTCAAAGCATACAGGCACATGAAGAACTTGCGTTAAGTATTTTATTTACCACTCTAAAAGAAAATATTCCTTTTTAATTCTCCCTGAAAAAAGTATATTTGAAAGAAATGGTACCAAAAAACCTTCTGACCCTTCCCGCAAGCATTGGTTTTTCTATTTGCAGTTCTCCCCAAAGTGTATATCAGTCCTCAACATTTGTGGAATTGACTTTGGTGGGTTTGATTACGCTATGTAACACAATTTTTATTCCTGGGAAATAAATGTCATTTCTTAATTGAGTCTATCATAAAAACACAGAAATGGTTTATTAAACTGCAAATACTTTTTCTTTGCAGGAGGGACATCCTGCAACACCTTCTGCAATAGTTTTTCAATTAATATCTCATGGAGACTCAACCCATTCCACCGAACTTGCGGCAACCACAAAAATGAAGTTTCATGAGTAGAACAACTACTTTCAAAGTAAGTATCACTCCTTTAAATAGGAAATAACACTTTCAAACCAGAAACAGAAATTTGTTCAAATTATATTATTCAGTTTTTGATTAAAATGTTCTGTCTAGGAATCTCTAGGTTTTCCAGTGCAACTGTACCATCAGTTTCTGCAAGAGATTGATCAAGGTATCAAGTTGGGGAACCTAGAACGTCCTAGAGAAAACAGCTCCTTGGGAATCAATCGCTAGGTCCTGCAACACAACCCAGCAGAAGTCATGCTGGAGAGTCTAGATATTTCTAGAGACAGCTGTTATCTCAGATAAAATATGAATATGTCTTTTAGACTTGGGCCCAAATCACTGTTAACAAAAAAAATGTAGTTTTTGGAGGGCCATTTGCATTTAATGACCGAAAACAGAAAGGGGGAAGAGAAAGACAAAATGACCAGTGAAATGGATTCAGACCGCCAGTATTTTTGGAAAAAGTTAAGTCCACAAAATATTTGAGGCAGGGGCAGGCATATCGCTTGGGGAGGGGAGGTTTGAGGGTCTTCATCCCCCCCCAAAAGAATTCTCTGGGTGGTCCGTGGGAAGGCCTTACTGATACATTATTTAAACTATTATGTTTATTCATATCATGATCTGATCACCATGCTCTATATGCATGGGAGTACTGGGATAACGATACAAAAGGTTTGCTAGGGTAGATCCTCTCTCACTCAGACTCAGCCCCCCCCCCCCCCCCAAATCAAAATCCTGGCTATGGGCCTGGGCAGGGGGGTCTGTGACATCTTTTTCTGTCCCCGGCAGAAGAAGCCTCCTCCATTTTTCTTGGAAAGTTACCTTCTCCTCCAGAGACTGCCCTCAGAACTTGCTTTCCTAGGGGCACTAGCATAGGGTAGCCATTGAGAAGTTCCTCTCAGAGCATGATGGAGTTGAAGTGTTTCTCTGTGTGTGTCTTTGCAAATAAAAAGCCTGGTGTTGTCCATGCCCAGATTGGCTGACAATGGACGCAACCAGCGACCACAATTTCCAGAATCCTTTCTTGTGGAATGTCTTATTTTAGAAAACATTATGGTTTGAACTTAAAATAATTCTTAAAAATCAGTGGATTGGTGAATTATTTTGAAACTTGACAGGCTTGCAGTTGTAAAAGGGATCTACAACCCAGATAAGTTTCATGCAGATAGGCTTTAAAATGGCTGAGGATTGAGCCTTTAAAGTCTCCTATTGTAGCCCACGGGCAGAATCTCTGCCAAATGAAACAGCATCACCGCTCCACTTTCGAGTAACTTTACAGTAAACAAAATGAGGGGTCAAACAAAACGGACCCCAAAATGCCAAATACGCATGCCAAACGTATTTGACGTGTTTCACTTATACAGAGGTCCCATTCCCTTATCTCTAGTGAATGCAGACTGTACATGGGTATAACCAAGAAGTATGCCAGCCATACTGTAGTACTTTCCCCCTTAACATTTTAATAGTTTAGGTCCTGTGCTGGTCTATGACCGAAATAAATGATTTGATAAGTCTAATCTAAATATTACCAATTAGCTTAGAGTGCCTTTGTTGTCCATGTTTTCGAGTTCAGTGTTCTTAGTTGTAAATAAGAATGACTGGAGCACAGCTGTATTTTGTTAGGTTTTGCAGTAAGTCACACGACTTGGTAAGGCTGGAAAATTGATGGAGGAGGCCTCAAGAACGCTTTTTTCACCCAGGGCGCTATTTATCTTACGGATGCACCTGTATTCCGTCACAGCATTGGAACCACAGGCCTATTTGATTTAAGGAGAAGACCTGACTTTTTTTTCCATGCAAAAACAAAAAGTTCTCAATCATCGAGCTACATTCTTTTCCGACTGCAAATGGGAACATATCTAGCGAGACGACTTTGAGAGAACTTGCATTTTAAGTATCAATGTAGAAGGATTTTTTTTAAAAAAAAATCAGAACATATCAACATGAAGTATTCAAGAAATATAATCCAACCTAATCCATACATTTTATAGTTTAGTACAGGACTAATGTATTGTCAAAGGCTTTTATGGCTGGAATCACTGAGTTGCTCCGTGGCCATGTTCCAGAAGCATTCTCTCCTGACGTTTGGCCTGCATCTGTGGCAGGCATCCTCAGAGGGTGTGAGGTGTGTTGGAAACTAGGAAAATGAGGTTTATACATCTGTGGAATAATGTCCAGAGTGGGAGAAAGAATTCTTGCCTGTTGGAGGTAGGTGCGAATGTTCCAATTGGCCACCTTGATTAGCATTTAATGGTCTAGGACAGTGATTTTCAACCAGTGTGCCGTGAGAGATCATCAGGTGTGCCGTGGGAAATTATTTTTGAACTTTATTCATATATAAACTATAAGGCGCATCTGTCCTTTTAAGAAATGGAACCATAGCACTCTCGCATCACCTAAGAAGTGACGCAAGAGTGCTATGGCTGTGCCATCTTGGATTCACTCAGTCAACAAACTTAGAGTTAGTGCTGCAGCTGCGCGTCAAGTGACAGTGGCAATTTGGGATCACAGCAAGACAAACGAGTGACAGTGATGGAGAAGTTTTTGAGAAGGGGAAATGCAAATGCCGAACAGGGCCCTGGACAAAATTTTGATACAGATGAAGGCCCTAATATGAGTGGTGGACAAAAAAGAAAAGAGAAAAGACGGTGAGCTCGAGGCAATAAAACTGTGATAAAAACTAAAAACAGAGAGAGATTGACAGCTGTTGAGCAAGAGCTTCGTGTGTGTCTTTCTACCATTCCTGCCAGGATATCTATTTTGTGTTCATCGAAACAGGCCCAGGTTTCATACTGAGTGTATAAATACATTTAAAAACATATTAACTATATGTATTACTGTGTTAGAGTGTCATTTTGGTTGGTGGTGTGCCCCAGGATTTCAAAAATGTTTGAAAATCACTGGTCTAGGAGTTTTCAAGGTCTGGCTTCTTACTGCCTGGGGGAATCCTTTGTTGAGAGGAGATTAGCTCTATGTCTGTCTATATATGTTGTATGTCAATAGCATTGAACGCTTGCCTGTATATGTGCATTGTGATCCGTCCTGAGTCCCCTGCGGGGTGAGAAGGGCGGAATATAAATGATGTAAATAAATAAATAAATAAATAAATAAATAAATAAAATAATAGCTGTCTCTGATTGTTTCTTATCCAGAGTTTCCCGGTTTTTGAAAGTTGTTATTTATTTATTGTTATGATTTTAGAGGGTTTTTTAAATACTGGTAGCCAGATTTTATCCATTTTCATGGTTGAGTCACGGAAGATTGCAGACTAATTCAACCAGAGAAGTCAGCCATAGGAGAGCACCTGATGAACCAACCTGGACACAGTATATTATTTGAGAACACTGAAATACTGGACCACTTTAACAACTACCATGTCAGACTACACAGAGGAGGCATTGAAATACACAAGAAGTATGTGGACAATTTCAGCAGAAATGAAGAAACCGTGAACTTACAGCAACCTTAGTAACAGGACTGTTTGCCGCATAATCTTCTTTTCTTGCAAAAAATGTATCTAATATAAATGTGTAAGAATGTTTCTTGCTATGTTTAAAACCAATGGAAATTAAAAGTGCTCACCTTGAAGTGAATTGTGCCTTTCATATCTTTAATGTTTCCTTAAAGACTCAAGGAGACATGTTCCTACGGAAGAATGTATGAGACAATATGATTTCGCTGAAAATTATCTCTCTATGATAAGAATATCTCCTGTGTTCCAATCCTATAGTCTAAACACTGATACAACCACACTTTCAGTTTACAATGATAAGGTGTGATATGTGTCCACTGAAAATAGAATAATTATAACCTTCTACCAGGAATGTGGCGCAGCTGGCGGGGAGTCAGCTGCATAAGATCTCTACTGACCAGAAGGTCATGAGTTCGAGGCCTGCCCGGGTCAGGGTGAGCTCTCAACCAATTGTGTAGCCTCGTTGTCTGTCTATATATGTTGTATGTCTATGGCATTGAATGTTTGCCTGTATATGTGCATTGTGATCTGCCCTGAGTCCCCTGCGGGGTGAGAAGGGTGAAATATAAATAATGTAAATAAATAAAATAAATAATATTATTATATGTAGTGTTAGTGATATAGTTGGCAGCTGATTACGGAGAAATCATGTGGGATATAGCACCCAAACACACATTGTGGAAATTTACCAAATGAATCGTTTTCATGATTTTGGAATGTATAAACATAAGTTTTGACATTCCTGTATCAACATTCCAAAAAATGCAGCCATTAATTTGGTTTCCAATGCCTAATATGATTTTGATTTATTGAATAACGTACACTTGCAAGATAAAAGCAAAAGATCGCATTTAAGAGATATTTATTTATCACACTATCTGAAGCAGGTTAATTTTGTGCTAAATGGAAGAAATTCTCAATTTTTGAAATAGTAGAGTAGCTCAACTGGCACGGTAGGAATGCACCAGTGTAAATGGTTAAGGAAACACACTGGATTTAAGAGTGGTCAAGTTTGCACAGCAGTATCGCAAATCTGGGTTTGTTGATCATGCTAATTCCTTCCATTTGAACATTATCTACAATATGTTCAGCATTTAAATTTATTACTAAAAACCTCAGTGACTATAAATTACCATCTGCATTAGCTTCTAATACAAACGCAGCTAGCAAATATGAGCAAAAAGGCTGGTTGGTTTGCACTTAAAGCAAGCCCTGCGTTCCACGCTAACAGCCGTTGTACAACATTTCCAGAAAATAACCATCTCATTAGCCCAGTGGAAGAAATGTCTTCCAGGTTTGCAAATGTCTTAATATGATCCTGCCATCTGGTCTACAGGTCATATTGCAGAACCTTCTGTAAAATAGCCCTCAATCAAACTGAAGGCAACAATATTAACACAAGGATATACGCATGGCCCTAAGAGTATACGCTGTATGTAGAGATCAATGTAGTAGCAGCAGCTGTTTCTCATATGATATCAGAGGGGTGATAAATCCATGCTTTAGCTTGTATTTAAATATTCTGTCACGTGCCCTAAACTATCCTGGATATGTAGAAAATGGATTCATAACATGGCAGTTGCAAATAACAATGTGGGTAGAACATATGGAGCAGTGTTTCTCAACCTTCCTAATTCCACGACCCCTTAATGCAATTCCTCATATCGTGCTGACCACCCAACCATAACATTATTTTCACTGCTACTTCATAACTGTAATTTCGCTACTGTTATGAATCCTACTGTAAATATCTGATATGTAGGATGTATTTTTAATTCACTAGATCAGTGTTTCCCAACCTTTTTTGAGCCGCGGCATACTTTTAACATAAAAAAAACCGGGGGCACACCACCAACCAAAATGACAAAATGACACTCTAACACAGTAAAGAACGGCTGGGGATTGGTGGCCTGCTGAGAGCAGCTGCTGGGAGTGCCGAAGCCAGGGAAGGGGCGGAGCCAGGCTACCCCCGGCTTCACCTCTCCCAGCAACTGCTACCCCTGGCTTCTCCTCTCCCAGCAGCTGCTCCAGCCTTGAGGGGGCAGTGCCAAGCCAGCGGTGCCAGAGCCAGCACAATGCTGGCTTGGCACTGCCCCCTCAAGGCTGGAGCAGCTGCTGGGAGTGCCGAAGCTGGGGGAGGGGGCAGAGCCAGGCCGTGCCATGCCCCGCCCCCTCCCCCCAGCTTCAGCTCTCCTACAGAGGAGGAGCATGAGCGGTGGACGAGCTTCAGTGGGCGGGCTCCTCCATGCGGCTTCAGCGAGCGAGGGGCAAGAGTCATGGTGGGAGTCATGGCGGATTGGAGGCTGGCTGGGGAAACGGCCGAAGGAGGCGGCGCCCTTCTTCTTTTTCTTCGCCACTGCCCGGCCCTTCCTCCTCCCCCAAGCAGCAGGAGTTCGGCATGAGGGGGGAGGAAAGGGGGCAGAGAGCTTTTCTCGCGGCACAGCAGGAGGTCCGTCACGGCACACTAGTGTGGCACGGCATGCTGGTTGAGAAAGACTGCACTAGATCAAAGTTGGTACAAATACTCGATACACCCAAATTTAAATACTTATAGGGTTGGGGGAATTGATTTTGTCATTTGGGAGTTGTAGTTGCTAGAATTTATAGTTAATTTATAATCAAAGAACATTTTGAACTCCGCCAACAAAAGAATTGAACCAAACTTGGCACACAAAACTCCCATGATCAACAGAAAATACTGGAAGAGTTTAGTGGACATTGACATTCAGTTTTGGAGTTGTAGTTCACCTACCTCCAGAGAGTACTGTGGAATCAAACAATGATGGATCTGGACCAAACTTGGCATGAATACTCAATATGCCTAAATTAGAACACTGGTGGAATTTGGGGGAAATAGACCTTGTCATTTGGAAGTTGTAGTTGCTGGGATTTATAGTTTACCTACAATCAAAAAGCATTCTGAACCCCACCAAGGATAGAATTGGGCCAAACTTCCACACAGAACCCCCATGACCAACAGTGGTTTGGCAAACCCTCTGAAACCCCCTCGAACCCCCCCCCCCCCAGGAGTCCCAAACCCAAGGTTGAGAACAGTGCTATGGAGAGACCATGGAGAATTCAACACTCATTCTTAACTCTCCAATAATTTCATTGGAGATTACTTACAAATATATACATACGTGCTTAGAACTGGTTAATAGATTTATTTTAGAAAGAAAGCAGAGGGAACCAATTCAGTATTATTTTAGTTTGGCTTTTCTAAGTGACAATCTCAATATTCTGAAAGATGGGAATGCATGTTTTTAGAAGCATTTGGATTCTTACCACTGTTACCAGCACAGTGGACACCTTTAATAACACGCTGCAGAATTAACACTATTTTTTGAAATTGAAGGATAAATAAGCTTCTGTAATTATTTTCATTCTGTTCCACAGTTTCTTTACCTCTTTAACAATGTAAGAATGCATATGCTGCGGTCTTTGGAATATAGTGGTTCAGACAGTACTGATGGATATCTGACCTGCAACCATCTGTAAACCATTCGCCTGATGGAATTTTTCTCACCTTTGAGGCAAGCATGTATCCTCCCTGCTGCTTTCAATCTTGCTCAAAAATCAACACCTTTTTCACTTCACCTTCTTCAATCAAAAGGAGGGCAGCGCAACCAGTATTTCATATTCTCCAACTGTCCGCTTTGGCAGAGACAGTTCCAACGAAACCCCTCTTGTCCCACTTTTTCCAGATACTTTCCAAATGTCCAAGATTCTCTCTCCTCTTATGATTGGAACCTCTTCCAGATTTTGAAGGCTTGTTTAAAAGCTACTTGAAGCCAACATAATTGTTGACACCTCGGTCATTGTTCGGAGTCTAACCCGAGTGACTATTTGGCCACAGTGACAGACACAACAGCCTCCCTTGGTGTCGATTCTAGGCCTAAACGTTGGCTAGTCCATGGAATCTTTTGTGTCTTGCTTTGTACAACTTAAGTGCCAAGTTCAGTTGCTTTTATTGACCAGAGACTCTATATTCCAGAATATTAAGGCAGAAAATCCCACATTATCTGAGAGTGGACTCGGATAACCCAGTTCAGAGCAGATATTATGGGGTTTATTTATTTACTTAATTTCTATTCCGCCCTTCTCACCCTGCAGGGGACTCAGGGCGGATTACAATGTACACATGACATTTAGACATGCAAACACACAAGACAGACGGAGGCAAGGGGGAGCTGTTGCACTCCTTCATTCCTCAGCGTGTTTCCTGGAGATCTTTTTATGGCCTCGTAAATCAGTTAAATTTGCCTCCCCACTAAATGGTACCTTTAAATTCCTACTTGACAGATGCAACTGTCTTTCGGGTTGCAAAGGTCGACAACAGGCTACACAATAGGTCGAGAGCCCACCTCGACCCGGGCAGTCCTCAAACTCATTTTCCACCTTGATATTCCACCTTGATATTCTGAAATTGTTGATATTCTTGATATTCTGTAATATAGGGTGTGTGTAAGGGCCCCTGGTCTTCCATAGGAATCTGCAAATTCAGCAGTGTTACTCATTCTGCTTAGTGGTATATGCCCTCTGAGGGCCCTTCCACACAGCCATATAACCCAAAATATCAAAGCAGAAAATCCCTAACATCTGCTTTGAGCTGGGTTATCTGAGTCCACACTGCCATACATCCCAGTTCAATGCAGATAATGTGGGATTTTATTCAACTGCGTGAAAGAAGCCCAATTGTCTGAATTGGTAAGTCCCGATGAATCCTTTCTTGTCCCAATTATCAGCTCCCCCCACCCTTCTGCCTTCCCCCATTAATCTTGGGCTTACTTCCATTGCTGCAAATTGAATTCAAAATGTAAATTGAATGCAGTCAATTGAATGACCTCCCTGTCAGTTCAGGCAAAACCAAACTGCTGCATTTTCCCTCACTTATAACTATTGCTGTCTTGACCGTACTCTGAAATGGTTGGTCACATGTATCCTAGGGCCCTTCTACACAGGCCGTATATCCCAGGATCTGAATCCAAGGTTTTCTGCTTTGAACTGGATTATATGAGTCCACATTGCAAGGTAATCTGGGATAAACAGAAAAACATGGGATCTGATCCTGGCATATAGGGCCCCTCTGGAAGAGCCCCTAGTTTTTATTTTAGATTTGTGAGAATTGCATAGTCCTCCAGAGGCTGACTGCAAGCACCAGACTTGGTAACACTGACTAGAGCTGCTTACTGTCTGGGGCTGCTAGAAGTTACTATCCCTCCAAATTTGAGCAACTTTAACACCTTCAGTTTTGATTATTTGCAGCTTTGATTAAAATATTCTCCCTAAGAATCTCTAGGGTCTTCAATGCAATTCTATGGCCATTTTCCAACACAAATAAATCAAATGTAGGAGAATTAAAATTCATAGAGAGATGTCATCTCAGGTAAAATACAGTAGAGTCTCACTTATCCAACATAAACAGGCCAGCAGAACGTTGGATAAGGGGAAATGTTGAATAATAAGGAGGGATTAAGGAAAAGTGTATTAAACATCAAATTGTGTTATGATTTTAAATAATTAAGCACCAAAACATCATGTTTTACAACAAATCAACAGATAAAGCAGTTCAATACACAGTGACATTGTGTAGTAATTACTGCATTTATGAATTTAGCACGAAAACATTGCAATGTATTAAAATAGCTGTGGATCCAGGCAGGAGGCAGACTGCATTGGATAATACAAAACGTTGGATGAGTGAAGGTTGGATAAGCGAGACTCTACTGTAATGCCCCTAATCCCAGGGAATGTGCAGGATTCATTGTAGAATGACCCATGGCACCAACTCCCATTTCGTACTGCTATTTCTACATTTGTGTTGTATGCCACCCAGAGAACTCTATTGAAGATTGCCCTGTAACTCAAACCCAGATTTATGTGGAGGGCATCAGGAGCAGATCCTACATTTTCTGCCTATGTGCTTAGGTTAGTTTTTGTGATGAGGTATAATGAGCGGTCGACCCTTCTGTTTAAGGAGCTCCATTGGCTGCCATTTATTTTCTGGTCCCAATTCAAGGAACAGTTCATCACCTATAAGGCCCTCAATATATATTTTGAATGAACACCCTCTCCTCCCTTTATGAATGTCCTTTCTTGACCTCTTTTTGAAAGAGTTATCTCCCTCACAAATAATGTGCCCCACTGCTATCTCACCCCCTTGTTTCTATCCTTCTATTTTAATCTGTACATGTGGCCCGCTCAGTGTCCTGTGTCATATATGGCTTATTTTATTGCAATTTTATATTGGTTGTAGTATTTTGTAGTTGATGTTTTATGGAATTATGTTGTTTTGATTGTTTTTATTATTTTGTTGTGTTGATAGGCTTGGCCTCATGTAAGCCACCCCGAGTCCTCGTTGGGGAGATGATGGTGGGGTACAAATAAAGATTATTATTATTATTATTATTATTATGAGATAAAGCCCAACTAAAAATAAGTTGATAGTATAGTAAACATTCATATGAGCATCTTACGAGGTTGGGCTCAGACATATGAAAAGGTGATTGTCCCAACACTGAGGCATACAAAACTCTGTTCGGAGGGGGTGGAAACATCCAAATATGTCCATATGATTGTATTTAAATTTTAAATGATTTATCTATGCTCAGCACATTTGTGATTATGTTCATGCATGACTAGAATGTTTACACAGGACTACTTTTGTCATTGTGCCCAAAACAAGGCAAGTAATAAAGGATGCAACCTCCCCGCTCCCCAGAAACAAAGCTGTAGGTTCTTTCACTGGAAGAACATGAAGTTCCTCGGAAAAAAAGAAGTTTAGTTTGCATTTCATTTTTACATTCGATATTGCTTAATCATGAGGACCAGATTGTACATTTGAGTCACACAAGCTGGGGATGCACACACTCGGGAACGTGACTGCGCTGCAAAAGGACAAAGACGCAGATGATTGTATGCCTTTCTTCCTGGTTTATGCCACCTCGATATAAAACACTGGTTCCAGAACTGCTGGCTTATTTGACATCTAAATCAGTGGTTCTGACGCACTCTAGGGAACTGGCAGACCTCTCAATGTACCATGCACATTGTGCCCATTGGCACACATGGTTTCTTTTCCCCCCTGGAAAGTTGCTGTGGACCAGCAAACAATGGGTTATGGACCAGCGCTGGTCCTTCATAAGTCATCACTTGGAGGAGCATGAATCTAAATGATATACCATATTTATTCAAATCTAATGCTCACCTTTTTTGGCTAAATGCCCTTGTCAATATTGATGTGCTACGAAAATGGTAACAACAGAAATAAACAGTTTAAAACACTTTTTAGTTCACATTACCATGTTAAAGTGGTTCTAGAGTGTCGATGTTCTCATACAAACTTAATTATATATGTTCTCATACAAACTTAACTCTACACACACACACACACACACATATATACACACACACCTCATAGAGTATGTTTCTAGGATGTCTTTGTAAGATTTGCATCCTGTGGTCATTTTAGTGTTGAGTGGTTTCTGGTTTCAATTCCATAGATTGGTGGAGTTCAGACTTCAGTCTTTGGTTGTGAGAAGAACCTACTGAATCCCAGCTCTTACTCTGGCCTCCGATGTGGAAAAGAGCAGCTAGCACCTGCTGGCTTCATCCTTTCCTCCACTGTCACCCCATTTTCCATATGAGCCCCAACTCATTGAGATTCTAAGCTTGCGGGCAGGCAATTGTCAAATTAACAATTTGGAGAACCACTCTGTGAGCCTTTTTGGCTGAAAGGCGGGATACACTCTCAATAAATACATGTAGAAGAAGAATGTCACCCATATTCCATAAACCATAGCAATGGATAAGAACCACTTTATGGCAGGCCTAGAGTATAAATGACAGATTTGCACAACATGCTACATAAATGAAATATTTCTGTTTTGAAGAGCTCTGACTTAAACCCATATATGCTCTTCATGTCTGGACAATTTGGATAAGATTTGTTGTAAGCCTGTTCCTTCCCTTCCTGCATGTTTATTTATACAAAATAGTTATATATTGCTTTCCTGCTTACCCAGGCCCTCAAAACACAACCCAATACATACAATCATAGCAGGACAGAGGCCATAACAGTAATTCTGTAATACAAGCCTTATACAATGTTGAAAGTCATGAAGGATCTGGTGAACCAAGAAGTACATTATGAAGGGCTATTCAGTCTGTGTGAGTTTCTCACCTCTGAAGGCCCTTCCATGCAGCCATATAATCCACAGAATGAACAATAAAGATAATTTACAATATTTGCTTTGAACTGGATTATCTAAGTCTACACTGCCATATAATCCAGTTCAATGTGGATTTTATACAGCTGTATGGAAGGGGTCTGAGATCCCCAGATAAGGCTCCTTCTTCATGTTTGAATGGCATGGTCCACTGCAAAAGAGTGGTATGCAGAATCGGCCTGTAGCTTTCCTCTTGTCAAAAATGTAGCCATGTACCTATGTAGTCAGATTATTGAATACTTGGAGAGAAGGCAGAAGGTGCAGCCACTTTGACTGTGCTCTATGGCTAAACAGATGTGGCATTAGGGGTGGCGCAATAGTGATTAGAATGTGTAAGGGTGGGTGTTTTGTTTTGTAAATCTATGTATATAATGTGACTGGGGATGGCAAATAAAGCTATTCTATATTTTAAACAAAGAGGATGCCTTGCATGCAGAATGTCCCTTAGTATCTCAAAGCAGGGATGAGAATGATCTTTTCTGAAACCCTAAACAGTTGCTAAATGGTTAGGTCAATGTATGAATAGAAGGCCGCCTGAGAACTTGGTCTGATGTCTATCAATTTGCCCATCTCGATTTGACATGGCAATTTGAGTGGCATTTCCCCAGAAGGTCCACTTTCATCTTAGATTGAGAGAATCAAGGCATATATATGTCACATTTGGTAGAACAGATGGAACCCCCAATGGTGCAATGGGTTAAACCCTTTCACTGGCAGAACTGAAGACTGACATGTCGGAGGTTCGAATCCGGGGAAAGCACAGATGGGCTCCCTCTGTTAGCTCCAGCTCCCCATGCGGGGACATGAGAGAAGCCTTCCATAAAGATAGTAAAACATCAAAACATCTGGGCGCCCCCTGGGCAATGTCCTTGCAGATGGCCAATTCTCTCACACGAGAAGCGACTTGCATTTTCTCAAGTTGCTCCTCTCTCTCTCTCTCTCTCTCTCTCACACACACACACACACACACACACACACACACATATGCACACACACCGCACACACACACAGTAGAACAGATGCTTAAAGTCCAGAGCTTCAGGGGCGTACTGAAAAATTTTGGACCATCTTCTACATCACCCACTTATGTATAACTATGGCCTCCAGAACCTACTTTCCAAGTAGCAGCTGCTCTGAGAGATAGAGGCCCGATCAGATTGGAGAAGGAGGACGCTTCTTGCCTTCCATCACAAAGTGAACCTTCCAACAAGGAACTGCGATGAAGGTCCTGCTTCTGATAGTCACACAGCCTCACTCAAAGGCAGTAGAAGGGTGGACATTTCATCCTTCTGCCCCAAAATCACTGTACAGTAGGTCTGAGATAGGGTTCCCATATGTCCCATATTATAGGGGACGTCCCGTATTTTGGCCTTTTTTTGGGTGTCCCGTATTTACAGCTGCTGTCCCTTATTTTTCGCTACTCCTGAGAGAGAGCTGAGAGAGAGAAAGAGCGCAGGACGGGGACGTCACTTCTGGTGCGCCGCACACTCTGCTTATTGGCGGAGTAGAGTCCCTGACAGCGTCCCTCCTTCCGGACATGCCTGCGCTGGAGGAGGTGGCGCTGGAGGGGCTGGACGGCATCACCCCAGGAGCCCTCTGGGAGCGCTTGGCCGCCACGTGCCAACCTTCCCGGTCGCGCCCCTCGGACCCCAGACCCAGGTGCTGGCTGCCAACGCCGAGGTGGCTACCAATGCCAAGCTCTGCTTTGCCCTCCTCCCAAAGCCATGTCCCCCGCTGCACTCTATGACCGATGAGCCTTGGGGCCACAGCCTCGCACTCTAGGCCACACATGGGCCAACTCGGGTCCTTCCAGGTGTTATGGATTCCAACTCCCACCATTTCTAACAGCCCCAGGTCCTTTCCTTTTCCCCCTCATCCCTTTTCCCTAGAGCTTAAGCGGCCGAGGGGGGAAAGGAAGGCGCCTGAGGCTGTTAGGAATGGTGCAAGTTGAAGTGAATGAATATTTATTTATATATTTATTTATTTATGAATGAATATTTATTTATTTATGAATGAATATTTATTTATGAATGAATATTTATTTATGAATATTTATTTATTTACAAAGTGTCCCTTATTTTTGTGAAAAATCCCACATTTTTAGGTAAATGTCCCATATTTCTATATCAAAAAGTGGCAACCCTAGTCTGAGATGACACTTACAATCGTGGCAATAATAATGCTGTGATCATCACTACATTGAGTGAGTGAAAACAGAGCAAGTAAGTATCTGCAGAGCTCCATAACTTCAGTTCAGATTGCTAACCATCATTCCGTGTTACACTCCTTCTGTTGCTGAAAAATGCCTAGTGTATTGCTATGAATCTACGCAAAAGGCCAAACCAGCTGGTTTGTAGGTTTCTGAACAACTCTATTTAATGTTATTCCCAAGTGCGTCACTCTGAGCATTAACATAACGTTAATGTTAAACCCAAGGGTGTCACTCTTAACGACTAAAGCAAGTTTTTTTTTCTTTTTCATGTTTTAAAGCTGGGGGTGGGTGTCTGCAAATACCTCTTGGTGTTGTGGTAAGTTCTCTCAAATGTGTCACATTTTTTAAAAATTCAAAATAACTTGATTCGCATCCTTCTCACACGGGTCTACCATATTTTTCTGATGGACAAGACAGAGTCCCGACCCCCAGATTGAGAAATGATGCATTAACAATTATGTGATGGAAGAATAGTGGTACCTGAGAGCTTAGGAGTCAAAATGTTGGTAATAGAAATAATAAGTAAAGGCTGAGGGGGCAGATAAAATAAGAAAATCTAATTTGTCTTCTAGATTCTTTTATTTCCAGAAAAAAGCGGAAATTGATTACAGATTTTATTTTTAGAATGATGAAAAATTATTCATATACCTACCATGTCCAAATAATTTCTAAAAGCTATGTATCTCCATGTAAGAATAGTATCATATTATAAGACTTGGTCATTATGCAGATTGAGTAGCAACGAAATCATTTTCTCTGTTTTTCTAATGTTATTGGGGGGGGGGGGTCTGAGAAGGAGTTTTGTTGGGTTTGTCAGCTCCCCAACATATGAAGAGGTTCCTTATAGTTCACACATTTCTTACTATTATAGTTCAGTGTTTAATCAGTTTTGAATAAAATATACCTGGCCTCGAGACTGTCATAGCTGCAAATCCCTGATTGTAGTCCTTCTGATATTCCTGCACTTGCCATCTTATGCACACTTTTAATCTTATGCACTCCAGCCAATTAGGCATACCTACCACTTCCCTTAAAAGCACATCTTCTTCACTGAATGATACTGAGAAAGGAGGCGTGAGTTTCAGCACAAAGAAAACAAGGGGCCATTACTTCAAGGCTGCCTTGGACAGTCTCTTTTTATCACATGTGAAATACGTATCGAGAAAAAGCATTGCTTACTCCTTAAAAGGTAAAGGTTTCCCCTTGACATTAAGTCTAGTTGTGTCCGACTCTGGGGGGATGGGGGTACTCATCTCTATTTCACAACCTGAGTAATGTACTGTATGTTAATTTGTTTGTTTGTTTATACCCCACCCTTCTCACCTCTTCCCAGAAAAAAAAAGATCAACATTTTAGATCATCTAAAAATCTAGATGCAATAAGACTCTTCTATCCATGCAGGATATGTTCCCAAACTTCACATGGCTATGCAAAAACCACAAATAATAGCAAATTCGATGGAAATGAGGAACTTCTGTCTCAACAATACAGTCACAATGGAGGGCCTACTAGAGATTGCATATTTGGTAAGATGTGGATAAATGAAGGCACAGATATTGGTTCAGTGGATACAGGGGTTGAACACATGGATACGGTCAAGTCAATAAATAACAGTGTATCAAAAGAAGCATTGTGCCATTTTGTGATATTACTGTCAGATTAAACCTTTTGATGCCTGCATCAAAGAAATAGATGGTACTGCCCTCTGTTCATGTACAGAAGCCAGCTGGAATGGTTAATTGATCTTCCTTCAACACTTGCAAGGAATCAGAGTCCATTACTGTCCCAAGAGCACGTCGTTGATGATTAGAAGGTGTAAGTCAAGTTTTATGGTATTGTCCTTCAAGTGAGGGAGATGAACCAGAGCTGAAACGGAAAAGCTGGGCAAAGGTGCTGCCATTGTTTTCTGAAACATCATCCATCTGACCTGTTTTTTCCCCAATAGTAGGGCTGGTTCTGTCCATGTTTCAGCACAGCCATCTGTTGTGAAGAAGCCTATATATATATGTATATATATATATATATATATATATATATACAGCAACAGTGATGCAACAGTGATGTACAGATACAGTACCTCACACCTGGAATGACCTAAGAATGTACCCCACTCCCCATTAATCTCATGACTACACTTTCAAGCAAGTAACATATTGAATCGTATATTGAACATTATTGAACATGTTCACCATTTGGTTCAATCCTCAAACAAGGAAATAAGTTTGGGTGATTGTTTAGCATACATAGGTCACTTATTCTAATAGTCACTAGAAATGTACCTACCGCTGCTTAGGTTGATATGGATCAATTTGTTATGGGATTTAATATACATTGATTTCAATGTAAAATAGACCCCATACAGCTTTTTTTCCAGGGGAGGGAAGCAGAGTTTGCCTAGTATCTAAACCTAAGAGTAAAATAACTTGAAGTTCACCTGAAAATTGTGAACTTCAAAGCAAAACATACAGTAGAGTCTCGCTTATCCAGCCTTCACTTATACAACGTTCTGTATTATCCAACGCAGTTTGCCTCCTGCCTGGTCTACAACTGTTTCAATACATTGCAATGTTTTGGTGCTAAATTTATAAATACAGTAATAATTACTACATAATGTTACTATGTATTGAACTGCTTTTTCTGTTGAGTTGTTGTAAAACATAATGTTTTGGTGCTTAATTTGTAAACTCATAACATAATTTTACATTTAATAGGTTTTTTATTAATCCATCCTTATTATTCAACATTTTTGCTTACCCAACGTTCTGTCGGCTTATGTTGGATAAGCGAGACTCTACTGTACAGAAATCCAAACAGATTGTTGGTGAAGTTTCCTAAGTATTGGATAGATTAGAGCTCCAACAATTGTGAAACTCATTAAACAGAACACCAACTTTGATAAGTGATCAAACACGTAGATTTCTATAGTGTGATAGCCAATCATGTGAAAAATTACACTATGTAACAAAATCTGAACAATTTTCTGTTTCTGGTTTGAAAATGTTATTTCCTGTTTAACTGTGTGGTACTCATTTTGAAAATAATTGTTATACTCCAGAAACTTTGTTTTGGTGGCTGCCACAAGCTAGGTTGAATAGGTTACGACTCTAGGAAATATTCATTGAAAAACTATAGCAAAATATGCTGCAGGATGCCCCTTCTGCAGAAACAACGTTTTTGCAGTTTGATAAACATTTTCCATGTTTTTATGATAGAACCAATTTGGAAATGACATTTATAACCCAGGAACAAAAATTGCATTGCATAGTGTTATAGATCAGGGTCTCGTGTATTGTTTGGCACAATCTTCTCCTGTAACCATATCTACTCTCATTAGATATGTTTCATGGATTCGTGAAATATTATTTCCATTATCAGTGGTGACACACATTTCCCAAACTCGATTATGGACTATTATATTTACATTGCCAGCATATCAACAACTTGGGACATATAAGAGTCAATTAAGAACTATACAAAATATCCACTTAACGCAATTCAGATTAAACAAGATCGACTCTAAAACCATAATTTTTCAAAATAGAGTGGATCCCAGTGTGAATTCTAATACAATCCTTATAAAAGCGTTCAGGAAAAATCAATTGATCCTAGCTGGAACAGTCACTGAGTGAGATTTTGTTTGGTCCTCATTTGGTACAAATCTGGTATTGGTAAATATGTGAGTTTACTCTTAATGTTATGAAGAGAAGATGGAGAAAGTAGTTCCATGGGTTGTCATCATACATAAGCTTGCTTATGACTAAGTCTCAACAGTCTCTGTTCAAGTGAGCATATGTCTATGTACTGGATTCTGAGATCCAGTGCGTACAAACAGCCTCTCAAATCCACTAAGTTGGGAACACTCTTTTTCACATCATGCCAACTACAAAGAGTAAAGCATCCAGGTATGGTAGAATAAATTTTGTAGGACAATTGTACTGGAAACAACTGATTCCAGATCAACCTTTCCTTCATGAACTAGTATGTCAGCAGGGTTTAAAAAATATTTATTTATTTTAGCCCTCATAGTTAGAGCATTCATTGTTAACGACAGTTTATCTTAGGATACAAAATCCTGGCAAAACATAATTGTGGGATTGAGGTGACTCCTGTCGTGACTTACTTTGAGAATTCCTAGCAATCATGTTTTATATCGTGCCAGAAGCGACTTGAGGATATACTGTGAAAGAATTGGCCATCTGCAAGGATGTTGACCAGGGGACACCTAGATGTGTTACCATCCTGTGGGAGGCTTCTCTCATGTCCCCACATGGGAAGCTGGGGCTGACAGATGGGAGCTCACCCTATTTCGCAGATTCAAACTGCTGACCTTCAGGTATTCAGGTCAGCAGTTCAGCTGGCACAAGGGTTTTAATCCAGTGTTTTTCAATGTGGAGGTTGGGACCCCTAAAGGGGGGGGGTCACAAGAGTGTTTAATAGGAGTCACCAAAAACATCAGAAAACACATCTTTCTGATGGTCTTAGGAATCCCTTTGGCAGAGAAAGCTGAAAATCTGTCTGTCCTTCTTTTCCTCTTTGGAAACAGATGATGAATCCTCCCACCAAAAGCCTTCCTCTGCTGTGATTGGCCAGCCTCTCAGCCAGTCCTCTCAGCCAAAGGCCTCTCAGCCAAAGGAAGGGCTGAGACTCCAAGCGGGGAAGGAAAAGCAGGCATGCCCGCTGCATGGCAGTGTGGTGTGCATGTGTGGGCGAGGGAGAGCATGCAAGATGGGAGGGAGGCTCCCAGCAACTACAAATCCCAAATGACAAATATCAATCCCCCCCCCCCCCCTCCACCCCACCAGTATTCAAATTTGGACGTATCGGGTATTTGTGCCAAATATGGTCCAGTGAATGAAAATACATCCTGCATATCAGATATTTATATTGCAATTCATAACAGTAGTAAAATTGCTACAAAATAATTTTATGGTTGGGGGTCACCACATGAGGAACTGTATTAAGGGGTCGCGGAAGGTTGAGAAACACTGGTTTAATCCATTTCACCACCGCAGCTCCTCCTAGCAAGATGATAACCCAAAACAACCTTTGGCCTCATCTAATGAGAACATTTGTACATATAACTATTAAATGTAGCTTCACCAAAACAAAAGGAAATGGTATGAAATTATTATGGTATGAATTACCCATTCCAAACTATGTGATTTAAATTGAAAAACATGTAGAAATATAACATTAACCAGAAATTCTTCTCTTTAAGATGAAAAACAATGTTTTGGGGGAAGGACGTTCATTTTTAGTCAAAACCTAGCACAAAGGCAAAGTGTTAAGAAGATACTTTCCTCTGCACTGGTCAATTTCCAATTGCATTCACACTGGCTGCATTGCATTTATTTTTAAAGGGGACTATGGAGTGACACATAATGTATCATTTTGCTCTGAAGCTGTACATCCCCCACCCCCAAACAGTGTGCTTTGCATAAGATTGGCAATGCACTTCCTTCCCAACTCCATTCCATAGAAAAGTATTATATTACATCCAACTCTCTTCCCCATACATATGCTTCTCAGTAATAACTTGCAAATTTCAAAGTCTTCTACCAAGTGATCTAACATTGCCCTTTGTTTTAATGGATGCGTCTCTCTCTCTCCTCTCTCTCCCTCTCTCCCTCTCTCTCTCTCTCTCTCTCTCTCTCTCTCTCTCTCTAAGGAACTGATTCTTGTTCTAGAACATCACAGCCCTATAACAATGACATATCTTTTGGAACAAAACAAAATATGTGCATCATGGAAGATGATACCACAGTGCTGAAGTGGCCTTTGTTTTTTAAATGTTGGTTTCCCTAAACCAAAACTATATAAGAGACTTCCTACGCTGTGGATTGCATGCAGGCATTCCCCAAGAACCACAGCTTTGTAGTGGTTAGAGGGCTAGACTTCCCTTTGAAAGATCCATATTCTAGTCTGCCGTGAGACATGGAACCGTTAGATTCATTCCCACCAGACACGTTCTCAATCTAACTTACCAGGCAAAGTTGTTGTGAGAATAAAATGGGGAGAAAAGGGGCGAAATTAGTTATGGCAAGCTCAGTGAAGAAAAAATGGACTGTAAATGCAATACATACTTAAAACAAATGCACTATCTATCTATCTATATCTCTGTGTGTGTGTGTGTGTGTGTGTGTGTGTGTGAGAGAGAGAGAGAGAGAGAGAGAGAGAGAGAGAAGAATATATTCCAATTTGCATATTGAAACTGTTGTTTTTGATGGTGGTGAAGATATGAGAGAGAGCATTATCAGAGTATGCTCCCAGGTTATCCTCCTCCCTGCTCTATTTCTGCCAATTTCTGCACACTTCCATTACATCCAGGATAGACTACTTCAACGAACTCTACGTGGGGTTGTCTTTGAAGACTCTTCAGAAGCTTCAAATAGTCCAACAAGAGGCAGCCAGGCTAATAACTGGGTAGATGTAACTGATTTTAGTGTTGTGTATATTTTATGTTATTTTATGTTTTGGCATGGAATGCTTGCCATATATATGTTGTGGTCCACACCCTGAGTCCCCTTCGGGATGATCAGAAAAGAATGTAAATGTTCCAAATAAATAAATAGGCTAAGGCCTTTTTATTTAAGTAGGCCTTCATCTGTTTTTAATCACATTGCAGAATGTCATTCAAAATGATGCACTCTGTTTTTATTTTCTTTGTTTTCAAAGTTGTTTCAAATGTATTTCAAAATATCTTTTTAACTGTTTATTTCTGTGCTTTTAATAAAAACTCATGTTTAAAGAGGGTTTTAAATATATATATATATTTCTCATACTACATGCTTAGATCAACTTTTATTTTAAATGACATAATGTCTCACAGCACAAAAAAGGTGGGATATAAATCAAAGGAATAAATAATTATATTTCAAAAACTGGAACTCTGGAGGCAAAATATGCCAGAGTTCTTGTGTTATATCTATCTCATCTTTTTTCTAAGTATTCGTTTTAGAGATGATGATGATGATGATGATATGATGACCACAGTGATAATGACAACAACGGCAATTGCAGCAATGTTATGTTTGACCAGCTCAGAAAATGTGAGATACATAACAAGAAGCAAAGCATCTGCAATTGAAGCTTGAGAAGTCTCAGGCTCACATCTCACCTGAGCCACAAGTGCTCATCGTAGTTTTCGGGAAATTACTCTCCTACATTCAATCATTTTATCTGTAATAGGGTACAATAGTACTAACCATCTGGCATAGCTGTTCTATAAGGATTCCCAAGATAAGGTATGTGCAGCAATCTGAATACTTGAAGTGCATGAGAATACAGGAATTTCTGGTGGTTTCAATCAATCTTAATAGCATGGGAAATTTGCTCTGTATTTCGGACCAAAGTTTAAAAGAGCTATCCACAGTGCTGAACACGACCCTCAACAGTATATCCAGCACTTTGGATAGCTCCCTTGAAGTAACATCAACATGGGCTCACTAAACACCAGACATCTAAGCCACTTGCTCTCATAGATTAAAATGGTTATGGCTGCATAAACACACATGTGTTGAAACCTCTGGCAGTTTTAGGAAAAAGCAGACGGCCAAGATCAACCAACTAAGGCCTTGGCTGTAGCTCAGTTTCCACTGCTGCAACTGCTGTTGGCAATGCGAGGGTGGCTCTGTGTCAAAAGCAAGCATGATCCCATAGCTAGCCATGCGTCCAATGGGAAGCCACGCTGGTACCATATTATAGAAGTGCATCAGTCCACTAAGCAGAGCAGAGCTGGGCATGGTGGCTTAATGTGGACTCCCACCTGCCAGAACTGCATGCCATGGAAGTGTGTGTGTTGCTCCGAAAACTATGGAGCCAAAGATCCCCTTTCCATGTGCTGAACTCCAGCCTCAGTGGCTGGGGATGGGGCCAGATCCCTCTAAGACCCTTGGCTTTGCACCAGGCTGGTGAGGAAAGAGACTCCTTGCAAAGTGAAAACCACCAAGTTAGTTTCTCTCACACACAAAGCCTGAGAGCACCCATTGATCGATATTGCAGTTTAGTATTTGTTTGAGAGTTCACCAACTGAATAGTTTGATTTATAAAGAAATGTAAAGTAAGCACATAGTGGCTTCAGGCAATTCACCTATTTCAGAAGTTATGACTCTGACAGTCTACTGGATATATTAGTATATGTAAAATTGTAATTAGAAAAAAATCATCTGACTAAAATTATGGAGCCCCCGGTGGTGCAGTGGGTTAAACTGCTGAGCTGCTGAACTTGCTGACCAGGTTCTAATCTGGGGAGAGGGGTGAGCTCCCCCTGTTAGCCCCAGCTTCTGCCAACTTAGCAGTTCAAAAACATGCAAGTGTGAGTAGATCAATAGGTACCGCTTTGGCGGAAAGGTAACAGTGCTCCATGCAGTCATGCCAGCCACATGACCTTGGAGGCATCTACAGACAAAGCCAGCTCTTCAGCTTAGAAATGGAGATGAGTACCACCCCCAGAGTTGGACACAACTTAACGTCAAGGGGAAACCTTTACCACACACACACATACACACACACCCCTTCTCTTAGGATACAGAATTATCTCTTAGTATTATAAATCCTTTTCAGAGTGTAAACCCTATTTTTTTCTTTAGTCAAAAGGTTTTTAATGTATTGATTTGTTTACATCTCAGGTTTTCTTAGTTGTTAATAATAGTAATAATAATTTATTTCTAAACTGCCCTCTCTCCCCAAGGGACTCCGAGTGGTTTACACATAGAAAAAGACAAGCATTCAATCCCTCAGGTATCAAAATAATACACAATAAAGTATGTGGCTCAAGGCAGCTGACAATCAATAAAAAAGAATGGATACTTTAACTTTAACAGAAATCGAAAGTTTACAAATGGATAAACTACCATAGAAATTAAACCAGTTTAAAATGTACATCTTTTGTAAAGCCTTTTTTTTTTTTGAACAATTACAAAAATAACAAACACAAAATTCAGCACAGTTAGGCAGGACAGACCTGTCAATCCATGATCCAACTAAATGATTCAATATTGTGATCTACTCCAATTTGAAAGGCAAGCATCAAATACAGGCAGAAAACTACAGAAAGAGAACATAGAGAAGGAAGAGAATGAAAACAGTGGGAAGAAGAAAAAAACCCTATACAATTCCGGTCTGGAAGGATTGCAAACAGGTTTGTCATCAGATTTTGTAAAAGTTGCATTTTTGGCTTCTGAATCCAAAATGGCTTTTCTGGTTAGAAGACTCTGGGAACTGAAATTCAAATAAAATTATTTTTCCAAGGTCTGCAATTATAGCAAAATTCTTTAAATGTTAATGGCGGTATTTAAGATTATAAGCCATTGGAGACAGATGCCAGAATTGCCAGGCATGCAGACCACATCCCCATCATTCTCTGCACATTTTTGGACCCTATTTGAGCTTCCTAACTTCTGCCAATGCATCTTGCTGGTTCATATTCCCTTCCTCACTCCTGCTCCTACAGCACAGTTTAAATTTTTCACAAGTCTCTTAAGCCCAAATTCACCTCTCTTTTCCTCTACTGTCACGTTCTGGAAACCGTTCCTGATTCAACGGCTCAATTAGCCTCTCCATTTGAAAGCAGAGGTGCCAATCCCTGTTAGAAATATTCATATCAGAGCAGATCCAAATTGCCAAGTTCTTTGGGTCCAAGTGCAGAAAATTAGCACCTTTGGAAGTCGGACTTTTCCATCTCTCCTTTTAACTTTATTGAAAAGGCAGGAAACCACAAACCCCAGAGCGCTTTGGAGATAAGAGGCAGATTATTGTTCATAATTCAACGCATGGAAACGTATCTGGATTCATGTTTGGCAATGCCAAGGCAGCAAATATTAGACTCACTATTAGCCTTTCACCTTGTGGGCATGCTTTGGAAGAAAGGCAGTAGCAAAACCTCAAATGCATCTGGAGTCCTGGTTATAGGTTTAGCAGCTCCCAAGTTTGAGGATGCAAATGTTCCTTCTGGTTCTGGTGGGCTCAGCTCCAGGCAGCTTACCAGTTAGTGCTGAGCCAAAGCCAAATGGGAAGTTGCTTTAGGAGCTCCTCTTTGAGGGACCTCACTTCTAATTTAATTGACTCAATGCTATGGGATGCTGAGATTTGTAGTTTGGTATAGCCTCAGCCTTCTGAGGCAAAGAAGGCTCAAGACCTTACAAAACTACAGTCACCATGACTGTATAGCATTGAACCAAGGCGGTTAAAGTGGCTTTATTCTACAACATAGATGCATCCCAAGGTTTCTTTTCCATTACTGAAAGCTTTGGTGTTCTAACACTTTTGTTTTCATAGGAATTCCAAGCAGGGAACAGCAGCAATGCACAACATTTTGGGCCGAATTACAAAGAATGCACTTTTTGCCACTGTGTATTAAAGGGCTGGCAGTTTGGTGCCTATATCAGGGTGAGCTGCTGGCCTTTAGCCCAGCTTCTGCCTACCTAGCAGTTTCGAAAACAGCAATGTGAGTAGAGAAATAGGTACTGCTTAAGCGGGGAGGTATTTAAGGCACCCATAAGAAAATGCCAGGAAAATGCCGGCAATTTGATCAAGAAGGAAATTTATGAACAAAGCTCTTCAGTAGGGAAAAGTGAAGCAACACCCCCCTCCCCATCCCTACCTCCATGAGTGGAACTGAGCACAGCCTCCAAGATGCCAAAGATGGGAAAGCCTATATATACACCTCTATCTATGTACAGTTGTCCGTCTTGTCCGTGTATAACAGCATTGAATGTTTGCCGTATGTGTGTTCTGTGATCTGAGAAGGGCGAAATATAAATACTGTAAATAAATAAATAAATAAATATTACATTCGCCAGTAAAAACTTTTCTTAGTTTCAGGGTTTTAAAAATTGTGGTGTGCCTTAGATTCAATGGCACATTAGACTCGAGGAAATATGGTATCTGTCCGAGGAAAAAGCGGAAGGGATGCCTTCTCCCACCTTTGTGGGCTGTGGAATGCCCTTTTTGGGGATTCACGCTCCCACAGTCCCCAGCTGGCATTGGCACTGGGCTTGTGGGAGAGAGTATTATGGGAGAGATAGTTCCCAAATTGAGTCTCCCCCCTCCTCTCTTCCTCTGCTTTCTACCTTTCCGATGGCAGAAAGGATGTAACCTAGATGGCTTTCTGAGAAAGGAAAGAGTGAAGGGGTGGCAGCTGAATCTGACAGTGCTGCGAAAAGACCATCCAGAACTCCATGGAAGTGGAGGGGACCCCTTTCCTGGGCCGACGCACCCTGATCGTTCGTTCCACTTGCTGCGCGTGGAGATAGTAAGGCTGAAAGGAGCCCAGCGCCAGCGCACAGAGAAGATACGTGACAGAAAGTTAGAAGCCCATGTCAAGCCTTTCAGGCAAACAATAAATATTACTTCTGCTCATAATCAGACTCCCTTCTCCAGCATCGTCTTTGAATGTTGAACCTTTTTCAATTAATTAAAAACTATGCGCGGCAGAGTGCATATTTTATCAGCCCTCCGCTGCTTAAGTGTCGAGAAAAAGACCAGGCAGTTTTTCTTTCTCTTTTCTTTCTTTTCTCCCTCACTCTTTTTTTTCCCTTTCTTTCAGGCAACCCAGAGCAAGTACTTGCAAGGGTCATATCTTTTTAATTATCTTTTCTCTCTTTGATTAATTATTCCGTCTGACAATAGCGTGTTTCTAATGCTATTCACCTGCCTTTGATGATTGACAACTTTTCTGTCTGATTCAAAGCAAACAGCTGCTGCCATGATTGCCTAGCAACCAGGATGTGATGGATGAGCTCCAAAGATGGATGGCTGCAATAAATCATGTCTCCAGCTATAAAACTGGGAAAAGGGGGGATAAGAATAAAAGCGAACAAAACACACACATACATACACACACACAACAAAACAAGGTTTCTTCCCATGAGTGCACTCAGCACCTTACCAATTACACCTGAAATAGACTTGGTGTCTATTAATAGGAAAGTTTTCTAATCAGGGAGAAAGTAATGATGCTGTTTCGTATCAAGGTGTGTTTACAATTGTTCCAGCAAATTGGTGCTTGTTCCTTCAATTACTTACTAAGCAAAGAAAAAGGATATTTAAAGTTTTTCCCCCCTCTCCTCTGTGGAAAGATTCCTGAGAAACAGTATTGCTCTGGTATCCCTGGGCCCAAAGGAATCGATGGGTGGATGCATCCGATTCTTTGATACTTCCGCAGTAATAGAAAAGAAGACTTTTGGAAAACAAGGCCAAAAAATGCAGAAAGAGGTGTGTGCCTTGCTTTAAAATTTCACTTTGGAAACTCTTTCCACTTCTGTTCACAAGTTGCATTTTCCTGTTGAGATTTGAATGTTATTCTGGAAACGCCTTGGGAACAACCTCAGGTGCAACTTCTGTAACAGATTACAACTTCCAAGTTTTTGGACTACAGCTCCCATCATCTTTTACCGTGATTGCAGGGGCCCTGTCAAGTTTATTTATTATTTGGACTTGTATGCCGCCACTCCTCGAGGGCTCGGAGCAGCTTACAAACATATAAAAGCATCACAGGAGTAAAAACAACATATTAAACTAGACCAATAAAGATTTTCTAGCTTAGCAATCAAAGGCTAGCTGGAAAAGGTGGGTCTTGCAGGCCTTGCGGAAAGAGAGTAGATCATGCAAGGCCCGCACATCACTTGGAAGGGTGTTCCAGATTGACGGTGCTACTACTGAAAAGGCTCTGCGCTGGGTCGATGTGAGGTGAATTGCTTTAAAAGTTGGCACTTCCAGGAGATTCATTTGTTCGGATCAAAGTGACCTCTGGGGTTGGTAGGGGAAGAGACGGTCCCATAGATACAGCGGCCCCAGACCATGCAAGGCCTTGAAGGTTAACACCATTACCTTGAAGGTGATCCGGTGCTCGACCAGAAGCCAATGGAGCTGCTGGAGAATAGGTGTTATGTGACTGGGGTCTCAGTGAGAAATCGGGCAGCAGCATTCTGGATGAGCTTTAGCTTCCAGATCTCTGACAAGGGCAGACCAATGTAAACGGCGTTACAGTAGTCCAGTCTTGAGATGACCAAGTTGAAACCTAGTGATATTTTGACAGCCACAACCTCATCATATTATTCGTAGGAGCCCTCAGTGGTGCAATGGGTTAAACCCTTGTGCTGACAGGACTGAAGACTGACAGGTCAGAGTTTCAAATCCGGGGACAGCATGGATGAGCTCCCTCTGTCACCTCCAGCTCCCCATGCGGGGACATGAGAGAAACCTCCCACAAGGATGGTAAAACATCAAAATAGCATCCTTGCAGATGGCCAATTCTCTCACACCAGAAACTACTTGCAGTTTCTCAAGTCACTCCTGACATGAGAAAAATAATATTATTAAATGTTAGCCCATCTTTCCATGGTCCCTACCTCTTTGGTCTGAGTTGAAAATGCCCTGGAGACAAAGTGAGCGTTCTTGTCAAAGACTCCTCCTCAACTGTTACTTTTTCAAAAGTAAAATATCAATAGCTTCCCTAATAGATGTGTACAACTAACTAACTGGTCTTACAAACATTCACTACTACTAAATCTTAAAAGTACGTGGGTTTGGGGAGACATGGGCACAGAAGGATGTAGCACAATAATGGAGTTGCTCAGAAACAGAAATGAAAGAAAGCAAAATTTTGAATTCTATTTCCAGACAGATATAGATAGATAGATAGATAGATAGATGATAGATAGATGATAGATAGATAGATAGATAGATAGAGATAGACAGTTAGATGAGAACTGCAGTGGTGCAGAATAATATCTTTGGAAAGATAGACCTTTGTAGATTCTCCTGCTGTTGTAACCTTCCCTTTTCCGCCCTCAACATTTGCAGGATATGTTGTTCTCGTATCTTCAAAAACACAGAGAGGATTTGTAGTGATATCCATTAACAGGAAAGCAAAAATGGGGCGATATGGCTTTCAAACTTTCAAAATATAAGACTTTTTAAAATAAATACTTCCACTCAAGAAGGAAAAGCTAAAACATAGAAAGCTTTTATGCCATAATCTTTACAAATCCATAATCCTATTTCTGGGGATTCGGTTAGGAAGGTGAAACCCCTTCTACTCCTAGGTGGACTCAGGCATGACTACAAATCTAGACTTCCTGAATGGTCGTAATTAAAACTCCTTTACAACACATTTTTTTAAAAAAATGGTGCTCATATAACAAGGAAAGATCAAAAGAATTAAGTGTGAAAGTATCTTGGTGTCTAACTAGACTTTCGCTCACTGGAGGAAGGGAAGTAATACATACAGTAGATTAGGACAATAGCATAGTCTAGGTATTAGAGACATAAACCACCAAATAGAAATGTATGTCTATAGATGTTTGTTTGTGTGTGTATGTTTTAAAAACGCATTCGGTGGATGCAATTTTGCACATAAAAGTATGAGTGGCAATAGGATTTAGTGCTTCCCTTCTATCTGATCCTCTCCATTTCACTTCCTGCTACTTCAGGAGAGCAACTCTTCCAACAACTACATTAAATCCTAAATGCTAGAAATGTGTAGGATGGATAAATCGGCTAACAGCATTTGGACAGATATTCAGCAATCTTTTCAATGTTTTAGAATTTTTGCAAATGCTTAATATGGTGCTGATACCAACAATTCGAGGACAACTTTATTCTTGCCTGAAAACTTAAAAGATGGACCCAAAGACAAGATTGAGGATACGATTTTGTGTCTAACTGGTTTCGCTGTAGACTATACATAAGAAATTAATATAAAACAAATAAAAACGAATACAAAAAAATTCATTTGCTGACACATATGCATTCCTTGTTGCCATTTACATCCTCAAATCTACTAAATATCTCCATATGCATGACATCCAATTTTCAGACTTCACATTCCGTAATGATGCTAAAATACCCTTTGTCCAACCCCTGCATGACCCAAACATATAAAGGGTGGGAGGGATAGCACACCTATTGCATGTTTGCCTGGAGCTATCGCTATTATTAGGAATCAGAATTATCTTAAAATTACAGTCAGGGCTATTTAAAGAGTCTTATTTTCCTTCTTCTTGCCTTGGGCTATGCATGCGCCAAATTTCAATTCTCGAACGGTTCTGGAAGTAGCACCTTGACAGCAGTGAAACTCCCGTGAGTATGAATGAAGCATTTTTTTCTTGGGAATTTTTCTGTATATCACACCCATAAATGTTGCTTCCTTTTCCATGTCTTCCTCCTTTTTTGGTCAATGCTGTTGAGCTGAATGCTTAGAAAAAAATATTTTAAAATTTCTTTAGTAACGGAACAGAATTGGTTCCATGTGAAATACATGGCAACTTTCTCTCTCAAGTAGAGGCTCCTTCACTTTTAAGTCTTGGACTTAAAAGTAATTTAGTAGCATTTGAATGAACACAAATAAACGCATGTCGGGTCTTTCAACAAAATGTTGCACTACGCTGTGAATGCTATCCCTCCATTCTATGAGCAGTTTTCAATTATTCACCTCTCAACAATTATGTAGCATCCCATGGACAATAAGCACCCTCAGTTCTTCCAGACAGGAGACTTTGGTTCCTCCATTTTTTGTTTGTAAACCTTGGGATCTCTTCAAATCTACAGATACCACTCTTTGTTTTTCAGGATTTTGGCTGCCAAAGGACAGACAAACTTGGCTCAAGTTCAGCACAGATGTATGAACATATATATAAACATATAGGCAGGAAGGTATGCTTGGTTCTAAATGCAAACTTGTATCCACGTGGTTCTACAGTAACTGAACACCGTTGCTCAATACACCTTTCTGTGCCCGCGTCCCATTGCGTGAACTCCAGCTCATAGCTGCCCGTAGCACAGACAATAACCTCATAAATGTAGGCCATACTACTACAAAACATAGGATATCAGCATAATGCTCATGCATGTGGGTTTTTTCTTAAATAGCTTTCTCACTTCTAGTTTCACATCAGCCCAGCAAAAGGAACTCCCAGCTAAAGCCAAGTGGTGTCCTTCCTTCCTGAGGAAGAGACATTCGCCTGGCAAACTGCAATGCTCCGTTTTTTAGTCACTTCTTCTCTTGCCTCTGTCACCTGGAGTTATTTAATCTGCAAAAACACTGGCGCGAGTGCATGTCGCCCGCGCACAGTCTCTGCTGACGGCACACTGTGGTGGAGATCCTGTGTGTGATCTTCACAGAGTCAAGTGTGGCTCAAAGAATCCTGCCTCGGGGCAAAGAAGAGGATGACTTACTCGTCATGCGGATTTTCCGGTCCTACGCTTCAGTGATATGTTTTACCCAATGCAGATTCAGAACTCCATCCTTTTAATCTGAGATGTGAATTTCACTTCCTTTTTTTTGTTCAACCTTGAAAGGTAACAAAAAAATCCCCAATAATATATCAAAAAACATAAAATTGAGCATACAGTGCATTTTGGGAAATGAGTTTGCTTGACTTGTTAAGCAGCTCCTCATGTGCACAAGCACACACTCAAATAGAGAATGCATGGGAAAGGAAACCCACATTTTGAGAGTGTGTATCTTTGCTAATGTTTCTGTTCATAACACTACATAATAACAATTGAAAAAAATCTCTTCCTGATTTGAAAGTATTATTTCCTGTTTAATTGTGTAGGGGTTTTTTTCATGTCAGGAGTGACTTGAGAAACTGCAAGTCGCTTCTGGTGTGAGAGAATTGACCATCTGCAAGGACGTTGCCTAGGGGATGGCCGGATGTTTTGATGTTTTACCATCCTTGTGGGAGGCTTTTCTCACGTCTTCGCATGGGGAGCTGAAGCTAACAGAGGGAGCTTATCCACATTCTCCCCGGATTCGAACCACTGACCTGTCAGTGGTTCGAATCCTGCCGGCACAAGAGTTTAACCCATTGTGCCACTGAGGGCTCCTAAATTGTGTGGTACTTACTTTGAAAACAATTGTTCTACTCCAGAAACTTTGGGGTTTGCGGGTTTTTTTGTGGCTGCAACAAACTAGGTTGAAACACGATGAGATACTCATTGAAAAGCTACAGCAAAATGTGCTGCTGTACAATTCTATTCGCACAAAAACCAAGTTTTTGAAGTTTAGCAGACTTTTTCCACGTTTTTATAGTTGACCCAATTAGGAAATGACATTTATAACCCAGGAACAAAAATTATGTCGCATAGCGTAACAGATGCTAACATCCCAAGGGAGAGGCCAGTTTCAACACAAGGCCAGAAAAACACAATAAGAAAAAAGATATCATGTGAGAACCTACATTTTAAAAGCAGTATGATTTTCATCAAAGTCTTTTCCTGACATTCCTAGAGACTCAAATTCTCATATGTAATCACAGAAGTCCAGCCATATCTGTTTGCTTTGCATGTAAAGAGGTCCAAATTCCAATTCCTAGAATCCAGGAAAAAGAGTTCAGCAGCAAGGAATGCGGCGGAAGAGGGCTTTCTTTGGCTGAGATCCTGGGGCATCCCTGCCAATCAGAAAATATGTATAATATTGGGTTGGATGGGCAAAACAGACCCAATTCTTCTAGCTGCTGGGGTGCCCTGGATGAATGACTTAGCATGGAAAGGTAAGATCTGACAGTTATCAGTCTAAACCAAAATTAAGAATATTCTCAATTTTGAAAGATTACTAATGCAGCAGGTAATGATAGGCTGCCCAGGAAAATGGGGGTTTTATAACCCCCACAACCAGTGCCGAGACTATGACATTTCTAGAGAGCATCACAGACATTTGTGAGAAAAGAAAGCTGTGCAATGTACGCTTCACTGGCATTTTAAACTCTAGGTATGGCAACATGGAACGAGGTTTCTTTCAGTGGACTTCTGCTTTGGTTCCTTTTTATAAAAAGCAATTTGATGGAAAACAGAGAAGTGGTTCACAAAAATGCTTCCATTTCTACTAAGGTGACTGAGTTTACAAACCGTCATAGAGAAAAAAAACTCATCTCCTTTACATTTTCTTGACTTACTTTGAATTTCTCAAGCATTTTCCAAGTCCTTTCCATTCATCTAAGGGTTTTTTTCCATGTCAGGAGCAACTTGAGAAACTGCAAGTCACTACTAGTGTGAGAGAATTGGCCGTCTGCAAGGACGTTGCCCAGGGGATGCCTAGATGTTTCACCGTCCATGTGGAAGACTTCTCTCATGTCCCCGCATGAGGAGCTGGAGCTGACAGAGGGAGCTCATTCACACCCTCCCTGTATTTGTACCTCTGACCTGTCGGTCTTCACTTTTGCCAGCACCTGGGTTTAACCCATTGGGTGACCGGGGCTCCTAATTCACCTAATAAATCAACTTGAAACATTACTGTATGTGGGATTTCACTGACAACTCTCCATCTACTTTGGAGTCGGAGTGTACGACAACAACAACTACTACTACCAGTACTACTTATCATCATCATCGAAGCCCCCAGTGGCACAATGGGTTAAACCCTTGTGCTGGCAGGACTAAAGACCAAAAGATCGGAGATTCGAATCCGGGGAGAGCATAGATGAGCTCCCTCTGTCAACTCCAGCTCCCCATGGAGTGACATGAGAGAAGCCTCCCACAAGGACGGTAAAACATAAAAAATTTCCAGGCATCCCCTGGGCAACGTCCTTGCAGACGGCAAATTCTCTCACACCAGAAGCAACTTGCAGTTTTTCAAGTCGCTCCAGACACACACAAAAAATCATCATCATCATCAAATGTCATTATCAAGAATACAACAAAGATAAGTCACTCTTAACATGACTCTGACTGCTATCTGGTAACAAACAATGAAGGGGGTAGTGTTTGGTGGGGGGGGGGGCAGAAAAAAGAGCAAAGCCCATCCATCACCAATGTGCACACATCCAAGCTTCCTCTCCTGCGCTGGCTCATCCAACTCTCAAGTTACAGCTTTACACAGTAAGTCTAAATAATATTCAAAATGATAAATGGCGCCACAAGCCCGATATCCATCATCAATCTTTTTTTAAGGGACATCCATCTTCAATAACGCACGTTTGAATCATGTGAAACTGAGTGCTCCTAGATTCATTTACACAACCCCCAGCTAGCAAGCCACTGTTCTCTGAATGATACCTGTCAAGGCAGTCTCTCCTCCTTCCCTATATGTGTGTGTGTGTACACACATATATACATGCACATATGGGAAAGATAAATGTGGCAGGGGAGGGGGGAAGCCCACCTCAACAACAGTATTTTGCAGAGAGAAATATGTGGAAGTCAATCTATCTGTGGGAAAGCAAGACTCCTATCTGTTAAAAGCAACCCCCTCCCCCCAAAAAATGCCATACACTATACTAAAGGGAAATAGACAGCAGCTCACAAACACACACATACATTAATTTAAAAAAAAAAGAATATAATATCCCTGTATTTTTGCCTCCCTCCCTGAAATGCGCACCCCTTCCTTCCCTGCTGTTTGGCAGGCCCCATTTGATAAATGACACCTGTCATTCTGTCACCAGGGAAGGGTGGGTCAGTGATATATGGCTGTGCTGAAAAGGAAATCGACTGTTTGGCACAGCAGCGCAGCCATTCTCCACCAGGATTTTGTTTCTCAACTCTGGAAAAAAAATGAAATCTACGATGTTTCAAGTTGCTCAGTTAGGGCAAACTGACAAGAAGCCTGAGGAGTTGGTTGCTTTTCCGGATCCCCTTCCCTCCCTTGTTCTTTCGCTCCCTCTCCATCTCTCTCTGTTTATCCTCTCGGTGCCCTTCCTTCGGAGCTTTCTTTCTTTGCTTGCGTTCTTTTTTAAGGCCCCACAAGACTGCTTGGAAACTGCCCAAAACACAATGAGAGGGGATGGGGATGAGAGCATGCATCTATCAAAGTCCTCAACAGTTATGATCTTTGCTCTCTTTTTTCCCTCCCCCTTCCAAAAAAATAAATAATGTGCAATGTGAGTTTTATTTATAATTGGGGAGAAAAGTGAGGGAGGCAGAAACCACAAGCGAGCCTGGCGCACACACACAAATAAAAATTAGCATGTTTCAAATAATTGTCCCACAGCTTGACACCGGGATAGTAAAATTTAAAAACAGGTTGGGAAGGGGGGGTTAACGTGTCAGGCGGATGTGAGTTTTACACACACATGCACACACACTCCTCCTTCCTTCCTTCCTTCCTCTCCTCCCTCCCTCTTTTTCCCCTTCTTTCCTTCTTTCCCTCCCCCCCCCCCCCCCCTTTCATTAGCTCACTGGCAGGGTGGCACTTCTGTACCTCATTACTGCAAGAGGATTTATGAAGCTGAACCCAATGGCAAAGAAAAGGCATCTGTCAATAATTGTAGGGAGCTGCACTCACAGCTTTGAAATCTCATTAAGTATGCAGTTATCAGGCATAAAGATCAAAAACATTACTCAACTCCGACAGAATCTTATGGAGGAACATTAATTAGCAACAGGCCCACAGTCCTCTCCCATATATATATGGGTGAGAGTGTGTGTGTGCTTATGTGTGTCTGTGTGCTTATATCTATATGTGTGTGCTTATATATATGTGTGTGTGTATGTGTACTTATATATGCGTGTGTGCACACGCTTTTGTGTGTGTATGTGCATGTGTATGTATGTGTGTATATGTATGTGTTCTTGCGTGTGTGTGCGCGCACGCGCACTTATATGAGTATGTGTATGTATATGCAGTTATCAGGCATAAAGATCAAAAACATCACTCAACTCCAACAGAATCTTATGGAGGAACATTAATTAGCAACAGGCCCACAGTCTTCCCCCATGTGCGCTTATATGTATCTGTGTGCTTATATCTATATGTGTGTGCTTATATGTGTGTAGGTGTACTTATATATGTGTGTGTGCACACGCTTATGTGTGTGTGTATGTATGTGTCCTTATGTGTGTATGTGTGTGTGCAAGTGCACTTATATGAGTGTGTGTATGTATATGCAGTTATCAGGCATAAAGATCAAAAACATCATTCAACTCCAACAGAATCTTATGGAGGAATATTAATTAGCAACAGGCCCACAGTCCTCGGCCATATATGTGTGTGTGTATGTGTGTACTTATAAGTGTATGTGTGCACACACTTATATGAGTGTGTGTATGTGCTTAAATGTGTGTGTGCTTACATCTATATGTGTGTGCTTATATAAGTGTGTGTATGTCCTTGAATATGTGTGTGCGTGCTTATATGAGTTGTGTATGTGTGTGTGCTTATATCTATATGTGGGTGCTTATATATATGTGTGTCCGTGCACTTATATGTGTGTGTGTGTATATATGTGTATGTGTATATATATATATATATATATACATACTGTATACATATATATAATATCACACACACCCCACCTGCCCAACCCACAAACTAAAAGGAAACACTCCCCCTCCCCTTCAGAGGGAAAAAACCAACCATTTCCCAGCATCTGAGACTGATCAAGTACATGAAACGAGAAAGAGAGAGAGAGAGAAGGAAAGAGAGGGGAAGGGAAAAAACAGTTGCGACAGTCTTGGCGGTGAAAAGAGAAAAGGAAGAAGCTGTCAAAGTTGAGAAGGATGTCAGACAGAGCTGGCCCTGATTACAAGGGCCTATACCGTTGTTCCCATGCCTTTTTATCATCCCTGCCATCAAAAAACAGGCTCTGTGTCACCAAGGGATGACTGATAGCTGCCAGTCTCTGACTGACTGACCGACTGACTGCTGGGATCTGGCCCTCCAGCAACAGGGGCGACCTCCTCCTAGGAAAAGGCCTTGTGGGCCCAGAGATGCTTTTGAACAAAACAGAAACACAACACACACCCATTCTTAACTGAAGACAATTCACTGGAAAGGGGTCGTGTGGGTTTGGTCTGCTCAGTTTATAGAAGTTCACATCTTCTCACTTCCCCAAACAAAGGGCTCCTTTGCAATATTGAGAAAGGACAGCTATGCAGTGTATGTGTTTGTGTTTGCAGGGGTCTCGTGAATCCCTTCCCACACAATTTGGGTTCCCATTTTCACACTTTGCACACCGGAACAACCTCCGAAAACCCCAAGGCAGTACAAAGTCGCAGTGGAAGGTAAGATCATAAAAATCAAGTGACCTTTGCAGCATTAAGCCTGGTCTGTCGCTAATTAGGAAGGACGGTCTTATTAAACCTCTGTCGTTCAGATCCAGGATCTCCGCGTAACGACACCCTGTCTGATTACCCATATTTGTTTCCACTTCCTGTTCATGGACAACTGTATTTCCAAAGAGCAATTCCCCACCGCTCATTAAAATAAAACATGGGGTTCAAAGGAAAGGCTTAAATAACATATCTTCCCCCTCCCCGCCTACGGTGCAATCACATTTCTAGGTTCATGGTTTGTTATATCCCAGAATTCCTCTGTATATGGCACCATTTCCGTATCACTGACGACTAGATAGAAATACGGCGTGCAAACTTGCCTCTTATTTCGAAGGATCCATTTTGGTATGCCAGCAAGAGTTGGGAGAGGACAGAGTTCAGACCTATCTGCATCTGCCCAAATACACTTGTTGGAATGGGGGTGATTTAGAATAGCAACGTCTTCTAAGGAAAGGGGATGTGAACTCAAGTCTATTTTTGAAATATCTGAAATATACGTGTATGTGTGTTTAAGACAATATTGCAATAAGAGGTTTATATATACAGTAGAGTCTTGCTTATCCAACATAAATGGGACGGCAGAACGTTGGATATGTGAAAATGTTGGATAGTAAGGAGGGATTGAGGAAAATCCTATTAAACGTCAAATTATGTTATGATTTTACAAATTAAGCACCAAGACAGCATGTTTTACAACAAATTGACAGAAAAAGCAGTTCAATACACAGTAACGTTATATAGTAATTACTGTATTTACTAATTTAGCACCAAAACATACAAGGGCTCTTTCTGGACATTATTCTGGGCAGGAGGCAGACTGTGTTGGTTAATACAGAACATTGGATAAGCGGGACTCTACTTTGTGTGTGTGTGTGTGTGTGTGTGTTTCATGCTTACCATATTATTTTTATCATGTGTAGTATCAAAGTGATTATTGTAATTACACCTAACAGAATTAATTACAAAACATCCCATCATTCCTGGATACATAATGCATTAGAGGGCAGGAAGAAAACACCTCTACTCTGCTAACTAATGTTTGCATCAGTTTCCCAAAGCATCAATGCACAACTCAAGTCTAAATGGTAAGGCAGGGAGAGGTACGAGCGACTCGACAGGGCATGAGCATTTCTTTATCATGCTCTTTATTTATCAACAAGCATGCTTTGATGCTTTGCAAGAACAAGGCAGAACACTCGGTTAGACATGTGTGAACATACACAAACACACAGGATGCAAAACCCAACCAGCCTCCTGATCAAATGTGTTAGCACACACAGACAAGAGGGTATGGGTGAAAGAGTTACAACTCTTTGTGTATGCAAAATAAATTCACTCAAAGCTTCATTAATATTAATTTAAATTCAGAGCCCATCTACATTAAATTGTTCATTAAAAATGCCCTGTTTTATGCAACCTGCATTCTACAAAGAACACATAAGACCCTGAGACAGAGAGCCTCGCTTAATGATGGAAATGAAATATTGGGACTAAATGAACACCAGTCGTCTCATACACAGAATAATTATTTTTCTCTCTCTCTTGACGACGGAAACATGTTACACTGCGCCAGAGTTCGGTCCAGTGCCTCCCACATTAAGTGGCCTCCGTTCAGTCAAGGTTTATGTAGTCAAGGTTTATGGGGCTGCCCTTTTGACCTCTGGGCTCGTCCTAGAGGCTCCTTGTTAAAAAGGAGCTTGCCTTGAGATCAGAATGGATCCGTCACATTACCTTGGAACCCTGAAGAAAATATTTGGGGATTATTATTAATATAGATATAGTGCTGTTTTAACAGTATCCCAGTTCGATGAGATTTTCACCAGCTGATAACAAAAATGAACAAACAAACAAAATAAAAATATGGGTTGCTGCAACTTGAAAGACTAGGGAATATCCCTCACAGGGCAGAATGGATGAAAACTAAAACATGGAGGGAAAGTATCTAAAAAAGACCTCACAACCTCTGAGGATGCCTGCCATAGATGCAGGGGAAATGTCAGGAGAGAATGCTTCTGGAACATGGCCATACAACCAGGAAAACTGACAACAACCCAGTGATTCTGGCTACAAAAGCCTTCGACAATACAAAAAGTATCTATTTTCTAAATATTTGGTTGTAAGGGAAGAAAAGAAGGGAGGGAGGGAAGGAGGGAGGAAGAAAAGAAGGATGGAAGGAAGGAGAGGGGGGGAGGAGGAGGAGGAGAAGAAAGAGCTGTGATTAATTAGGACGTGATCTGATGAGACGAAATAATAAATTATTCTTCAAGTTCATTATTTGAGTGCAGCCATTCCCCCTTGTAAAGAAGATAATGAGATGGTAGGAAGCGGGTGAGTCTCGAGAACCCCTTTGATAAGCTCCCCCCAGATCTAAAACTATGTGCAATTGATAGCTTTGGCCACCTCCAAAAGTGAACATTTGGGCAGTGTTTAGAACCCGTGCACTTTAAAAACTAAGAGGGTCATAACGGCTTCCCTGGCAATGCATTCTGTATTTCATAATTTTCATAGAAACGCAGGACTGCCATCATGCAGGGTTTTCTCTCCCCCCCCCTTTTTTTTGGTCTTTTTACTTAACTTAAAACAGGGAGCTAAAACCTACCCAAACAACCCAGACTTCCCTGATGAATGTCACTGAAACACACACAAAAGCAACACAGCTACTGTTTAGTGGAATTTTTTTGAAAATTAATTTAATGACTCTGCAAATGCTGGAAACTAGAATTAATCTGTCTGGATAAAAAAGGGCTTACAGACATTTAAATGCATGTATCGGGACACTTTATCAACCTAACATAAAATTGTCATCTTATCTTATTATATGACTATTTTATGCACGTGTCAAAGAATTTAAAAATGAATGCCTGTCTATTCAGTCTAATTACAACTGCATATTATCTGTCTGAATGTACCAGTCCATATCATTGTTATTAAATACAATATATTGTATTCATCTTTCAGAAGTTCTCCTTTCTCCAAAAAAAATAAAATACAAATGAATGAGTGGGTGAACTACAATTGGGAGGGGGTTTGATTGAATAGAAAGGGGGAAATCAAAGAGGTGGGTGTTTCTGTACATGATACGCAGTGATTTTGCAAATATTGTACAGTTATTTTGCAGCACTACAATCCACCATTCCTGACTCATGTGCAGTGTTGTGCTGATCACTATGGGCTTGTTTTTTGGTAGGTTTAGGTTTAGGTTTGTTTCCTTTTTTGAAAAAGAGAGTTAATTTGTTGAATGAGTTTCGGTTGTAAATGGAAGCAGCTGCTTTGCCTTTGAACGTTTAGGACATTAGGTTAAAATATGAAGAACCGTGCAGCTTTGGAACGATGCTCGCAAGGTTTTTACAGGGAAGGCTCCAGGACTCTCTTCCCTTCCTTCTCCAGCTCCCAAAATGGCCAATGCAATCCTTTTTTTATTCGTCCTTCCTGCTCCATGTGTAGATTGTGCTCCTTGTAATTTCCTTTGCACTTTACTCTGGAGATGATCTCAGACACTTCTCTTTCGCTCTCATGTAATGCATTCGCTCTGATCCTGAAGAAAGGACTAGACCAAAAAAAATGGAACCAAAAATAATCCTCCCTCGCATCCACTCCCCTTTCCTTCCTCCTTTGCTTCCTTCCTTTGAGCGAGACTGCATTTCCCATCTCCCTGCAGCAGTCACAATTCATTCTAATCACTTTACAAAACAATCTTTACTATAAAAAGAGGGAAAAATGCAGACTTGTGAGCCAATTTAAGAAATAACTGCTGATACATCAGTTATTGACTATTTCACTCCGGCTCATCATAGCGCTCAAGGCAAAACGGGGGAACAAAATGACAACATCAACCGCACGCAATAAACTGTGGCCCAAGAGAGCACTGAAGGGCTAATTGACAGCTGTCAAGCTAATGGGGGCAGTGGCAGCTGATTCTAGAACATTCTCCCTTTTCCAGCGAGAGGTGTTTGAAGGGCCAGGGCTTCCTTTATTTATTTATTTTTTGTGAAGCAAACGTATTTATGCCTCACTTTCTATTTCTCTCTTCCTTTACTTTGGGTTTTCATTGTTCCTCCTATTTTACATGAAAGGAAGGAACAAAGGATAACCACAGCTAATGGTTTTGTCAGCTTGTCTGCCCAACCGAAAGTATTGTGTGTGCCTGTGTTTGTACAGTTGGTTTGGCAAAAAGTTAAAACGCTGAGGCTGCAGGTAACTTTGAACATAGTCAACTTCACTGCTCGAGGATGTTGTTAAGGGTTCCCTTCCTATGGATTATCAACTTAGGTGTGAACTGACGTTTCTACTGCCTAGACGCCGATTCCCGCATTTTAGATTTCACCTGGAGAACTGCACATTGTGTTATAATTCCAGAATCTGGAAAGCAGATCCCTTAGTCTCGACCACAAACCTGGGTCAATAAAAACTTGCAAATCCTACTGTGATTCATAATAACCAAAAGAAGGTTACAACCTCCGGGGAAATAAAACAAAATCCACCTATTTCTATTCCGGCGCATGCATGTGTGTGTGTGTATGTGTGTGTATCCTGCAGATTCTTTACAGGAACCGCAGTTGCTTTAAAATATTTGAGAAAAATAAGACTACCTTGTGGACAGAATGTGTATTTTGGTGAAACAAATGGCCATAGCATGATAATGAAATGTCCCATATGCCAAATCACGCCCAAAATCTTCAAATCCGCTGCTGTTTCTCCAGGCCACAGACCATGATTGCTCAGCTTCATGGTTTGCCAACACTGAAAGATAGCATGCCTCGATGCTGGCCAAAATTCCAGCAGAAACTCACCAAAGTTGCTTGGACAACATCAAGGTGAGTTGCATCTTTCAAAATGGCGCCAGAAGGAATTGCTCGTTGCCAAGCTTTCCTCGAGAAGGAGGAGCACTCACGGCCTGCTGAAATGGCATTGGCAACTACAATCCCATGGTCTCGTTTATTTGAGAGATATTTTAGAAGATATAAGTACTCACTGTGGGGTTTTTTAATGAACCAGATTAGTACAAACTATCTATAGTTTCCCAAACTGGTAAGCAATGCTCTTTTGCTCATTCCAAAACACACACACAGGATTGCTGTGAGTTTTCTAGGCTGTATAGCCATGTTCCATAAGCATTGTCTCCTGACGTTTTGCCCACATCTATGGCAGGCATCCTCAGAGGTTGTGAGGTTCCAATAAACCTCACAACCTCTGAGGATGCCTGCCATAGATGTGGGCGAAACATCCGGAGAGAATGCTTATGGAACATGGCTATACAGCCTGGAAAACTAACAGCAACCCAATGATTCTGGCCATGAAAGCCTTTGACAACATATTAACGCGCGCACACATTGTCTGATTCGAAAGACCAGAACTATGAGAAGCGACCACTCAAATGAACCTTTTAAGGTGTTTAAAAGGAACTACGTAAAAGCTCTCCTGAGTTTCTCCTCACCCACAACTCAAGCCCAGTTCCCAACTAAACAAACAGACAGCGCCATTTCTACAGATTCTTGATTCTTGGAGACAGATTGAGCCTTCTCCCTGGTGGGGCTCACACTTGGGCCAGACATGAAGAGTTTGTGCACCTGCCTGTGATGCCAGCGACAAGCTCTCCATGCAGCCGAGAAGAAGAGTTCTTTTGTTGTTGTTGTTATTCTACCGCAGACCATTACAAGGGCCCTAATTCCTATGACATGATTATCCAGGTACCAAAGCCCATTTGTCACCTGCAGCAGAAAATTGAGTTAATGCACAACTAAAGGCAACCAGGACTGTGTAATATCAACTTGATTACATCAAACTAGCTCCAAACCTAATTCCGCTGGATGACACTGCGTGGAGCTTGTCATCTCCAATCATTAAAGCTGTCAGGAATCCATCAGGTTTACAGCTAATTAGGTGAACACTAATGAAGCTGGCAAAACAACTTTTCTTTTTTTATGGCTGAGCGGACCTTTCAGTTTGGAGGGGGATTTTTCTATCTATTTTTTTTGTTCCTAGAGTATTCTCAAGGTTGCTGGAGACTGGCTTTCCTGAGTGAGGAATCGAGGGAGGGATGTGTGCATGTATGCCTTCTCTCCCCAACACACAGACTCTTTGGCTCTATCAGGACGAAGCCATAAATTTGTCGTCACTTTGAGTGTGCCACAAAAGCAGACAGGAATCTTATAACTTTGCAGCTGCAAAGAAAGCAAAAACATTTTTTCATGGGCTCTGTTTGTATCTCTTTTGTACATGTGCATGCGCGAGCATACTTTCAAAAAGAATTAAACGTAAACGCCCACACTGATTTGGTCTTATTAACGACATAGTTTGCCTCGTTCTCTTTTAAACAAGCCCATCTCCTTCCTTCGGCGCCCCCCTTCGTGATATCCATTAGCCAAAGGCATTTTGATCAAGTCAAGGCAAAGCGAGTGTATGAGAAAGAATGAAAGCACTCACTCTGCCAACTTCTGATTGACCATTAAGCTATTGATAAATGTGCCTGTCAAGAGAGAGACAATTAAATCAAATATGAAACAAAGTCATTTTGATAGAGCAAAGCCATTCTTCCATCTCATATTAGTCCTGCAATTCGGCTGTTGTTATTGTTGTTGTGAGTGAAACTTTCTGAACTAACTTGCGACATTAATTTCTTTGACTCTTTTTCTGATCTGACACCTTTGAAAATGCTACTATATATGATATTTTTTAATTTTATGTATTAATGTTTTTAATTTAAAAAAAACACTGGCAAAAGATGCTTACAGTCATTCAAAGCTTGTCCTGTAATCACCTGAAACACTAGCAGAGATTTTGCTTATGCTCAGGCCAGAAAAGATTGTCCATAGACACAAAGGAGAAACGTGTCTCGAAACTTTAGGAACAGCTCAGGAGACAATACAAGCCGCCCAGTTCTGATCCTGATGCCTGAAACCCTGCAAAACTTACTCCAGCCCTGAATAATAGGCCCTCGCTCCCTGAGGAAACTTGCTTTCCATTTCAACTAAACTAAACATGGCTTGCTATTTCGCCTTCCCATTTCGAGCAAGGAAAAAAGGTCTGAAATCACATCACAAAGTATTTGCTGACATTTTCCTGACACAGGAAAGGCATCACTCAAAGAACTGGGGCATTCAACGTACTGCAGAGAAAACTTTAGCCAAAACTTTTCCAGGACCAGATTGCGTCCAAAAGTTACCAAAAGGGAACGTCAAATCCTTCCTGATGTTTAGAAGAGCAGGAAGAAATAAACATTGAGAGAAATTATATAGGGGATATGGCACAAAGATGTGTATCATATAAGTTAGTAGAAAATATCAAGCCTATCGCCATAGAGTCTTGTGGACTTTGCTGGAAGATACTGCGGAGAAGGATACCTTTTCCTTCAAGCTGCGAGCAGCTAAAAAAACCCAATGTATTGTTCCAAATTAAACCTAGTATGACAGCCACTTGGAAATCAAAAGGTCTTTCACTCTGTATCACTCTGTATCATAGGTGGCTTCCTTCTAAAGGTTACAGAATGGGGACTGTATCCCTCACTGACACAGTGAGCAAAGCAGAAGCGAGTCTCTTTCTCCCAAGTGCAGGAAGACAACCTTGGTTGAGGGCCATCCTTTGCCCCCCAAAAGCAAAGGATAACTCTGCTGGCTGCCCTCCATTCCAAAACTTCAAGGGAAGACAGGCCCTGACGTCATCACATGGAGCCTGGCATTCCCATGGCAAGTGATTTATTGAGGCTTATTGGGAATGAATAGATCAAAGGCAACCAGATGACAGGCAATCAATCAGCTATCAAATCAAGGATGGCAACAGGCCAATGAAACCCCTGGTTCCAGGCCATATCCTCATATCCACATTCTGCAAAAAGATGACTGCCAGATAACATAAAATGGGGTGCTTCTTTTCTTTCTCTCAAGAAGAGTTGGGGTGGGGGGGGGGGGGGGGGAATGGGAATATTCTTTTTGCAATTTGTTTGCAAACTGTCCTGGCACTAAGTCTTTTTTTAAGGGGGCGGACTACATATGAAAAAATGTCTGGGAACTGCAGTCATAAAATAATAATAATAATAATAATAATAATAATATAACCTTGCAATTTCTTTTAAAAAGAAATCTGGGTCATTAGTGTCAGGACTGTCTGCGAACAAATTGCCAAAATAATATTCCCAGAAATAATAACAATAATCCCTAAGGAGAGAAAGGTGGGACAGAAATGATAATAGTTGTTATTATTATTATTATTTCTATAATAATTATGATGATAGAAATAATAATAATAATACTTTGCCATTTCTTTTAAAAAGAAATCTGGGCCATTAGTGTGAGGACATTCTGAGAACAGATTGCAAAAAGAATAATCCCAGAAATAATAATAATAATAATAATCCCTAAGGAGGGAAAAGTGGGATAGAAATAATAATATATTATTATTTCTATCATGATGATGATGATGATGATGATGATGATAGAAATAATAGTAATAATAACAATAAGACTTTGCAATTTCTTTTTTTAAAAAAATCTGGGCCATTAGTGTCAGGACATTCTGAGAACAAATTGCGAAAAGAATAATCCCAGAAATAATAATAATAATCCCTAAGGAGAGAAAGGTGGGATAGAAATAATAATAATATATTATTATTTCTATCATGATGATGATAGAAATGATGATGATGATAATGATAATAATAATAATAATTCTATCCCTCTTTTCTCTTCTTTAGGGATTCAAGACAGACCACAACCAATACATAAATATTCCTGGGTGTCATCTGACAACACCCAGAAATGCTCTATTTAGAGGTGCTTGAGTTTGGTAAATATATATATATATATCTTTAAAGATCAGGTTAAAGGTGCCAAAAAAGATTGCAAGGTCTGTCCTGGTGCTTCCTTGCTTCCTGCAAGAGGAGGAAACAGCCAGAAAGTTGGAGAAGCCACTTTCTCCAAAGCTCCCAAGGTTTCTCCTTCCATGGGCTCTGAAGTGCCATGATGTCTCTCTCTCACTCACTCACTCACTCACTCAGGCATTATAGGCACAGATAGGAGGGAGGGGGGCACATAAGACTATGGGGGAGGAAATGGATAAAGCAGGGGCAGCCTTCTTCCAAGTCTGGCTAAAAATCCAAGGCAGCTTCAGTCAACTCTGCTCATAATGAATGCCTCCAAGTGCTGGAAAGAGAAGTCCAGGAAAAGAACCAGGGAAAGGAAGGGACGAAGAAGAAGAAAGGAGAAGGACCCACAGTAATAGGAGAGATAGAACAGAGGAAAGAAGAAGGGAGAAGGAGACACAGGGATGGGGGAGAAGAGGAAGAAGGAAATAAAAAAAGAAGGAAGAAGTTGGAAGAGAAAGAAGAAAAAGAAAAGAGAAGGAGCCACAGTAATATGAGAGAAGAGGTGTGAGAAGGGATGAAAGGAGGAAGGAGTTGGGAAAAGGATGCACAGGAATGGGGAGAAAGAGGAATGAGGAAAGAAGGAAGGAAGGAGCCAAAGAAGAAGAAGAAGGGTCTACAGAAATGGGGAAAGAGGAAGGAGGAAAGAGTGAAGGAAAGAAGGAGTTGGAGGAGGAGAGGAGAAGAGAAGAGGGAGGAAAGAAATAGCAAGTTGGAGGAGGAAGAAGGGAGCAGGATGCAGAGGAAGGGGAGAGAAGAGGAGGGATGAAAGAAAGAAGGAAGGAGCCAAAGAAGAAGGGTAGACAGGAATGGGGGAGAAGAGTTAGAAGGAAAGAGTGAAGGAAGGAAGGGAGAAGGAGAGGGGGAAGAGGGAGTTGGAGGAGGAAGCAGAGAGCAGGATGCAGAGGAATGAGAGAGAAGCAACCAGCAAGGGGAGGAAAGAAGGACTGAGTAGAGGAAGAAGAGAGAAGAGTGCACAGAAATGGGACAAAAGGGAGGGAAGAAAGGAAGGAGTTGGGGGAGAAAGAAGAGAAAGGGATACCGAAGAATGGGAGAGAAAGGAGGGAAGAAAGAAAGGAGTTGGAGGAGAAAGAAGAAAAAGGGATACCCAGGAATGGGAGAGAAAGAGGGAAGAAAGAAAGGAGTTGGAGGAGAAAGAAGGGGAAAGGATACCCAGAAATGGGAGGGAAGAAAGAAAGGAGTTGGAGGAGAAAGAAGGGAAAGGGATACCCAGGAAATGGGAGAGAAAGAAGGGAGGGAAGAAAGAAAGGAGTTGGAGGAGAAAGAAGGGAAAGGAATACACAGGCATGGGAGAGAAATAGGGAAGGAAGAAAGAAAGGAGTTGGAGGAGAAAGAAGGGAAAGGGATACCCAGAAAATGGGAGAGAAAGAAGGGAGGGAAGAAAGAAAGGAGTTGGAGGAGAAAGAAGGGAAAAGGATACCCAGAAGTGGGAGAGAAGGAAGAAAGGAGTTGGAGGAGAAAGAAGGGAAAGGGATACCCAGAAAATGGGAGAGAAAGAAGGGAAAGGGATACTCAGAAATGGGAGAGAGAGAAGGGAGGGAAGAAAGAAAGGAGTTGGAGGAGAAAGAAGGGAAAGGGATACCCAGAAAATGGGAGAGAAAGAAGGGAGGGAAGAAAGGAGTTGGAGGAGAAAGAAGGGAAAAGGATACCCAGAAGTGGGAGAGAAGGAAGAAAGGAGTTGGAGGAGAAAGAAGGGAAAGGGATACCCAGAAAATGGGAGAGAAAAAAGGGAGGGAAGAAAATGGGGGATACCCAGAAAAAGAAGAAGGAAAGGGATACTCAGAAATGGGAGAGAGAGAAGGGAGGGAAGGAAGAAAGGAGTTGAAGGAGAAAGAAGGGGGAAAGGATACCCAGAAGTGGGAGAGAAGGGAGAGAAGAAAGAAAGGAGTTGGGGGAGAAAGAAGGGGAAAGGATACCCAGAAGTGGGAGAGAAGGAAGAAAGGAGTTGGAGGAGAAAGAAGGGAAAGGGATACTCAGAAATGGGAGAGAGAGAAGGGAGGGAAGAAAGAAAGGAGTTGAAGGAGAAAGAAGGAGAAAGGATACCCAGAAGTGGGAGAGAAGGGAGAGAAGAAAGAAAGGAGTTGGAGGAGAAAGAAGGGGAAAGGATACCCAGAAATGGGAGGGAAGAAAGACAGGAGTTGGAGGAGAAAGAAGGGAAAAAGATACACAGACATGGGAGGAAAGCGGTGAAGGAGAGGAGTTGGCGAAGAAGGGAGCAAGCAGGCTGCGCTGAGAAAGAGGACCAACCTCCCTCCCTCCCTTCCTCCTTCCCTCCCTCCCTCCCTTTCGATGCCCAGCCGGGTCTCTCTTCCTTCCTTCCTTCCTTCCTTCCGTACCTGCTGCGCGGCGGGGCGCTTGCTGCTTCCTCCGGGGCATCTTGCAGGAAGAAGAGGAGGAGGAGGAGGCTGCGAGGAAGGCCGGCGAGCAGCGGAGAGGAGGAACGCGGTGGCTGCTTGGGCTGCTTGGGCTGCTGCTGCTCGGGCTGCTGCTGCTGCTGCTGCTGCTTCTCCTCCTCTCCCGGCTGTTAACGGCGGGCGGGGGCGGGCGGGCGGAGGGGCTTCGGGAGCCCGCCCTCCTCCTCCTCTTCCGCCTCTTCTTCCTCTTCTCCTTCTTCTCCTTCCTCCTCTTCTTCGCTTCCGAAGCAGGAGCAGCAGCGGCGGCGGCGCGGCTCCAGGCTGAGCGTCCGTGTTGTTGTTGTCGCCGCTGCCGCCGCCGCCGCTGGGCAGGAACCGAGTGGAGGCGGAGGCAACCGGAGGAGGAAGGAAGGAAGGAGGGAAGGAGGGGGAGGGAGGAGAGAGGGAAAGGGAGGCGGGGGGACTTTGACAGATCGCCCCGCAGGAAAAGCGCTGGGAGGGGTGGGTGGGACACCTCGGAGTCCCTGCTCCTTCCTCTTCCTCCGCAGATCGACGCACTCCTTCCTTCCTTTTTCCTTTCTTCCTCGAGTTCTTCCTTTTGGAAGAAGAGGCGGCAACAGGCAAAGAGGCGAGGCCACTGGAGCTGCAGAAGGCGGAAAGAGCACGGCGTTGACTCCCGACCCCCCAACTCTGGAGGAAGAAGAGACAAGAGGAAAGAAGGCAACTGCCTGCGTCCTGTTTGGTTTCTCCTCCGGAAGAGGGGCTTCGGAAGCGGAGGGGATCCCCAGCAAGAGGAGGGAGGAGAGAAGAGGGAGGGGTGGGTGGGAAGGGGGAGGATCCCTTTTCCTCCTCCTCCTTTTCCTCCTCCTCTCTTCTTCCTCCTCCTCTCCCCCTTCCTCCTTTCCTTCCCCTCGCGGGTGGGACCCTTCCTCGCCTCCCAAGGGCTCCTTGCTCGTTCCTTCTTCTAAAGGAGAGAGAGGGAAGAAGGCAGAGAGCATCTTCCTTCCTCTCCAACCCATCCCTCCTTCCCAAGAGAGAAGAAGAGCCCCTTTCTTCCCAAACCTCTTCGACCCACGCCTTGGCCTTGGAGACCTTTCTTACCCTCCTCCTTCTCCTCTTCCCCTTCACCTCAACTCTTTGGGGGCTTTGGGCTCCCTGTTCTCCTCCTCCGGGCATCTATGCTTCTTTCTGCTTCTACTCTTCTCTTTTGGAGGAGCCCCTCTTCCTTCTGACCCAGGCCTATCCTGTAGATATGAGGCACACCCCCCCCCCTCGGAAAGTGCCCCCCCCCCAAAAGTGCGCGGAGCTCCATCGAGGCGCTCGGCCTTTGATTGGCCGGATCTAGGAAGAGGAGAACGAGGAGAAGACAGGGGGGTGCGCCTTTAAGACCCAGCTGCTTGGCCCAAGAGCGGCAAACATCCGGAGTAAATAACACCCCCCTCGGTGTTGTTTGGGTGTATTATTCAGGGGAAGCGCGTGTTGGAAAGGAAGGCCAGAGGCAGAGCAAAGGTTTCCTCCTCTCTCTCTTCTTCCTCTTCTTTCTTCTCTTCTTTTTTTCCTCTTCTCTTCCTCTTCTTCCTCCGCCTCTTTTTCCTCCCTCCCTTCTTCCTCCCCTCCCCCTCCTTCTTCAAAGACCCTGACTTTTTGACGGTGCCTTCTTCCTCTTCTGCCTTATCTTTTCCTCTCCTTCCTCCTCTTCTCTTCCTCCTCCACTTCCTCTTCCTCATTCTCTTCTTCCTCCTCCTATTCCTCCTTTTTCAAAGGCCCCTACTTTTTGAAAGTGAGTTTTGTCTCTTCTTCCCCTTCTTCCGCCTCTTCTTCCACTTCCCTTTCTCCTCTTCTGCCTCCTCTTCTTCCTCCTTCTCCTTTTTCAAAGACATCTACTTATTGATGTGTGGTTTGTGTTCTTCCTTCTCTTCTTCTTTTTCCTTTCCTTCCTCTTCCTCCTCTTCTGTCTCTTTCTCTCTCCTCGTCCTCCTTCAATGACCCCTAATTTTTTGACGTGAGTTGTTTGTCTTCCTCCTCCTCTTCCTTCTTTTCTTCCTTTTCTTCTCTTTCCACTTCCCCTTCTTCTCTTCCTGCTATACCTCTTCTTCTGCCTCCTTCTCTTCTTCCTCCTCTTTCTCCTGCTTTTTCAAAGACCCCTACTTTTTGAGAGTGTTGTGCATCTTCTTCCTCCTTCTCTTCTTCTTTTCTTCTCCTTCCTCTTCTTCTCTTCCTGTTCTGCTTCCTCTTCTGCCTCCTTCTCTTCTTCCTCCTTTATCAAAGACCCCAACTTTTGGGGAGTGAGTTGTGTGTCTTCTTCCTCTTCTTCTTTTCATCTCCTTCCTCTTCTCTTCCTCACCATCTTCCTCCTCCTCCTTCAAAGACCCCAACATTTTGAGGGCGAGTTGTGTGTCTTCTTCCTCTGCTTCCTGAAGCCCCCGAGGAAATCCCTTTTTGGAAGGGGGGCCTCCAAATAGACCAAGGGGAGGAAGCGGATAGTGTCTAACCCTCCCCCCCCCCCCCCTCCTCCCCTTGACACCAAGAGCAGGAAAGTTGCGTGGAGGCCGGTTGGAGAAAGAGAGAAGGAAGAGAGATAGAGAGACGGGATGAAACCTGCCCAGGCCCGCGCGCAGACACCCAAGTAATGTGCTTCCTCTTTATTACTATAATGCTGGGAAAGTTGCGAGAACCAAACCGGGGGGTGCGGGGGGGGGGTCGGATAATACTTTTCTTTAGAAGCCAGAGAGAGAGAGAAAAGAGGGGGGTCTTGTCGTCGGTGTTTGGGGTTTGTTTGATGTGTTTCTCCCCTTCGGTTCCCTGCCGTCGTGGGAGGCCAGAGGTTGCCCTAAAAGGGGGAGGAAGGGGGTCCCAGTCCCCCCCCAATCGTCCGCTTTTCCAAAGCATCCCTTTTTCTTCACGGATGCGAATTTGTCGGGAGTTCTTGCCTCCGGAAACTCACAACTTGAAAGGGATGCGGGGCTTGGGATCCTCCTTTCCTTTCCTTCTTTAAGTTCTTTCATTCCTTCCTCTTTCCTTCCTTCCTGCTTCCTTCCTCCCTCCCTCCTTCTTTTTCTTTCCTTCCTTCCTCCTTCCCTCTTCCTCCCTTCCTTCCTTCCTTCTTCCTCCTCCCTCCCTCCTTCCTTCTTTTCCTTTCCTTCCTCCTTCCTTCCTTCCTCCTTCCTTCATTCCATCCTCTTTTCTTCTTCCTTCCTTCCTTCCTCCTCCCTCCTTCCTCCCTCCTCCTTCTTTCCTCCTTCCTTCTTCCTCCCTTCCTTCCTCCCTCCTCCTTTTTCTTTTCTTCCTTCCTTCTTCCTTCCTTCCTCCCCTTCCTCCTTCCTTCCTCTTTCCTTCTTCCTTCCTTTTTTCCTCCTCCCTCCCTCCCCCTTCCTCCTTCCTTCATTCCTTCCTTCCTTCCTCTTTCCTTCTTCTTTCCTTCATTCCTCCTCCCTCCCTCCTTCTTTTCCTCCTTCCTTCTTCCTCCCTTTCTTCCTTCCTCCCTCCTTTTTCTTTTCTTCCTTCCTTCCTTCCTTCTTCCTTCCTCTTTCCTTCTTCCTTCCTTCCTCCTCCCTCCCTCCTCCCCCCTTCCTCCTTCCTTCATTCCTTCCTCCTTCCTTCCTCTTTCCTTCTTCCTTCCTTCCTCCCTCCTTCTTTTCCTCCTTCCTCCCTCCTCCTTTTTCTTTTCTTCCTTCCTTCCTTCTTCTTTCCTCTTTCCTTCTTCCTTCCTTCCTTCCTCCTCCCTCCCTCCTCCCCCCTTCCTCCTTCCTTCATTCCTTCCTCTTTCCTCCTTCCTTCCTCCTCCCTCCCTCTCTCCTCCCCCCTTCCTTCCTTCATTCCTTCCTCCTTCCTTCCTCTTTCCTCCTTCCTTCCTTCCTTCCTTCCTTCCCTCGAGATTCTCCCCATCGTCCACGTGGCCATTGCAGCGGGACAGGCCCAAGAAGGAGAAGACGAAGGAGGAAGAGGAGAGGAAGAAGAGAAGTTGGGGTGCCAAGCAAAGGAAGACCCTCCCCGCCCTGTTTCCGAAGCCTTGGTTGGGGCAGCCTTTTCTTCTCCTCCTTCTGCCGGAAGGCGCATCTCTTCCCTTTCCCTCCCCAAACTTCTTAGTTTGCCCCTTTCCAACTTGAGCAGAGGAGAGCTTTCTTTCCCAAGGCTTGCATATTCTATGCTTTTACACCCACCATATAATTAAAAGTGCATTAACAGGCAGTCTAGATCCAGTTTGACTTCCATTGAACTGTATTATATGTTTATTTGTTTGTTTATTTATTTAGGACATTTTTATTTACCTGCCTATCTACCTTCCTACCTATCAATCCATCTATATCATTTATCTACCTACCTACCTATATCATCTACCTACCTACCTTCCTATCCATCTATATCATTCATATAAATATATAGATATATATCATCCATATAGTGCAGAATGCCTCTGCACTGACCATATAATACAGTTCTTCAAACTGCATTATATGCTTCCATGCTCATCATATAATATAGTTTCACACTGCATCATGTGCTCTGTGTAGACCCAGCCTCAGTTTTCATCATCTGCTTTTCCACTGGCCATATAATAGAGTAGAAATTGCACGGTATGCTCAGTGTAGACCCAGCTTGAGTTCCATTGTACTGCATTATATGTTTCCTACAGTGAGTATATAATACAGTTCACATTGCACTATAGGCTCAGTGTACATCCAGCCTCGGTTTGAACTGCATTATATGTTTCCTACAGTGACTATATAATACAGTTCACACTGTGTAGATTCAGCCTCGTTTTGAACTGCAGTATATGTTTCTACACTGACCATATAATATAGTTGAAAATTGCATGGTATGCTCAGTGTAGACCCAGCTTGAGTTCCATTGAACTGCATTATATGCTTCCACAGTTAGTTCAAACTGCACTACAGGCTGGGTGGAGGCCTGCATTCTAGGGGTCTCTTTATATAATCATATAGTTCAATTTACATTATCTGCTCAGTGTAGAGCCAGCTCAAGACAGTTAATTGTCTCAGAGGTTGAGTTCTTTCTCTCCTTTCTCACTTTGGATGGGAGTATAGTCAGTGTGTTTGTGTGTATAGAGAGACAGATTATATAGAGAGGGGGGGGGGAGGGAGAGAGAGGGGGGTTGGTAGGTAGGTAGATGACAGATATAGGTAGATAGGCAGATAGATGATAGAGATGGATGGATAGATACATAGATAGATAGATAGATAGATAGATAGATAGGTGACGTAGGTAGGTTGGTAGGTACATAGATAATGATATAGGAAGGTAGGTAGGTAGGTAGATAAATGGGTAAATGATATAGACGGCTAGACAGGTAGCTAGATAGGTTGGTAGGTAGGTAAATAGGTAGATGATATAGGTAGGTAATAGATAAATGGGTGGATAGGTAGGTATATAGATAGATGATATAGGTAGGTAGATAGATAAATGGGTGGATGATATTGATTGATAGGTAAGTATAGATGGGTAGGTAGGTAGATGATATAGGTAGGTAGGTAGATAAATGGGTGGATGATATAGATTGATTGGTAGGTAGGTAGATAAATGGGTGGATGATATAGATTGATTGATAGGTAGGTAGGTAGGTAGATAAATGGGTGGATGATATAGATTGATTGATAGGTAGGTAGGTAGGTAGATAAATAGGTGGATGATATAGATTGATAGGTAGGTAGGTAGATAAATGGGTGGATGATATAGATTGATTGGTAGGTAGATAAATGGGTGGATGATATAGATGGGTAGGTAGGTAGATAATATAGGTAGGTAGGTAGACAAATGGGTGGATGATATAGATTGATTGATTGGTAGGTAGGTAGATAAATAGATGGATTATATAGATGGGTGGGTAGGTAGATAATATAGGTAGGTAGGTAGACAAATGGGTGGATTATATAGATAGGTAGGTAGATAGGTAAATAAATAAATGGATGGTTGGATGGATGATATAGATGGATATATAGGTAGGTAGATAATATAGGTAGGTAGGTCGATAATATAGGTAGGTGGGTAGATATATAGCCCAGGATTGAAGAAGTGGTTTCCTCGGAATAGTGGAAAGGAAACCCACAGAAAGCAAAAGGCGCAAAACTTTGCCAAAGTGCCTTCTTCCAATCGAGTGCCGAACTCAGGATCCGGAGAAGGGCGAATTTCTTGCAAGTTCGTCCAGTTTGTTCAACCCTGAAAAGTTCCTTCTTGGGGGGAAGAAGGGAAATGCTTCCTCCCTCCCCAAATGAGGAGTTTCATTCGTTTCTTCTCAGCTAAGGGAAACCATTTCCTAAATTGCGACTCACACTCTCACCAAAAAAACAAACAAAAACAAAACCCAACCTCATTCTTCCCCTCGTGTGCTCCTCGTTCTCTTTTCTTCTACGTCACGCGCGTGACGTCACAAGCGTCCCCTTCCTGCCAAAAAGTTGGAAAGGGAGGAAACTATCTCTGCCTTTCTTTCCCCCCTCTTTTCGGATGAGGAATGCTATTCTTTTCTGGCTGGGTAGAAAAGCTTCTTCCCCCGAATCATGTCGAACTTCTCATTCGAATAGATCAAGGGAAGAGAAGATACAAAAAGAAGAAATGACAACAACAACAACAACAAGGCGGGTGGCTCAGCTGCGGGAAGGTCTTTGTAAATGGCTCTTCCTGGAGTTTCTCCTTTCATTCAAAATTGCCGAAATTTCGGGGTTCGGATAGAGGGACACTTCACCTTCCTCGACGGAGCCCCCAAATGAATTGTATTGTCTTTTCTCCAGTAATTGTCTAATAAAGTTGAGCTGAACTTTCCCGAGAAATCGCCTTTGGGTCGTGCTTCCCCGTTTCCTGAATGACTTCTGTAAAGCTTCCTACTTCCATCCTTACTTCTCTTCTTCTTTCTCCTCTTCTTCCGCTTCCTTGAAAGCCAAGTTTATTTCACCCAACCCTTTGGCCTCCTCTACTGAGAAAGGGTTGCTATTATTATTATTAATATTAATATTACTATTATTTGGTTGCTGAGAGTTTTCCGGGCTGTATGGCCATGTTCCAGAAGCATTCTCTCCTGACGTTTCACCCACGTCTATGGCAGGCATCCTCAGAGGTTGTGAAGTCTGTTGGAAACTAGACAAGGGAGGTTTATATACCTGTGGAGGGTCCAAGGTGGGAAAATTATTATTATTATTATTGGGTTGTTGTGAGTTTCCCGGGCTGTATGGCCACGTTCCAGAAGCATGCTCTCCTGACGTTTTGCCCACATCTATGTCAGACATCATCTGGGGTTATGAGGTATATTGGGAACTAGGAAAGTGAGGTTTATATATCTGTGGAATGTCCAGGATGGGATTATTATTATTATTATTATTATTATTATATTAATGGGCGTGAAAGTCCTACAGGAAACTAGTGAGGTTTATATATCTGTGGAATGTCCAGGGAGGGGGGGATTATTATTATTATATTAATGGGCATGAGAGTCCTACAGGAAACTAGTGAGGTTTATATATCTGTGGAATGTCCAGGATGGGATTATTATTATTATTATTATATTAATGGGCATGAGAGTCCTACAGGAAACTAGTGAGGTTTATATATCTGTGGAATGTCCAGGGTGGGATTATTATTATTATTAATGGCCATTCAGCCCAGAAAACTCACCACAACACAATAATAATAATAATAATAATAATTAGTCATAGTAGTGAGGTTTATATATCTGTGGAATGTCCAAGGTGGGATGATAATAATAATAATAGGGTTGCAGTGTGTTTTCTGGCCTGCATGGCCATGTTCCAGAAGCATTCTCTCCTGATTAAAATAATCACCCACATCTATGGCAGCCATCCTCAGAGGTTGAGAGATCTGGTGGAGAGATCTGGTGGAAACTAGGCAAGTGAGGTTTATATATCTGTGGAATGTCCAGGATGGGATTGTTATTATTATTATTATTTTAATGGACATGAGAGTCCTATAGGACTAGAAGGGTGGGACCCCATTGATATCACTCCATTTGTCTTGGTTAGAAAGTTTTCAAAAATGGAAGTGGTTTGTATTCCTGTGCTTTTTCTGACCAAAGGGGCTGGACTAGATGGCCTCTGGTGCCCATTCCCAACTCCAGGAGGCAATGGGCTTTGCTTGTGGTGTTGAGACTGTTTGAATCCCAGCTTTGGCTCTGTTTCTAACCAAACTGCCATCCCCCCCCCCCCCCATCTTTTGTAAAGTTTGTGGGAAAGGAAGGATCATTCAGGGAAAATGGAGCTTGTTCAATCCTTGAGGCCACTGTCGTCACACTAGAGACTGAATCCACTTAAAATCCGGTTTCTGCCTCCTGCAGAATTCTGGGGTTTGTAGTTTATGGAGGAGCCTATAACAGCCCCCCCCCCCCCAACTACAAACCCCAGAATTCTGCAGGAGACAGAAACCGGATTTTAAGTGGATTTTTCTCTAGTGTGATGAAGATATTGACAGCCTAATGTAGGAAAGTCTGATACTTTCCAAACCAAACCTTCTGCCCTTTGGATCATGGGATTGGGGTATGAATCCCCTCCAACAGCTGCCCCCAAACACGCCCTATATTTGCTTTGCTGTGGGTGCTCCTGCTTTTAGGCCTGGTGCAAAAGTTCAAGAAGTAACTTACAAATCCCAGTGAGAGACAGACACCCATAGGATCTTTTTATAGGATCTTGCAGGGGGGAGAAAGAAATGAAGCACAAAAGAGACTTCTCTGGTTAGGAAGTGATTATTATTATTATTATGTGCCTCCAGGAGGAGGATTTGCAATGGCAAAGACCCACGTTTCTGTGTCCCCTACTTTTCCTAAAATATTATTATATGAGAGGGACTTTTGAAAAATGGTCTAGTAGCAGCTCCGCCCACACTGTCGTGACAAAGGCGTGATGAGGAGAACTGTGCCTTCTGTGGCGTTTGGCCCCAGGTGAGAACGTAGATATAAAATGTGGGTCTAGAAAGGGAGGCTGGGTCCACACTGCCATCGGATTGGATTAGGTGGCAGGGCGGACTCCTCTCACCCGCTAAAATCTGCGTTATGTGGTCAGTGTAAACCATCGCAATACAGTTCTAACTTTCCGCATATAATATTAAAAAATAATATTTTTTTGTTCTAAGAGAAAGCAAGCACTAGCTCTCTTTCCTCCACATTCATTTGCGAGATTGATTCCAGTCTTTTCCCAAGGGAAGAAAATCCTGGAACACACACACACAAATATATACACACACACACACACACACGCCGATATATATATATATATATATATATATATATATAGATAGTATTTGTGTGTGTTTGTGTGCAAACACACACACACCAGGAGATTTATATATATATATAAATATATATAGTATTTGTGTGTGTTTGTGTGCATATATTTATATATGTGTGTGTGTTCCAGGATTTTCTTCCTGGAACACACACACACAAATACACACACACACACACACACACACCAGGATATATATATATATATATATATATATATATATATATATATAGAGTATTTGTGTGTGTTTGTGTGCATATATTTATATATATGTGTGTGTGTGTGTGTGTGTTTCCTGGAAATATTAAATATATGTGTGTGTGTGTGTGTATAATATTATATTTATATGTGTGTGTGTATTTCCTGGAAATATATACACACACGCACACACACAAATATTATATATGTGTGTGTGTGTGTGTGTATGTGTGTATATACACACACACATACACATACATATCCCTGGAATATATTTATACGTGTGTGTGTGTATTTTTCCCCCAGGAATATATATATTCCTGGAAATAAATATATATATAATATTTATATGTGTGTGCCAGGATATATATATATATATATATATATATATATATATATATATATATATATTCCAGGAAGATAGATAGATATATGCACACACACACACACATACATATACGCACATACAGAAAGACATACAGGATTGTGTTCATATATATATTCTTTTCTGTTAGTCTGTATGTGTGTGTATATACACACACATACACAGGAATATAAAATATATCTACACACAGGAATATATACAATACAATATCTACACATTCTGAAATATACAATATAATACAATAGAATATATATCTACATACACGGTAGTGTGTATATATACATACATACATATATACAGACACGTGCGTGTGCGTGACGACTAATAGCAAAGCAATGCGGAATGCTGCTTCCAAAGCCAGGGCGAATCCTTCTTTGGGAAACTTGGGGCGTCTTTCTTTTCCCCTTTTTGTGCCGAGTTTCTTAGCACAGCAAGGGCGCTTTCCCATCCAGCTCAACAACCACACAGCCTCTTCCTTCTCCTCCCGCCTTTTGGGCCCAAAAAAGGGAACCTCTTTCCAATAGAAAGTCTTTTGATCCGGGAGCCGAGTTGGTGTTTCGGTTCCCCGGCAGTTCTGTGCCACTCCGGTGGATCTTTACGTAGGAAAAAAGGGACTATTGATTGAACGCAGCTCCCATGAAACCAGCTTCGAAGGAGGGCGGCCCCGCGACAGGCGAGAGCCCAGGAATCCGCACCAGGTTTGTTGTGCCCTCGTCCCAGGCTGAGCCTCCACTGCCCTGGATCCTTAGAATAGATTATCTGGCAGTGGAGACTCCTAGAATCCATTTGAAAGCAGACCACACTAAGGAAAAGTGTTCTCTTCCTGGTTAGAAAGTGTGATTTCCTACTGAATTGTGCGGTCCATACTTTGAAAGTTGTTGTTCTCCTTCACAAAGGACCACAAACTCGGTTGAATTGGTTGAAGAGAGGAGGCGTTCATTGAAAAGCCCGCAAAAACAAAGTTTGGGCAGCTGAACAAAGTTTCCCTGTGGTTTTTATGGTGAGCTGGTTAGAAAAGGGCATTGATAACAAAAATCGTGTTACAGAGCCATTTCGGCTCCTTCTACAATGCATACAATCCAGATTATTCATCTGATCCACATTATCTGCTTTGAGTTTACACTGATTTATAATCCGGTACAAAGCAGATAATCCGGATTTTATATGGCAGTGTAGAAGGGGCCGTAGGGAGAGATATAAAGTGGGGTATAAATAAACATAATAAACATAATAATAATGTAAACTGGGATCTGATTCTGGGGCTGGATCTATACTGTCTTATATTTCAGGATCTCATCCCAAATTATTTTATCCAAAATTATTTGGCAGTGTGGACTCATATAATCCAGTTCAATGCAGATAATCTGGGATCAGATCCTAGGCTATAGGGCAGTGTAGATCCAGTCCAGACAATGATGAAGAAGAGGAGGAAGAAGAGGAGGGGAAAAGAGAAGGAGGGGAGGAGGAAGTAAAGGAAGAAGAAGAGAAGGAGCATGAAGAAGAGGAATAGGAGAGGAGGAGGAAGTAAAGGAAGAAGAGAAGGAGGATGAAGAAGAGGAAGAGGAGAGGAGGAGAAAGGAGAAGGAGAGGAGGAGGAAGTAAAGGAAGAAGAGAAGAAGGATGAAGAAGAGGAAGGGGAGAGGAGGAGAAAGGAGAAGGAGAGGAGGAGGAAGTAAAGGAAGAAGAGGAGGGGAAAGGAGGAAGTAAAGGAAGAAGAAGAGAAAGAAGAGGAGAAAAGATAGGAAGAAGAGAAAAGGGTGTAAAGGAAAAAGAGGAGGAAGAAGAGGAGGAAGAAAAGGGAGACGGGGAAAAGGAGGAAGTAACGAAGAAGAAGAGAAGGAGAAAGAGGAGGAGAAAGAAAAGGAAGAAGAGGAAGAAGAGAAGGAGGATGAAGAAGAGTAAGAGAAGTGGAAGAGAAAGAGGGAGAGGAGGAGGTAGAAAAGGGAGTAGAAGAGAAGGAGGAATAAGAGGAAGAATAAAAGAGGCTTCTTGGGCATTTCTCCTGGCAAAGGCAGGGTGAGGCTGAGGAAGACTCGGAACAAGGAAAGAGTTCCCTTCTTCTCCTCCTTCCTTGGCTTCCCTTCTCTTCCCCAAGTGGCCTACATACAGGTCTCTTGTCTCTTAGTCCCATTTTTTTGCGCCTTCCTTTTGCAAACCTTCCGCAAAGGAGGCTGCGAAGTCCCTTCTCGGGATCCCTAAAAATCCTAGAAAGAAGAGGGAAAGGCGAGGCGGGATTGTCGCGGCTTTTAGGGGTCAGGCTACTTGTAGATTTTGGCAGCCTTTTTCGGCGACAGGACTGCTCTTTCTGGCTACTACAGGTGCCTTTCGGTTGGAGCGAGGAGCCAAGGCTGCTCTCTCTCCCAAAAAGCTCTTTCCCCCTGCTGCAGCCTCAGCCCTCGCCCTCTTCCCCCAAATCCAAGCAAGCAAGAAAGAAGAAAGGGAGAGAGAGAAGGAGGAGAGAGAGGCAGGGCAAGACCCTTGAACAGGAGCCACACTGCAGAAGGGAAACAAGTGGGTGCGTCGTCGGGAAACACACCCATAGTTTCAAAACAAAATAAAAAAACTTCTCTTTCCAATGTTGAAACCCCAAGGGCGTTAAAGGCTGGCACACAACCACACACACACACTCCTCAAAGTCGTCCGATGTCCTTCCAAAGTAGATTATGGGCATCTCGGGAACTCTGGCGGGGGGACTGGCAAGAGGGAAAGCTCACTTGGAGTGTGTGTCTCTTGAAAAGGCAACACACACACACACAGATCATTCCTTCCTTGATAGGTCTGGGTTTGCATGAGAAAGAATCCTGTAAAACAGGGGGGCGGGCGGGGGGGTCCGAAAGGGCAGGACTTCTGGGTGGCTGAATATCCCCACATTAATAGGAGACCTCCCTAACAGGAGAGTGAGCCAGCCATCCTTTCCTTCCTTCCTTCCTTCCTTCCTTCCTTCCCCTTCCTTCCTTTCTTTCTTCCTTCTTCCTTCCTTCCTTCCCTCCTCCCTCCCTCCTTTATTTTCTTTTATTCCTCCTTCCTCCTTCCTCCCTCCCTTCTTCCCTCCTTCCTCTTCTTCCCTCCTTCCTCCTCCCTCCCTTCCTCCTTCCCCCCTTCCTTCCTCCATCCCTCCCTCGTACACCTTCCATCCTCCCTCCTCCTCCTTCCTTCTTTTATTTCTTCATTCCTTCCTTCTTTCCTGCCTTCCTCCTTCATGTCTTCCTTCCTTCCTCCTACTCCTCCTTCCATCCTTCCTTTCTCCCCCTTCATCCCTCTTCTTTCTCCTTCCTTCCTTCCTCTTCCCCCCTCCTCCTCTCTCCCTCCCTCTTACATCTTCCTTCTTTCCTGCTCCTTCATTTTTTCCTTCCTCTTCCTCCCCCCCCTCCCTTCCTCTTCCTTCTCCTCTCTCCCTCCTCCTTCCTCCCTCCCAGCCTCCTTTCCTTTCTTCCTCCTCCTCCTTTTCTTCTGTCCTCTTCCTCCTCCCATCCTTCCTTGCTCTCCTCCTCCCTCCTTTCCTTCCCCCTCCTTCCCTCCCCCTCCTCCATTTCTCCCTTCCTCTTCCTTCCTCCCTTCCTCCTCCTCCTTTACTTCCTTCTTTTCTTCCTCGCTCTCTCCCTCCTACACTTTCCTTCCTCCCTGCTCTTTTGTTTTTGCCTTCCTCTTCCTCCTCCCATCCTTCCTTGCTCCCCTTCCTTCCTTCCTGCCTTCCATCCTTTTTGTTTTCCTCCTCCTTCATTTCTCCCTTCCTTTTCCTTCCTTCCTTCCTTCCTTCTTTCCTTCCTTCCTACCTTCTTGTTTTCCTCCTCCTTCATTTCTCCCTTCCTTCCTTCCTACCTTCTTCTTTTCCTCCTCCTTCATCTCTCCCTTCCTTTCCTTCCTTCCTTCCTTCCTACCTTCCTTCCTTCCTACCTTCTTGTTTTCCTCCTTCATTTCTCCCTTCCTTTTCCTTCTTTCCTTCCTACCTTGTTGTTTTCCTCCTCCTTCATTTCTCCCTTCCTTTACCTTCCTTCCTTCCTTCCCTCCCTCTCTCCTCCCTCCCTCCCTCCCTTCCCACCTACACATATCAGAGGAAAAAAATAAACACATATCTGAATTCAACACAAAATTCTGTAAGAATGACCTAAAATTATATCTGATGAAAAATAGTTATTGACTTGTGTTATCTGCATACACAGCCCTTTTTTGTGGAAAATATTTTAAAATATTTTTTTATTATTTAAAACTTCCCACCCCCTCCACCCATCACCCAGGCCTCATACTTCTTTTATATCGTTATCCATGAGCACACTTTTCTTAATTTCTGTACAATATTCAAATTGGCTTTGCTGCTTTTTATCCATTCCAGATAAACTATGCATTTACCTTTGATTTTAACTCTTAACCAGTTCATAGGGAGAGATATGTATGGTCAGGTAAGTTGGATCAGAGCCATTTATACGATAAAGCCAGCACTTGGAGTTGACGTAACAGGAGAATTATATATTTTTAAATTTTACTTCACTTATATACTGCTTTTCTCACCCCAGAGGGGGAATCAAAGTGGTTTCCAACATAATTATGGCAAAATTTAATGCCTCACATACAGAAACCTAACATAATGATAATAGCATACAATTATCAATTAAATCATAAAACACAACATCATTTAACATTAAAACATGGAATTAAAAACATATAATTAAAATCACACAATCCAACGATCGTAGTCCAGGCCAAATCTATTCACATAATTCCTGCTCATTCCTTGTACTGTTTATAGCCAAGTTTTCACTCTTCTTCTGAAAGCCAAGAGGGAGGGCTCTGATCTAATTTTGTTGGGGAGTGTGTTCCGTAACTGAGGGGCCACTACTGAGAAGGTCCTGTCTCTTGTCTCCATCAATCACACTTGTGAGGGAGGTGGAACTGAGAGCAGATGATCTTAATCTCTGAGATGGTTCGGAGATACCTTCAGACAGTTAAGCCGGTCTGAGTCCCTCTTTCGAGGTAAGAAGATCAGGATATAAAAGTTTTAAATAAATAAATAATAAGCTGGACCAGAACCATTTAGGGCAGTGTTTCACAACCTGAGGGTTGGAACTGCTGGGGAAGGGGTCACAAGGGGGTGTCAGAGGAGTCACCAAAGACCACCAGAAAACACAGTATTTTCTGTTGGTCATGGGGGTTCTGTGTGGGAAGTCTTGTGTGGGAAGTCCTATTGTTGGTGGGATTCAGAATGCTCTTTGATTGTAGGTGAACTATAAATACCAGAGACTACAACTCCCAAATGTTGAGGTTTATCTTCCCCAAACTCTCCCAGTGTTCAAATTTGGGCATATTGAGTATTTGTGCCAAGTTTGGTCCAGATCTATTATTGTTTGAGTCCACAGTGCTCTCTGGATGTAGGTAAACTACAACTCCAAAACTCAAGGTCAATGCCCATCAGGCTCTTCCAGTATTTTCTGTTGGTCATGGGGTTTCTGTGTGCCAAGTTTGGTTTGATTCCATCATTGGTGGAGTTCAGAGTGCTCTTTGATTGTAGGTGAACTATAAATCCCAGCAACTACAACTCCCAAATGACAAAATCAATCCCTCTCCTTAAACCTACCAGTATTCAAATTTGGATGTATTGGGCATTTTGTGCCAAATTTGGTCCAGTGAATGAAAATACATCCTGCATATCAGATATTTATTTACATTACAATTCATAACAGTAGCAAAATTACAGTTATGAAGTAGCAACAAAAATAATTTTATGGTTGGGGGTCACCACAACATGAGGAACTGTATTAAGGGGTCGCGGCATTAGGAAGGTTGAGGACCACTGGTCTAGAATATTGTGGTGAGGATCACAAGGGGAGTATATTTTTTGTCATCAGTATAGACCAGGCCCGGGCAAACTTCGGCCCTCCAGGTGTTTTGGACTCCAACTCCCACAATTCCTAACAGCCTAGTGGCTGTTAGGAATTGTGGGAGTTGGAGTCCAAAACACCTGGAGGGCCGAAGTTTGCCCGGGCCTGGTATAGACAAACCATAGACGTTGCTCACAGATGACTGTAGAGTTTTGGCACAACCTCTTTGTGAATCTTTCACCCCTAAAAGAACTGCAAAACCTTTTCTACAATGGATGAGTTCTGATTGTAAACCCAACCTTTTTAATCTGCTGTTAATGAATGAATCAAATCAATGGCTATTAGAGCTTTCAAACTTTAATTGAAGGAGCATCCTATGCACCTTCCTCCAAAGCGTCACTTAGAGCCGCTGTCATTCACTTGAGCTGATCACCACGCCATAGGAATTAAAAAAAGACCCACTTTATTCATAAGAAATTACAAATGTCTCGGTTGAGTCTGAAAGCATTAATTGATTAATCAGAACGATGATTTGATGAGTTAATTAACTGCAAATTAAATCATGCTTTCATGGAAATTCTATATGCTGGTGCAGAGGGGGGAAAAAGTTCAGCAGTTAACGGGAAAGACTGAATGGAGCTGAAAGCTTATTCAACACACACACAAAATCCATCTCTTCTCTATATTAGGTGGGGGAAACAGAAAAAAGAATCCTAAAATACAGTATCCTTAGTGCCCCCCCCTTCTCTCAGCATTACTTTGTGAACGAAGATTCTTAGGAAAGACTCATCCCACGCTTTTTACAAGCACATTGATGACTGAAAAGGCCAATCTGAGATAGGCAAGTTTGGTTGCAGAAAGCACAGCAGAAAGTCTCCTTGGGTGATGTTGTTTCCAAGTTGCAGTTCTTTCTGCGTTGTCGTTTCTCTTCTAGACCCATTCAGCGTGCCTTCTCGAAAGAGGCTGCAGCATTGTGGATCGTGCATCTCCGTGCCTCCCGGTGTGAGTCCAGGGTGGACCATTGTTGGTGATCAATCTGGCCGAGCCTGAGATGTTGTTTCAGGGAGTCCTTATACAGGTCCTTCTCAAAAAATTAGCATATAGTGCTAAAGTTCATTGTTTTCCATAATGTAATAATAAAAATTAAACTTTCATATACTGTATTTTCAATTCATTGCACACCAACTGAAATATTTCAGGTCTTTTTTTGTTTTAATACTGATGATTTTGGCATACATATCTCAAAAAATTAGCATATTCCATCCAACCAAATATGCTAATTTTTTGAGACAGTATTTTTGGGTTTTCAGGAGCTGTATGCCAAAATCATCAGTACAAAACAAAAAAAGACCTGAAATATTTCAGTTGGTGTGAAATATATGAAAGTTTAATTGTTATCATTACATTATGGAAAACAATGAACTTTAGCACTATATGCTAATTTTTTGAGAAAGACCTGTATCTCTTTTTGGGGATGCGCCTCTTGCACTGACCCGTGGTGAGTTCACTATAGAGTAGTATCTTTGGGAGGCGGTGGTCCTCCATCCTAGAGATGTGCCCTGCCCAGCGCAGCTGTGTTCTCAATAGCATGGCCTCAATGCTGGTGATCCCTGCTTGCTCAAGGACAGCAACATTCATCACATAGTCAGTCCACTGTATATTTAGGATTGTGCGAAGACAGCGCTGATGGAAGCGTTCGAGGAGTCATGGGTGTTGGCGATAGGTGACCCATGTTTCAGACCATGTTTCAATTATTATAATATTTATAATATTTAAAAGCGTATTTGAGGGACCGTCTCACCCCATATTGCCCTCCAAGATCACTTCGGTCTGAGGACTCCAATCTCCTGGAGATACCTTCAGCTAAACTCGCAAGGCTGACTGCTACCCGCCGGAGGGCGTTCTCTGTCATAGCACCTACGCTGTGGAACGCCTTCCCGGCCGGAACTCGGGCTATGAAGGACTTGCTCCCGTTTAGACGGGCCTGTAAAACATACCTGTTTAAGCAGGCCTTTGTTGAGTAAGTCCTGCCCATGCCCCGCCATCTATTCGTTCTTCTGAGGATGATGTGCTGTTCATTGTTTTAACTGTGTTATTAATTACTGTACTGCTGTTGTTTTTAATTGTTTTTAACTGCTTATTGCCTGTATTTTACTGTGCCCTTCGGCTCCTGTAAGCCTCAGGGAGTCGGCGGCATAGAAGCCTGAATAATAAATAAATAAATAAATAATATAATTATTATAATATTATATTATTATTATTATATAATAATAATAAACTTTATTTATAACCCGCCTCCATCTCCCCAAAGGGGACTCGGTGCAGCTAACATGAGGTCAAGCCCAAAAAACAATAAAACACAGTTGAACATAAAACAGCAAAAGAAGTAAACAAAATCATAACAAAATATATAAAATGACAAATAAGATAAACAATATAGCAACACATAATATAATATCACTGTTTTTGTAACAGAATTACAGTTTCAGATCTGGGGGAAATCAATGCAAACTATACCAAGGTTGCTACTCTTCCTTGCATCGAGTTATTATTATTATTCCTACTCTTCCTTTGTTGTTGTTGTTGATTCGTTTAGTCACTTCCGACTCTTCGTGACCTCATGGACCTGCCCACGCCAGAGCTCCCTGTCTTCCTTCCATCAATATAAAACCCTTTTCCTGGCCTGATAGGCTTCTATGTTATAGTTCTACTTTGAAGGCTTTTTTGTTTGGTTGCATGCTGCAAGTCGCTTCTAGTGTGAGAGAATCAGCTGTCTACAAAGACATTGCCCAGGGGATGCCTGGATGTGTCATAATCCTGTGGGGAGGCTTCTCTCATGCTGCATTATCACAGGACGTCTACACCACTGGATAAATTGTACTGTTTAGCTGGTATTGCACCTCCTGACATCCACTGGGTAGTAGCAGCCAATAATGAAATGACCAAAGCAGTGACATGTCCGGCCCATCCCCTGTTCAGATATCAGCCAAGAAGCCAATGCCTTAAATCAAGAAATAGCTTCCTAAGATCTACAGATATACTTGCAGGAACACTTCAGCAAGCGAGAGTCCAAAAGTGGCAGGCTAAAAACCCAGGACCTCAATCTACGACAAAGTCCTGAGGTTACAGAATAAAAATGGACCATTATAGTCAACAGGTGTGAGATCTCGTATTTAAATGAATCCAAATTAAATCAACGGCCTTCCAATAACAAAAATGAGCAGGCCATGCCTGAACTTTTTTCCTTTGCTGATAACATTAAAAAAATTCAGTTTCATGTACAAAGACAATTCTTTGTTTGTCAGTGTGGGATCCATCTTAAAGTGTGTATTGTACAACACAATAACACAACTACAGGTTGAAATGCTACTACCTTAATGTCTTAAGAGCCTGCTACTTTATTCCCTGCATGCGCAGATCAGGCCTTAAATAGAAAAATGGAGGAGATGCTCATATGTTGGACTCCAACTCCCAACATTCCTCACTATTGCTTCTTCTGGCTAAGGTTAATGGAAGTTGCAGTCCAACCATATCAGGAAGGCCACTCTTTGCAGACCCTGGCTTTTCTGTGAATTGCTATGTAATACCTTTTTTACCAACGTAAATTTTCCATGGGATGGCATTTCAGAATACAGTCCTATCAACTACTTTGTCAGCCTTTCGAGATCCAATTTAAAGAAGGTATATATGGACCCCTGTGATGCAGAGGGTTAAACCACTGAGCTGCTGAACTTGCTGACTGAAAGATCGGCAGTTCAAATCCGGGGAGCGGGGTGAGCAACCGCTATTAGCCCCAGCTTTTGCCAAACTAGCAGTTCAAAAACATGCAAATGTGAGTAGATCAATAGGTACTGCTTCTGCGGGAAGGTAACCGTGTTCCATGCAGTCATGCCGGACACATAACCACGGAGGTGTCCACAACCTTTACCTTTATCTATCTGGACCAAATTTTTCTCACTGCTATGAAAAGCATTTATCTCCAAAATGTAAGCATTTCTAAATCTCTCCCTCTCCCTCCCTCCCCCCCCCTCCTCATTCTCTCTCCTGATTTTGGGAAATTAGTTCTTCTGTGGCTGGTGTAAAATTGTCTGTTATTGCTTATGTATAAGACAATTTCCCAACCAGTGTGCTGTGGCACACTAGTGTGTCGTGAGCGATCATCAGGTGTGCCGTGGGAAATTGGAACCTCCAATACCCTTTCTTCCCCCTCCTGCTGAACACTTTTTCTTCTCCACTCGCGCTCCGTTCTTCCCAGCCTCGCTCTGCTCGCTTTGCCTTGCTTTGCTCAGGAGGGGAGAGGGGAGGGAGGAAGACGTGACCCGCGCGGCCGCTACTGCACAGACTTGCCCCACGTCTTCCTCCCTCCCCCTCCCCTCCTGAACACACTCACGCTGCCCCCTCAGATCAAAATGGCGGCAGAAGCGGCATTGTGAGCAAAGTGAGGCAAAGTGAGCAGAGCGAGGCTGGGAAGAAGGGAGCCCGAGTGGAGAAGAAAAAGTAAGTGTTCGGTGGGAGGGGGAAGAAAGGGCGCGAAGAGGAAGGGGGAGGAAGAGGTCTCTGTCAAAAGCTGGCATGGGCAAACTTGGACCTTCCAGGTGTTTTGGACTCCAACTCCCACCATTCCTAGCAGCCTCCGGCCCTTTTGCTTTCCCCCCTCAGCCACTTAAGCAGGAAAGGGCCTCAGGCTGTTAGGAATGGTGGGAGTTGAAGTCCAAAGCACCCAGAGGGCCAAAGTTGTCCCATGCCTGTTTTAGGGACCTTAAAGTGGCGAGCCTCCTTCCACCATTGTGATTCTGGATAGAAAACAAACAACAACATAACATAACATTGTTTGAGTCCACAGTGCTCTCTGGGTGTAGGTGAACTACAACTTCCAAACTCAAGGTCAATTCCCAAGCAAACCCTTTCAGTACTTTCTGTTGGTAATAAGAGTTCAATATGCCAAGTTTGGTTCAATTCCGTTGTTGCAAGAGTTCAGGATGCTCTTTGATTGTGTGTTAACTATAAATTGAACCTGAACAAGATCGTAGTTTAAAGCTAAAAAATTGCTGATCTTCTTTTGGACAGTTTTTGGTTATCTGTTGACATTGCTCCTGTTTTGAACCACATATCTGTGTGAGGTGAGCTTCTCTAGCTTGATTGCAATAAAAACTAAATACACAGAGGGACTGACAGCTGTTGAGCAAGACCTTTCTGCCATTCCTGCCAGGATATCTATGTTGTGTTCATCAAAACAGACCCAGGTTTCACACTGAGTGTATAAATACATTTAAAAACATATTAACTATATGTATTACTGTGTTAGAGTGACATTTTGTGTCATTTTGGTTGGTGGTGTGCCCCAGGAATTTGTAAATGTAAAAAATGTGCTGCGGTTCAAAAACACGGAGTTATATTGATTGTATTGTTTTATTATTTCCTGTTGTGTTGTTATTATGTGTCATTGGGCTTGGCCTCATGTAAGCCGCCCCAAGTCCCCTTGGGGAGATGGTGGCAGGGTATAAAGTGTCATTATTGTTGTTGTTATTATTATTATTATTAGTTGGTGCATTCCTCTAAGCCATTTCAGTTTATGGCAACCCTAAAGCAAACCTATTGTGAATTTTTCTTGTTTCAAAAAGTCCTTTGTTCATCTATTTAGCAGTGCCTTTGTGCCCAATTGATTTCATTCCAAAAGATCTGACCCATTCAACAGGTCTTTTGCTTTCTTCTGTGGCTGAGATAGTGTGACTTGCCCTCGGTCTTATGCAGTGGGTTTCTGGAATGCAAACCCTAGCCACCGATGTCTTAGTACATACCCAAATCCCTATAGCATTCTGACCTGTGCAAGTACATTAGTAGATACAAATGGTATGCAAATAGTTTTTTGTGCTAGAAGGATTTTTGCCTTTGCTATTGATTAGCAGAGAGCTTTCTTTCCTTTCCAAGTCTGATTTGCCAGAGCTTTTAAACCGTGGCAGCGTCAGATTAAAAAAAGGCTCATATTCTCTATGCAGGTGAACTCTGATAATGGTAATAAATAAAAACAACCCTCCAATGCACCTTCCTAATGTGATGGAGATGAAATGTGCATCCCGACCCATTATCTGGGGCTACTTTGCATTATTGTCCTCAGCGTAATGATGCTCAGGTGGTAGCTATATTCACTGGATCAATAAAGAGGGGTGCATTTATTTATCACTTTGTCTCTTACCTTTTCTCCAAAGGGTTCCGAACGAAGAGTAGATGCAAGACCCTACCCATTTTAGTTGTTTTGTGTTTAATTATCTTTGCAGAAACAGCAAGAAAAAGGTAAGGCTGAAAAATAGTCCTTTGGCCCATTTAACCTATTCAGACCCTTGGCATACAAGAGAAGTTGGGATATAGGGTCCCAAACATCCTCTTCTTTCCAATGAATGGCTCAGATCTTTTGGATGGAAGCCAACTGCGCTCAAAGTCACTGCTAGACAGATTATTATTATTTGATACCCAGTAAGATTAGTACGCAGCAAACAAGATCACCATGCGAGTATCAGCGAATAATGTGTGCAGATCCGAGTAAGGTGGCCTTTTGCAAGTGACAGATGGTAATTTCATTTATTTATTTATTTACTTTGCTTCTATACCGCCCCTCTCAGCCCGAAGGCGACTCGAGGCGGAGTACATATGGCAAGGACTGCCCAAGATAAACACATCAACAGTTACCAAACACAATTACATCATATACAAATTAACAATTAAAATTAAACACAATATCAGCGTCTCATTATTAAATCAATTTCCAATTGCGGCGGCGTCGTTCTTTAGGTCTCAATTAATAATCATACTACATCTGCAAATGCCCGGTCAAATAGCCATATTTTGACCTTCTTGTGAAATGTCTGGAGGGAGGGGGCTGATCTGAAGGGCGTTCCAAAGCCCAGGAGCCACCACTGAAAAGGCCCTGTCTCTCGTCCCCACCAATCGCGCCCAGTAAGGTGGCCTTCTGCAGCTGGCAAGTGGTGATTTTGTCAGTGCCGATTGTGTTTAAGTGCAGGCCAAGGTCTTTAGGCACTGGGACCATCTTGACTGGCTTGTGCCAGAGTCTTTGCAGTTCGATCTTTAAATCCTCATATCGTATCAGCTTTTCCAGTTGTTTCTCTTCAATCCTATTATTATTATTATTATTTTGAAGCAAGCTGAATGCATTTTGGCCTGTATAAACGGGGTTTTCTCTTTTCTTCAGAGGCTACGTATAAAAAATCATAATACATTTCAGTTTTTGTATATTGCTCAAACGTTATGCATCAGTTTTAAATTGTCAATGTTTATCTGCATTTTATTGCTGTTAGGGGCAATCTTTGTTGCTTCTATTTTGGTAAAGGTAAAGGTTTCCCCTTGACGTTAAGTCTAGTCGTGTCCAAATCTCGGGGTTGGTGCTCACCTCCATTTCTAAGCCGAAGAGCTGGCATCGTCCATAGACACCTCCAAGGTCATGTGGCCAGCATGACTGCATGGAGTGCCGTTACCATGCCACAGAAGCAGTACCTATCGATCAACTCACATTTGCATGTTTTCGAACTGCTAGGTTGGCAGAAGCTGGGGCTAACAGTGGGAATTCAACCCGCTTCCCGGATTCAGTAGCTCAGTGGTTTAACCCATTGTGCCACCAGGTGCTCCTCTATTTTGGTACATATATTTTAATAATGCTGTGTTTTATCGGTCTGTTTTAAAGGCATTGTACCTTGCCTTGAGACATGTGAGGCAAGTAACAATTGTTGTTATTGTTGCTGTTATTATTATTATTATTCCATCCCTGCCTTGGGGAAAATCTAGTAATAGTAGTAATAACAACAATACACCAATAATATAATTATTAATGTGCAATCTAACACCATAATTTTTTAGAGCTGAAAATTTTGTTGCATTTATTGGATTGATAAAAAAACTAGAAAACCAAGTTCAATTTTTAAATATATATATATAATCTTAATTAAAGATTTTTTTAAAAAAGAAAATTCCTTTTACATAGAAAGTGGGAGATCAATGTGTTTAAAGAAAAGTAGGAAATAAAGATAGGGGGAAAGGAAGGGGGAAAAAGGGAAAAAAGGTTGACTTCCATCTATTCCTCTTTCTCTAGTAATTTTTTTAAAAAAATAATTGAATATGTATCTCACCTCCCAAATTTTCTGCTGTTTTATTGCATATTGGCATGTAAGGGTTTTAAGCAATATACAAAAATTGAAATATTATTATGTTTTATAGAAATATTATTGCATAATCATGTTCTTTGGGTTTTTAATTTGGCATTTCTGTTCGTATTTGTTTTGAGAGAGGCCCTGTAGAAGGTAATTGAAATGTATAAATAGGCAGATGTAATAAACCTTCATCAGGCACTTGGAGACGTAGTTCCCCAGGTTTCCCTGTGGAATGTGCTCTCCAACATTTGCTTCTTCTTAATGTCCCAAAGACACCAGATTCCGTATAATATTTAATTGTAACACCAACCACACACACACACACACACACACACAGAGCTTTGGATCACATAGGGAAGGGTGCCCTTGTAGTGTTTCCTTTGTTGTCTGTGTCCCGGTTCAGAAGATTTCGTTTCACTTTCTCTCCCTGTGAGAATTGGATTTTTAAGAATTTGGCTTGTTGTGGAAACAAGGACTGGAGAAAAAGATTCAGTGGAGACCCCTTTTCCCCTGATAATAACTCTTTCAGGCATGGATTTCCCTTCTGATGGGTGGATTCTTCTAACTTCCTGTTGTCTCAGCCCCTTTCTTAACTGTGAGTCATTTGTAAATTGGATGTTTATAACTCGGGGACGGCCAGTAAATGTGCAATCCCTGACAATTTGCTTTCTGTCATATTTGCATTTGGATAAATTTTAAAAGTCAACTGAAATGAAATCCTCACCAGTAGTGTAGCGGGTTAAACCGCTGAGCTGCTGGACTTGCTGACCGAAAGATCGGCAGTTTGAATTTGGGGAGCAGGGTGAGCTCCCGCTGTTAGCCCCAGCTTCTGCCAACTTCTTCTTGGCTTTTCGTCGTGAATGAAGATCCAGGAAGGACTCATCCTACGCTTTCTACAAGCGTGTTGATGATTTGGAGGTTGGATGTGTCCTTCGAGCCTGTGCACTGGACCTTTCTGGTGGCGCGCAGTGTGCACAGAATGGCCTCACCCTTTAAACCAAAGGTTAATCTGCCGGAGCCTAGCAAGCTGGGATGGTGGCAGCGAGGTCCTCAGGTCATAGGTTTGGTTCGAGTTTCCTTCTCTTAGATGGTTGACCTTACAGGGTTAGATGAGCACCATCAGCCCGGGTTTTAAATCTTCTCCTAGGGTGGTTGCCAAAAGCCTAGAGAGCACAACCTTTGTCAGACCCTTCGGTTGTGACCTGTCTGGCATGGGAGGCCCTACTGGTGGCTATTATGCCACCGCCAGCATAGCTCGCAACTTCATTAGGGTACACAAGCCTCTCCCTCACAACAAGGGGGCGCCAACGTAGAGGAACCTAGCAGTTTGAAAACATGCCAATGTGAATAGATCAATAGGTACCACTTTTGTGGGAAGCTAACAGTGCGCTATACAGTCATGGTGGCCACATGACCTTGGAGGTGTCTATGGACAATGCCGGTCTTTGGCTTAGAAATGGAGATGAGCACAGCTAGAGTTGGACACAACTAGACTTAATGTCAGGGGAAAGCCTTTACCTTTACTAAGAATGCTTGTGGTGTCCCGCTCAGGGCCTGGAAAAAGTGCTTTAAGAAATGGAGAAGCTTCTATAGACCCTGGGGGTAGCGTTCTAGTTTTCCCATAAAAAGAAAACCTGGAGAGTTTTGAGCAATGAGTTCAGGACCCAGAAAAGATGAACTCAAAACAATGGTTTATTTGTTTACAATCAGTAAAACTGATGGTCCAAAAAGCTTGAAGTAGGTTGCAAAAAAGGGTCCTTTAAACAAAGAAATTGCGTTCACTTGCCTTTGTTGCAGAGTGAAGGTACCTTTCTTCGATTCCAGTATCCTTTGTTGCTCCAAATGGTCCTCCGGCACACAAAGTTCTGAGGTCCCCAGAGATTACAGTCTTTGGGTGAAGGGCTGGCCTTCCTATCAGTGCAATCCTGGCTTGAGAGCATTGGGAGAAAGCTATACGTGGACAAAGATGTGTTGTCTAAGTGAGCTTTAGATTTCCACATGCTTCGTCCACGTGCTATCCTTGGAATGGAGGCAGAAAGGAAGTCCAGCCCCCCAAGTAAACTCAGGAAGGGGAGGAGTTCAGGTTTGGGGCCAAGCACGACTCCTCCCATCACAGTCCACATGGCCACAACAATAGAACAAAGGCCTTGCAGATGAGGGCAAACAAAGACAAAATATAGATATAATAAGAGCCCCGTGGGGGGCGCCACAATGCTCCTTATTTGGTAGGATCCCAGTTCATCAAAGAAACTGAGAGGGGATGCCTCCCAACCTCTGTCTCCCCCATAAACAAAGAACAAATAAACCTAAGCAGTATATATGTTTCAATGCAAGACTTCATTGCCCCTCCAACACTCTTGAGTAGCATCGCAAGTGACATTTGTCCCTACTTTCAAGGGGTGGTCGAAAGGGAGGTTGAAGGATAGGAGCAACAAACCTCCAGAACTTTGGGGAAAGCGTTTCTCTACATATTTTGCTTGGGCTCATTAAGGTGATAAAAGCAGGACAGCCGCTTTCATTTTCCCTGTTAGTTGTGAGTACCGTAAGTGCCACGCAGGTCAAACACAATGTGGGAAGTAAGAAAAATCTGACATTACCATTGATTTGCTCTCCTTGTACTCATGTCATCCTCATTCACTGGAGACAAAGAAATGTGGCTTAAAATTGCAATTAACCAGCTTTGGGGCAGGTGCCTCTCGTTGGCTATTTATTCTTCTCAAACTTCATGTCATCCCGAGAGCAACACTCATTCATAACATTCATTCATGATCCTCTTTCTTTTTTTCTCCCCTTAACTGCACATGTACGCATTTAACATCGGATGCACACAGCCAATCTGTATTCCATGTTTAAATCCTTCACCCACTGACTATCATCTTCCCGTCTGCTAATTTTTTTTAAAAAAATGGACACATTTAAACACGTTTTGGCTGGCTCTTGAAGGAACCGTCCTCTCCACCCCCAATAAAAAAATCCCATTTTACAAAAAGTATTAGCTTCCTTTCAAACATTCTTTAACCTTTAATGTTTTGTAACTTGATGAAAAGAAAAGGTCATTTTGTTCAGAAGGGATGCATCTACTCTGTAATTGTTCTCTGGTAGCTGCAGACTTTCAGGCTGACTCTGGATCTCATTTCAAAAAGCCTTCTACATATGAAATGCAGGCGTCAAGAGTGGAGAAGCGCTTTGAGCATTGGACAACGATTCTGGAAGCCTCCCTCCAATAGGGAAACTTGGCGGGTGAGTTGAGGTAAAGCTCAACTTTACCTCAAGGAAGGCAAAGCCAAACTGGGTTGTTTTAGGGTTTTTGAACTATGTGGTCATGTTCTAGAAGCATTCTCTCCTGAAGTTTTGCCTGCATCTATGGCAGACATCCTCAGAGGTTGTGAGTAGGCCTGTTTTTGAATGGAAAAATGCATTTTGGAAGTCAATTCGGATATTGGTTTTGCTCTGGCTTCGGATGTGAATCAGTTCCGATTTTTGTAGAGGTATTTTCAAAATGGATTCAGATGTATTCTGATATTCGGAAGTATTCGGAAATGGTGTCCGCGATTGCGCAGACTTGGCCATGGTGGTCCACGCTCTGGTTAAATCCTGTATACTGCAATGCTCTCTATGTGGGGTTGCCTATGAAGACTGCCCGGAAGCTGCAATTAGTCCAGCACGCAGCAGCCAGATTACCAATGGGAGCGGGGTACAGGGAGCGCACAACTCCCCTGTTGCTCCAGCTCCACTGGCTGCCAATTAGCTTCCGAGCACAATTTAAAGTGCTGGTGTTGACCTACAAAACCCTATATGGTTCCGGCCCAGTTTACCTGTCCGAACGTATTCTCCCCTATGAATCATCAAGAGTGCTAAGATCGTCTGGAGAGGCCCTGCTCTCGGTCCCACCACCTTCGCAGGCACATCTGGTGGGGACAAGGGACAGGGCCTTTTCTGTGGTGGCCCCCCGGCTGTGGAATTCCCTCCCAAATGAAATTAGATCTGCCCCCCTCCCTCCTTACTTTTAGGAAGCGGGTGAAAACGTGGCTGTGCATTGCGGCCTTCGCAGAATGAAGGAGATCGCGAAGCGACTTAAGTCGCCAACCACTTGATACGGACCAAATATATGGATGAAGTTGGACTTGATTTTATTTTGGCAAAAGTCTTTTAAAATGTATTTATTGTATTGTATTTTATTGTAAATTTATAATGTTTTTAAAGTTTAAATGTTAGCATTGAATATTTCCTGTTTGCCAGTCTGAGTCCCTCTTCGGAGGTGAGAAGGCCGGGGTATAAAAGTTTTAAATAAATAAATAAATAAAATGTGCAAAAATCAGCAGAAGGGAGAGTCAAAACTATGGGGAATCCCTTTTCCATCAGTTTTTGACAGCTACTAATGACAAAACTAGCCACTGGTACAAGATATTAAGCACTGTTAACACATTAATAAACATTTTTTTAAATGGGACAAACCACCTGATAGCCATCAGTCAATGATGAGAGGCAGCAAGAAAGGGCGGAAATGACATCCAAGTCTTTATGAGAATACCGATGGAGCCTTCGGAATGGCGAATCAACTTCCTGTTTGGGGCACTGTGCTTGATATTGCTTCAATTGTCGGAATCCGAAAAAAACATCCGGAAATCGGATGTATCCGATTATCGGAAACAGGCCTAGTTGTGAGGTCTGGCCTGAGCAAATCTGTCTGGGAAAATTGCCTGATTAGATCATCATCAATCAGTGTTTACCAAAAAGTGGGCCAATTCCTATCATTTATTTATTTATTTATTTATTTCGGTGGGCTCGGGGCGGCTCACAGCACTAAAAAATCACAAGATAAAAACAACAGTACAGGATAAAAACAGAGGGTAAAATAACATTAAAATATCGAGGTACAGCATGTAAAAAAAGACCTGGGTCAAAACTCAATTTTCCGCAGGGGGTGCGTCCCACAAAGCCTACACCTGGAAGGCAAGCTGGAAAAGGTGGGTCTTGCATGCCCACCGGAAGGGGAGCAGGTCATGGATGGCGCGCGTATCCGCCGAGAGGGTGTTCCAAAGTGTCGGTGCAATCACCGAAAAGGCCCTTCGGCGGGTGGCTGTCAGTTTGGCCGTTTTTGCGGAGGGGACGGCCAAGAGATTGGTGTCCTCCGAGCGAAGAGATCTCATAGGGCAATATGGGGCGAGACGGTCCCTCAGATATGCTGGCCCCAGGCTGTGCAAGGCCTTAAAGGTAAGAACCAACACTTTGAAGGTGATCCGGTGCTCAATTGGCAGCCAGTGCAGATCCTGCAAGGTGGGTGTTATGTGGCAACCTGCTGGCGTGCCAGACAGGAGCCGGGCGGCAGTGTTCTGCACCAGCTTGAGCCTCCGGGTCACCGATGTAGAGCGCGTTACAGTAATCTAGCCTCGAGATGACTGTGGCTTGGATCACCGTGGCCAGGTCGTTCCGGGAAAGATAGGAGGCCAGCCTCCTTCCCTGTCTCAGATGAAAAAAGGCAATCTTGCTGACCGCAGAGACCTGGGTCTCCATGGTCAGCTGGGAGTCCAGGTGGACCCCCAGGCTCTTTACGGATGGCAATGGGCATAACGCCACACCGTCCAGGGTCGGAAGCTGGACATCCCCACCACCCGGGCGGCCTAGCCACAAGATCTCCGTCTTTGCCGGATTCACTCTCAACCTACTGGCTCGCAGCCATCCAGTAACGGCTTCGAGGGAACGTTGAAAATTATCGGGGATGGATCCGGGCCTGCCCTCCATCCTCAGAATGAGCTGGGTGTCGTCAGCGTACTGGTGGCACTCAAGCCCATAACTCCGCACCAGCTGTGCAAGCGGCTGCATGTAGATTTTAAATAACAGAGGGGAGAGAATGGCCCCCTGCGGAACTCCACAAACTAATGGGGAGCCCTCGGAGACCACCCCGCCCCTCCTCACACGCTGAGACCGCTGGTGGAGGAAGGAGGTCAGCCATTTAAGGGCTGTCCCCCTCACTCCAGCCACGGCCAGGCGGTGGATCAAAAGATTGTGGTCAACCGTGTCAAACGCTGCCATGAGGTCCAATAACACGAGCAGCGCAGACCCGCCTTGGTCGAGCTGGCAGCGGAGTTGGTCTGTGATGGAGACCAGGACCGTCTCCATCCCATGCCCCGAACGGAAGCCGGACTGGAAGGGGTCAAGCCATGTTGCATCATCTAAGAAGGACTGCAACTGCTCCATTACTGCCCTCTCAACTACCTTCCCCAGGTACGAAAGATTCGACACTGGTCGGTAGTTGGAGGGAACCACCGGGTCTAACGACGGTTTCTTCAGTAATGGATCTACCACCGCCTCTTTTAAGCACTCTGGAAAGACTCCTTGCTCAAGGGAGCTGTTTACGATGTTCAACAGAGGCCCACGTAACCCCTCCAGGCAAGATCTAACAAGCCAGGAGGGGCACGGGTCGAGGGAGCAGGTGGTAGGCTTGGTTGCAGCCACGATCTTATCAACAGCATCTGCATCCAGTGGCCGAAACCGGTCGAGGGTGGGCCCGGCAGAGGGCCACAGGGTCTCGAGCTCCTTCACTGTATCAACCGTGGCCGGAACGTCCCAGCGGAGATTCAGTATCTTGTCTGTGAAAAAGCTCTGAAAAGCACCAGCAGTGAGAGCCTGATCGCTATTTTTTGGGACAGTAGGGACCGTAGTCAAAGACCGAATTACTTTAAACAGTTGAGCCGGGCGTGAGCTAGCAGACGTTATCGAGGCGGAGAAGTACACATTTTTGGCCACCTTGACAGCATGCTCATAAGCCTTTTAAAATAGCTTATAGGCTGATAATGAGGCTCCGTCACGGAATTTCCTCCACACGCACTCTAGTCGTCTCCTCTCCCGCTTCATCGACCTAAGATCTTCTGTGTAACAAGGGGATCGATGTTTGCGGGGTCGGAGAGGATGCCTAGGGGCAATCTCGTCGAGAGCTCTAGCTAATGAGGTGTTCCAGGATTGAACCTGCTCATCGACTGAGACGCTGATAGACTCCAGATCCCTCAGAGCATTCAGGAACCTTTCGGGTTCCATAAGTCTCCTCAGGTGAACCAAAATCCGTTCGGCGCCCTTGCATGGGGGAGGCGGTTTGCCCCTCCAAGGAAGAGCAAACAGTAATAACTGAACGCCTAGGTGACTTTCATAACACAGTGTTTACTTGGAGGCACAAGACAACAAAAGTAAGACCCCACCCGGCATTTCAAAAACGCATCCATGTGTGAAAAGAGTCCAATTAAACCAAGCTTTAGGTCAGTTGGAGCCCCCAATGGCACAGTGGGTTAAACCGCTGAGCTTGTTGACCAAAAGGTCACAGGTTCAAATCTGGGGAGTAGCGTGAGTCTCTGCTGTCAGCTCTAGCTTCTGCCAACCTAGCAGTTTGAAAACATGCAAATGTGAATAGATCAATAGGTACTGCTCTAGTGGGAAGGTAATGGCATTCCATGCAGTTATGCTGGCCACATGACCTTGGAGGTGTCTACGGACAATGCCGGCTCTTCAGCTTAGAAATGAAGATGAGCACCACACCTCAGAGTCGGTCACGACTGGACTTAATGTCAGGGGAAAATCTTTACTTTTACTTTAGGTTAGTGGTTCTCAACTTTCCTAATGCAACAACTCCTTAATACAGTTTCTCATGTTATGATGACCCCAACCATAAAATTATTTTAGTTGTTACTTCATAACTGTCATTTTGCTACTGTTATGAATTGCAATGTAAATATCTGATATGCAGGATGTATTTTCATTCACTGGACCAAATTTGGCACAAATACCCGCTATGCCCAAATTTGAATACTGGTGGGCTTGGGAGGGGGGGGGGTTGATTTTGTCATTTGGGGGTTGTAGTTGTTGGGATTTATAATTAACCTATAATCAAAAAGCATTTGGACTCTACCAATGATGGAATTGAACCAAACTTGGCATACAGAACTCTCATGACCAACAGAAAATACTGGAAGGTTTTGGTGGGCATTGACCTTGAGAGTTGTAGTTCTGCAGACTCAACCAATGATGAATCTGCAAATGTGAATACTGATAAGAGTTTGGGGAAAATAGACCTTGACACTTGGGACATTGTAACTGAACTGGAAAAGGTACAAAGAAGGGCAACAAAAATGATCCAAGGGATGGAGCAGCTCCCTTATGAAATCAGGTTGCAACGCCTTGGTCTTTTCAGCCTTGAAAGACGGCGTTTAAGAGGTGACTTGATCGAAGTGTATAAAATCATGCATGGGATAGAAAAGGTGAATAGAGAAAAAATATTTTCTTTGTCACACAACACTAGGACTAGGGGGCACTCCCTAAAGCTCCAAGGTAGGAAAGTTAGGACTAATAAAGGGAAATATTTCTTCACCCAGAGGGTCATTGGGTTATGGAACTCACTTCCAGAGGAGGTTGTGACAGCTGTCAGCCTGGACAGCTTCAAGGCAGGATTAGACAGATTCATGGATACCAAGGGAATCAGTAGTTACTGAAATGGACATCCAAGTGCCACCTCTGTGTTGATTGAGGCAGGCAGGATTTCCCCAGGTACTGGTTGTGGGGGGTCGGGAGCAGGTGAGGGTTTTGCCCTCCTTTCTGCTAGAGATCCCCGTGTACAACTGGGGCCCACTGTGTGACACAGAATGCTGGACTAGATGGGCTGAGGCCCGATTCAGCATGGCTCTCTTCTTATGTTCTTATGTAGTTGCTGGGATTTATAGTTCACCTACAATCAAATAGCATTCTGAACCCCACCAAAGATAGAATTAGGCCAGACTTCCCACACAGAACCCCATGATCAACAGAAAATACTGTGTTTTCTGATGGTCTTTGGTGACCCCTCTGACACCCTCTCACAACCCCCAGGTTGAGAAACACTGGATTAATTACAGTCAAGTTCTCCTAGCTGAACTACCATCCCTATGGAAAAATTGTACCTGCATTTTCATAGATTTCTCCAGTGTTTCGTATTTCAACTCCCAAAATCCGTAAATTGGCTGCCACTTCCATGAGTTGAAGACCAAATCACCAAGAGAACCAAGGTTTGAGAGCTACTGGTTTTCCTATGCATTTTCTTGTATTACAGCCTTCTTATAAATAATTCTAAGTACTTCGTGAAAATATATGTTCCAACATTCCATGGGTCAAAACCATAGTTGTGAAAGTGTTATCAAAGCATTCCAAATCTCTAGTCCAAGTACACCACAATGGTATTATTGAGGTTTACCAGGTTGTTGTTTTTAGAGTGATAGATAAACCTGTCCTTAGACTAAATATGACCCTGAGACTGAACCTGGCTCTCCTTGGTTCCCAGTGATCCATGCTCTCCCCCCCATGATATGATAGTTCAACCTTTTTCCATTCTAAACTATGGGAATCAGTAGCTGTTAGTGACTTATGTCAGAGGGGCATTGAAATTATTTTGGGCTCTACTTTGAATTTGAACTACCGGTAGTTACAGTACTGAATTGCTATTTTGGTTCAGCATTTTAGATAACTGTATACTTTAAAATTCAGAATAAAAACTAAGCAGATTCACTGCTCCACAGACATGAAAGACATCAGCCACCAATTCCAGTAGTGCATTCCCTAAAGTTGGCAGTTAAAGGTCTGAAGCCCTCTCACATTATAAAAAACAACACCCCCCCCCCCTTCCCATTCTAGTGTTCATTGTCCGCAACCCAATTGGGAAAATTCCCTCTCAGCTGTTGGCATTGCTAAGCAATTGGGAGTACAACACCCCTCCATAAACCATTGTTAGCTAATTGTGGGTTGCTGCTTGGGCTACAGAAATGGAAAATTGGAAGTGAGGTCAGAGGAGGAAGGTCCTATAAAGAAATCTAAGTGTTATATCACCTAGCACAATGAGTGACTCTTTTCTTTCTTCAGAAGCCAAACTTGCAAGCCACGTCTGAAAACCATGCAATTTGCAGAACAATTGGCAAAACCTTACAAAAGGATGCAAAACCGAAAAAGAACCCTCCTGCAGAAGAAATTGGATCTTCTGACTGCCATGCAATTCACTTAAGACCCAAAGTATGATATAATTGTGTGTTGCATTCCCTGGCTCCAATGGAGCTCGCTGCATGCTTATGAATGTTGCATCCTGATTGTACTATCATTGTGCTAGGTGATAAAAAAGGTCTTTGTTTATTTATATTCCATCTGTTGGTACAGAGACGTTCCATTGACACATCCTGTTGAAAGGGACCTTGGAGATTATCAGGCCCAGGCCCTGACAAATGGCCATCCAGCTTCAAAGCCTTCAGTGAAGGGAAACCCATCACATTTCAAGCAGTCTGGTCCATTACCCTATGCAACACATTTTTTGTTCCTGGGTTATAAATGACATTTCCTAATTGGTTCTATCGAAACAAGGAAAAATTCTATTAAATTTCCAAAACTTTTTTTCGTGGAAGGGACATCCTGCAGTGCATTCCTCTCTAGTTTTTTCCATGATTATCTCCTAGAACACGGGTGCCCACACTTTTTCAGCATGCGAGCTACTTATAATAAAACCAAGTCAGAAAGATCTACCTACCTACCTCAAGGCTGGAGAGGGGCAGGGCAGGGTGGAGCCAAGCCCCGCCCCCTCCCCTCTGGCTGGATCTCCCAGCAGCTTCTCCAGGCTTGAGGATGGCAATGCCAAGCCAGTGGTGACCTAGCTAGCACAAGGCTGGCTTGGCACTGCCATCCTCAAGCCTGGAGAAGCTGCTGGTAAAATGGAAGCCAGGGGGGCGGAGCCAGGCTGTGTCAAGCCCCGCCGCCTCCCCTCTGGCTTTGGAGCTCCCAACAGCTTCTCCAGGCTTGAGGCTGGCAATGCCAAGCCAGTGGTGGCACAGCTAGCACAAGGCTGGCTTGGCCCTGCCCTCCTCAAGGCTGGAGCAGCTGCTGGGAGTGCCGAAGCTGGGGAGGGGGCGGGGCTTGCCATGGCCTGGCTCCTCCCCCTATGAGAAGCGCCCTATCCAGCTGGGATTGACCTCCTTCGGTCCCAGGATCGACTGGTCGATCGCAATCGACTTCCTGAGCAGCCCTGTCCTAGAATCTCGACCAATTCAATATAGTTTGTGGAGGCCACAAAAATGAAGTCTCTGGAGTAGAACAACTACTTTCAATGTAAGGACTGCACAATTAAACGGGAAGTAACACTTTCAAAACAGGAACAATTTTTTTCAAATTCACTTACTCTCAGGAAGTCTTTCCAAAATTTGGAATCCAAATGTTCAGCTGACACTGGCTTCCTTGTAATTTCCACTTGTTGAATGTAGCCTTGGCTTCTGGAGAAACACAAAACAAGTCTGTTCCATCTTGAACAAGATAGCACTTCAGACATTAGGAGATTGGTATCTTGCCTCTCCTTAACCTTCTCCAGACTAAATACATCCAGCTCTTTCAGCCATTCTTCCCAGTAATCCTTCACATTTCTGATCACCCTCCTCTAGAAGCCTTGTTGTTTTTTTGTTCAGTCCCTTCCGACTCTTTGTGACCTTCTGGACTATGGTCACTTCGGCTCCTTCAAGGTCAAGCCAGTCACTTCAAGGATACCACCCATCCATCTTGCCCTAGGTTGGTCCCTCTTCCCTTTTCCCTTCCATTTTCCCCAGCATCATTGTCTTCTCTAAGGTTTCCCGTCTTCTCGTTATGTGACCAAAGTACTTCATCTTTGCCTCTAATATCCTTCCCTCCAGTGAGCAGTTGGGCATTATTTCCTGGAGCATGGACTGGTTGGATCTTCTTGCAGTCCAAGGCACTCTCAGAATTTTCCTCCAACACCACAGTTCAAAAGCATCTATCTTCCTTCGCTCAGCCTTCCTTAGGGCCCAGCTCTCACATCCATAGGTTACTATGGGAAATACCATTGCTTTAACTATGTGCACCTTCATTGCCAGTGTAATATTTCTACTCTTCACTATTTTATCAAGATTGGTCATTTCTCTCCTTTCCTCCCAAGAAGTAAATGTTTTCTGATTTCCTGGCTGCTCCTGAAGGACTTACCTTTCCTAAAATTCTGTACCAGAATGGGACGGAATGCTCTAGATGCGATTTACAGAACAGAGCACCGTACTTATTTACTCAAATCTAATGTTTACCTTTTCTAAAATCAAATTACAAAGAGTTCACTTTTTGCTGCTGCACATTACATTTGTCAGCAAATACTTTATTTGTTTCAGGGTTTTGAAAATTCAGGTGTGCATTAGATTTGATGGCACATTAGACTCGAGTCAATATGGTAGATCTCTTTCTGACTGTGATCTGAACCTTACAGTATTCTTCTCTTAATTCAGCCTGAGGCTGAAGTGAGAAGAAAATATTGTTTTAATAAGTGATACGCCAGATGTTTGTGTTTTATCTGCAGGTGGAACCCACTAACAAGTAGTAGCCATCATGGTGAAATAATACAGTAGATGTTTTTGAAATGGAAGGAATATGCCAAATCCAGTGCACAACGATTAGCCACAAACCGATTTACACAATAGTATCTGTAATGTGCCCTCCACCCCCTTAATGATGGGATTGCACCTCTGAGGTGCACATTTTGATTTCAGATAGTTACATATACACAGAGATAAACACACACACAATACACTTTGTATCTTGCAATCTTAGTAGGTACAGTAGATGTTACTGCAAGAAAAGCAGGCGCAATAGCAGAGATCAGAAAAGAAGACTTAAATTGATACAATTAATCCCTTGGAAATACAGCCAGAGTATCTTTTCTTATTCTTAACACAGTTCAAACATCCAGAGAATATGCTTAATTAAAATTTGGCTATACATTTTTAACAGATAACAAAAAATGAAAGAAATGGGCTAATTATATTGCTCAGCATTCTGCTATGTATTTTTTTAATAACACACTTTTCCAGCTTGGACCATTCCCAGGAGATGCAGTTCCTCATTTATAACAAGGTCCCTGTCGGGATTTTAAAAGGGGGATATCTTAGAAAAGGAAAATATATTTTGAAAGAGGTTCCTTGCAAGGATAAGTGGCATCCCAGATATATCACGATTGAGGACGTGCGCTTTCCAGAGATGCAAATGTTTCCCCTCTTAATAATTCCCCGTCTTGTTTTTTCACATCGGCGCAGCAACAGCCTCTGCCTTTGGCTCATCCTCATACTTTCCTCAACTATCATAAGTAGACGGTTCTGGAGATTTGTTTTATTTAATGAACTGAAAGGTTGAGTCTTCTCCTTTGCGCATTAACTCCCACTAATATACGGCGGTACATATTAATGGTCGTTAATGGGCTAAATGCTCTTTTTCTACAGAAAGCCCACAGGAGAGTGAATGAAGGGGGAAAATTCACCTCCTCTTTTCGAGATAATTTCACTGAATTGTTGCTACTTCCTGCCCCTTGGGGCACACAACCAACCAAGGTAGGAGGTGTCTAAGCTGGAAGCATTAGAAGAAGCAGGGAATTAAGAGGAATGGAGGGAGGGAGAAGAGTGGGATTTCAGAGAGGAGAAGGAAATCTCTCTCTCTCTCTCTCTCTCTCTCTCTCTCTCTCTCTGTGTGTGTGTGTGTGTGTATTACTGCAGGAATTTTTCTGTTGGGAAAACCTGACTCTGCAGAGAAATCAAGGTCCAGATCTATGGCTAGTGGAGGCCCTCCTCGTTGTACAACCGCAATATATTTCTCTTCCTTCCCCATTCCTTTCAACTTTGAGACCTTTCTTGGTTCCACACCACCTTTAGCTTGTGAGGTGTGAAAAAGGGTGGCTCGTTTAACCAAATCGAAACAACGCTATCTGGGAACCAAACCAAATTGCAGTGGCATCTATGCCAAGCAATATAGCCATCTTCCTTTTCAAACTCTTTACATGCAGATTCGACCGTTCCCTTTTGTTTATACATTCATGGCTTGCTCTCATTCTTCTTTAACTTGGCCCCAGGGTTGGATTAAGATGAACTAAAACTCTAAAGCCAGTGTTTCCCAACCTGGGGGGTCAGGACCCCTGGGGAATCATGAGGGGGTGTTAGAAAGGTCACCAAAAACCATCAGAAAACACTGTATTTCCTGTTGGTTATGGGAGTTCTGTGTGGGACATTTGGCCCAATTCTATCATTGGTGGGGTTCAGAATGCTCTTTGATTGTAAATGAACTATAAATCCCAGTAACTACAACTCCCAAATCTCAAGATCTATTTTCCTCAAACCCCACTAGGGTTTACATTTGGACATATTGAATATTTGTGCCAAGTTTGGTCCAGATTCATCATTGTTTGAGTCCACCATGCTCTCTGGCTGTAGGTGAACTACAACTCCGAAACTAGCCAAAACCTTCAAATATTTTCTGTTGGTCATGGGAGTTCTGGTTCAATTCTATCATTGGTGGAGTTCGAAATGCTCTTTGATTGTAGGTGAACAATAAATCCCAGCAACCACAACTCCCAAATGACAAAAACAATCCCCCCAACCCCAATAGTCTTAAAATTTGGGCATATCAGGCATTTGTGCCAAATTTGGTCTCGTGAATAAAAATACATCCTGCATATAAGATATTTACATTACAATTCATAACAGTAGCAAAATCACAGTTATGAAGTAGCAACCAAAATAATGTTGTGGTTGGGGGTCACCACAACAGAAGGAACACTATTAAGGGGCTGTGACATTAGGAAGGTTGAGAAACACAGGTCTAAGCAGTATCATATGCAATTGTCTTATTATTTCTGTATGCCTTCAAGTCAACACCAACTTATAGTGATGCTATCATGCCAAGATTTCTTCAGAAGGGTATTTGCAGAGTATAAATAAAAGTAATAATAATAAAAATGATAATAATTATGTGCCTATCCTGAGTTTGAAAGAGGGCATTGCCCAAGGTCTCCCACTGAGTTTCCTTGCTCAAGCTGGGAATCAATCCTCATCTCCAGAATCATGGGGCAACCATAAAATCTACTACTGCATGTTAAACCTGTAATATTACCAATCAAGTAAAGGTATGTTTCAGTAAAGTTTTCAATGTAAGGTTACAACCCGAGTGTTGGACTTAGACTCCTAAATCAGGACTTCTGAAACTTTTTTCCACCCATGACTCCTTTCAGTTTGAGAGATTTTTATGCGACACCAGGTATATATATAAGTATATAAAAGAGGTATACAAATCGGTTTGTAACACAATTTTTGTTTCTGAGTTATAAATGGCATTTCCTAATTGGGGCTATCATAAAAACATGGAAAACGTTTATTAAACTGCAAAAAAAAACCCTTTGTTTTTGCAGGAGGGACATCCTGCAGCACATTTTGCTTATAGAGTCTCAATCAATTCAACACAGTTTATGGCAGCCACATACATGAAATTACTGGTGTATGACAACCACCTTCAAAGTAAGGACTGCATAATTAAACTGGAAATAACACTTTCAAACTAGGGATGATTGGTGTAAATAGGTGGAGTTTAGAAATGTTTTATGGTTGCCAATTTTTTCATGACCCCAATATTTAGCTAAGGGGTCAATCTAAGAAGCAGGGCCCTAGACCAGTTTTTCCCAACCGCTGTGATGCGGCACAGTAGTGTGCCATGATGGACCTCCTGCTGTGCCGTGAGAAAAGCTCTCTGACCCCCTTCCTTCCCCCCTCCTCCTGCTGAACTCCTGCTGCTTGGGGGGGGGGAGAAGGGCCGGGTGGCGGCAAAGAAAAAGAGGGGACTGGGGCGCTGCCTCCTTCAGCCATTTCCCCAGCCAGCCTCCAATCCGCCATGACTCCCGCCCCTCGCTCGCTGAAGCCACGCAGAGGAGGAGCCCCGCCCACTGAAGCCCGTCCACCGCTCATGCTCCTCCTCCTCCGTGCGGCTTCAGCGAGCGAGGGGCGGGAGTCATGGCGGACAGCGATGCCAGGGACGGGGGCCATGACTCCCGCCCCTCACTCGCACTGCCCCCTCAAGACTGGCAAAGCTGTGGGAGAGCTGAAGCCGGGGGGAGGGGGAGGGGCATGGCTCTGCCTGGCTCTGCCCCCTCCCCCTGGCTTCAGCTCTCCCACAGCTTCTCCAGCCTTGAGGGGACAGTGCCAAGCCAGCATTGTGCTGGCTCTGCCACTGTTGGCTTGGCATTGCCCCCTCAAGGCTGGTGAAGCTGTGGGAGAGCTGAAACCGGGGGGAGGGGGTGGGGCATGGCGCGGCATGGCTCCTCCCCTGGCTTCAGCATTCCCAGCAGCTGCTCCCAGCAGGCCACCATCCCCCAGCTGTTCTTTACTGTATTAGAGTGTCATTTTGTGTCATTTTGGTTGGTGGTGTGCCCCCAAATTTTTTAAATGTTAAAAGTGTGCTCAAAAAAGGTTGGGAAACACTGCCCTAGACAATATGGTCCAAAACTCTTTGATAGGATTGCCATGGTGCCACTACCCTTATATAGTGGTTTCAGCATTGGACTACTTTTTCAGGAGGCCAAGATTCGAATCCTTTACTGAACCATGGAAACCCTTGGACAAGACAAACTCTATTAGCCTTAGAGGAAAGCAATGACAAATCTTCTCCAAATAAATCTGTTCCATAAAACCATATGTTTAGGTAGCAATGCATTACAATTGCTACCAGAAAACAGAGTTTGATGGTTGCCATTTTTGTGTAGGAATTTAATTCTGTGAAGCAGTTTGTAGCACAGCAAGCTGCAAAGTTTCGACCATATTAATGGCTGTATGCAATTGTGGGATATTCCTTAAGGCTTAAAAGCACACACACACACACACACACACAAATGCCTACTAGATGTGAGCCTTGTTTTGTTGTCATATTTCTATTTCAAACAAAGCAATGCTGTTTCTCTCTTGAAAGCTGTTCAAAGAGCATTTTGTTATGTGGTGGATGCAGATGTTGGAAAGTGAATGATTAATGGTCATTAATAATAATTAAATAAATTGCAGAGAGAATTCCCAGCTCACTGTTTCCTGCAAAATATGAACAAATGTTAATTCTGTTCATTTTTCATTGACATATTTATCAAAGCTTGTTAACATTCTTTTAAATTGCCGTCAATCTTTAAAGAAAGATTTTGCCTGAGCAGGACCTCTACAAAATTACCTAAATGCTTCTTTTAAGTCAAATGTTTTGTTTTGCATTTTCACAGATTGGGATGGGATCCATATAACAGTTTCACATTACACAGTTACCACACTTCAACTGATATAGCTATATATAATTGAATCCTGGGATTAATAAGCATCAGAGTTCTCTGGTTGGGGGTGAATCTACACTGTAGAATTAATGCAGTTTGCAAAACTTTAGCTGCCATGACTCAATGCTATGGAATCATAGGAGTTGTTGTTTGGTGAGGAACCAGTACTTTTGGTCAGAGAAGTTAAAGACCATGTAAAACTACAACTCCCAAGATTCCATACATTAAGGCAGTGTTTTTCAACCTTTTTTGAGCCGCGGCACATTTTTTTACATTTACAAAATCCTGGGGCACACCACCAACCAAAATGACACAAAATGACACTCTAACACAGTAATACATACAGTTAATATGTTTTTAAATATACTTATACACTCACTTAGTGTGAAACCTGGGCCTTTTTCGATTTTTTACATTTACAAAATCTGGTGCACACCACCAAGTGCTATGGTTCCATTTCTTAAAGGGACAGTAATACATACAGTTTATAGTTTTTAAATATATGAATGAAGTGTGAAAGGCCTGTTTCGATGAACACAGCACACCTGATGATCTCTCATGGCACACTAGTGTTCCGCGGCACACTGGTTGAAAATCACTGCATTAAGGCATGGCATTAAAGTGGAAACAAGCTGCATTAATTCTACAATGTAGATCAAGGCTGAGAGTTAGATCTACCCAGTGTCCCTTGTTAATAAGGTTGGAAAGTTCGTTAGGTATCATGTGTTGTAAGGAATGAACCTTACTTAAGGTCCGGAAGGCTGGTTCTGTATGAGCTTTAAATTAGACAACCACAAGTATCGTATTTTCAAACAGTGGGCTAATGTGTGGCCCAGGAATTGTATACTGAATACTGTAAGGAATTTATGTTACAAGCACAACTGATGCCCTCAAGTTGCCCAATATGCTGGTGGCTTTGATTCTACATTGTGTCATCCAGGATAGGGAAGGAAGAACTCAGCATGTATGTATATTTGTATGGGCTCGTGGTGTAATGATGTTGATTATTTGTGTGTAAATGTTGTGTGACAGGTGTTAAAATGTATGTTGTTTTGAATGTTCTATGGTTTGTTTCTGTGGGTGAAACAGAAGGGAGGCATGGCAGAAGCTTAGAAGAGCTGTCGCCATGGCAACCAGGGCTAGAGGCTAGTAGAATGTTCAGGTTTGAATTCTACAGTTGGAAAAGAGCGGGAAGCCAACTGCCAAATGAGAGGGGAGGAGTTATGTTCTAGTTTAGAGTGTCCTAAGGACTGAAAGAGAACGGTCCAGTGTTAGTGTGTGTCTTAAGGTCTGCTAGTGAGCAGTCCAGTTAAAGGGTATAGAGACCCTAGTTAAAGTTGCAGGGGTTTATAGAGGTTTAGTGGAAACCCTATAATAGGTCCCCATTGTGTTATGTAACAGAAAAAGTTGTGCCTCTAAGGAAGTTTGAAACCAACCAAGATTGTACCCATTTGTGTCAAAATAAATTGTTTGCATCTTAACAGGAAAACACCTCTCCTGATTCTTTTATTGGTGGTGGCCCTCAAAGTCAGTGGTCAGCCGGATAAATGGTGGCAGCGTGGTCAAGTGGTCACTGAGAAGTTTTAAAACTCCAGTCAGTTAAATGGTGAAGGGGTGAGACAGTACCCTGCCAATAAACGTGAAGTTGCTGAGGTAACTTCGAGGTTTCCTTGGATTGGAGGTCAGCAGTGTGGACATAGAAAGATTGTCCAGTCTGAGGCCGGTCAAGAAGTGGAGTGGTCACATATTGGCGGCAGCGGTGGGATCTTTAAGAGAGGGTCCACCCTGTCCAGCCGGTTGATTTGAACGTAGCTTCACCGCATGGTTTAAAACAACAGTTCCAGAGAAACTTAAAAGACTAGTCAATTTTGTTATTGCAACTCCCTAATTGATTACATTATATAACAAAATTTGAAAAATGTTCTGTTTGTGGTTTGAAAGAGTTATTTCCTCTTTAGTTGTGTAATTACTTTGAGAGTTGTTGCTCTACTCCAGAAACTTTGTTTTTGTGGCTGCCACAAACCAGAGTTGTGCGCAGAATTGGTTTCTCCCATTTCATTTGTTTCTCTTTTATTTTCATTACTTCAGGAGCATGGAACGGGAAGGCCTCTCCCAGTAAGAAAATCAGCTCAATACAAAAGCAAGCGGAAGCGGGTGCCGGCTCTTGGCCTGCTTTTCGACAACACAGTTTAATCTATTTAATTAATCCCCCAGCAAACGAAAAGTAAACCCTCATTCCCTGAAAACTACTCTACTCTTCTATGAGGTCATCGCTTTTCCTTATCTGAAAGTGGGAAGCCTCCTTAAAATGCCTTGGAGAATGCGTGGCTGGCTGGCATGGTGTAGCCCTGAACGCTTCCCAGAACTTGCCTCCCTGCCTTGGAGAGAGAGAGTGTGTGGCAAAGCGCCCGCACCTGCCAGGGCCTGCATCTGAGGGCCTCATACTGGTAGGCATAGGTGCTTTGTGAGCCTGCATCCATGTACACTCTTTCCAAGGAGTTGAGCACTTCCTATAGAATAGTAACAGCAGGTAAGAAGAAGCCTCCTTAAAGTGCACACCCGGAAGGGGAGTCTGGGAAAAACTAGAGCAACGTTTTTGCAGTTTAATAAACTTTTCCCATGCTTTTATGATAAAACCAATTAGGAAATGACATTTATTACCCAAGAACAGAAAAACGCACTACATACCTCTAATCTGTGAATTCCTGCTAATTAAAATAGAGCCACGTTGCTATAACTATATGGCATTAAAAGATCATGTGTCTTCAAACGTAGCATAGTTTGTCAATGGGATGTTTTGGTTCCCACCATTACCCATTCTATGCTCTTGGCCAATTTGGGTGCACACATTTATGCAATTTATTTATTATTTACTATATTTCTACCCCGCCCTTCTCAACCCCGGGGGGGACGGACAGGGGACGGACGACTCAGGGCGGCAATGTGGAGAGGCAGGGGGAAAATAGTTTGCTTGTTACCGTAAATAGCATTTCATTTCCATTATCTATCCCCGTGGTTCCCAAAGTGGGCGGTACCACCCCCTAGTGGGCGGTGAGGTGATCCAAGGGGGCAGTGGGAGGCTCAGGAGAATTTGGCGGGCACTGAAGACTTGTAAGGGGGCGGTGGTGGGATTCTAACTCGCAAGCGCACAAGTGTGCGCCTGCCAGTTGGAAACCTCGTGTAGGTGCTGCCTGGAAACTGCAGTGCGTGCCCCCTTCCTCTCCTCAACTCTACCCACGGTGCAGTCCTATATCGCCCCTTCCAATCCAATGGGTCCCTTAGAAGGAAGGGGCGATATAAGACTGTGCTGTGGGTGGAGTTGAGGAGAGGAAGGGGGCACGCGCTGGGGTTTCCAGGCAATGCCTGCCCAGGGATTCCAACTGGCAAGCTGAGACAGTCGCGTGCTTGCAAGTGTGTGCCTGCCAGTTGGTCCAGCGGAGAAAGAAAGCCTCCGCATCTGCAAACACTCCCTGAATAGCTGCATTTGCAGGCCTCCTGGGAGATGGTCGTGGCACGAAGGAAAATGCAATGTGCTCCCAATTTCCAAGGTCCAGTATTTTCTATTGCTCAGGTTTGGCTCAATTCCGTTGTTGTGGAGTTCAAAATGCTCTTTGATTATAGGTGAACTATAAATCCCAGCAGCTACAACTCCCAAATGACAAAATCAACCCCCCCCCAACTCCACCAGTGTTCCACTTTGGGTATATTGAGTATTTGTGCCAAATTTGGTCCAGACCCATAGTTGTTTGGGTTCAGACTGCTCTCCAAATGTAGGTGAACTGCATCTCCCCTAAATCATTGTCAATTCCTCCCAAACCTCTCCAGTATTTTCTGTTGGGCATGGGGGTTCTGTGTGCCAAGTTTGGTCCAGGTCTGTCATTCATGGGGTCTCGGCTGTGGAAGTCCAAGCTGAATTCGTCGATGGTACTGCAAATCCCATCATCCGTTGTCCATACTCCAATAAACACATTGTTTTTGTGATTAATCACTATGCTTTAATTATGTCCAATTTGTAACAATGAAAATACACCCTGCATATTAGACATTTGCATTAGAATTCTTATGAGTAGCAACATTATTTATGAAGTAGCAACGAAAATATGGATGGGGTCACCACAACATGAGGAACCTTATTTAGGGGTCACGGCATTAGAAAGGTTGAGAACCACTGCATGAATACATATATATTTCTGTTTAATTGCTATTACAGTTTTTAAAAAATTAATTTCTAGGGGGGCGGTGAATAAAATTTTTTCTGGAAAGGGGGCAGTAGGCCAAAAAAGTTTGGGAACCACTGATCTATCCTAAGCAAAGGAATAAATAACCCTTCCCATATAGATGCAGCTTGGCAATTGAGTTTGATGCAGCAAGAAAGGGGGTGATTCTGGAGCACAAGCCAGCTATAAGAGCAACAATTTGCCAAGTGCAGGATGGGTTCTGCTAAAAGAGTTTTATTACCATGACTCCAGAGTTATATCCACAACATGTAAGGGTTAATCGCCGGATCAGTTTGCAGCTGGTGGGTCCTCCCAAGGGGAATCTTCGCAATAGACTCTTCTGTGTAGACAAGGTCAGTTCTGCTATCTTCGGGTCAGCGGGTCATGTGATAAAGGGACTCTGAAACTTCCCGCTCCTGGGAGACACAGGTGCCAATCGCATTTTGTGGTCTGCTGCTGGAGAGCTCGCCTTGTGGTTTCCAGCTGACTCTATCAAAATGCATGCAGAGCCCCATGGCAAATAATTGGAGAGGAGGTTTCTCAGACTTACAAATCAGACTTCGGTTTTCTGTGTTAGCAAGTAACATAAAAAACAGAAGAGCTATACACACACACAGAGAGAGAGTCTTTCCTCAATCTTACATAGACTTTGTAAAGATCTTTCGCCAATATTTCTTTTTTTCTTTGTTCTTTACTTACTATTTATTAATTAAAATGTTTATTTCATGCCCTATAGCAAGAGATCTGGGAGTAGGAAAGACAAGATAAAAATAACATTAGATGATTTGAAGTCAGTCAGCAAGTCAGATTCCACAATTCCTACAAGCCCTAATCCCTGGACTCACAAGGGTTGAGTGAAGATTAGAATCATTTTTAACTTGGTCCTGAGATGAGACTAGGTATGAGTTGGATGCAGAAAGGAAAGAATCCCACAACTGGGGAACTACAGTATGTAAGCCCCTTACCCTCTGTTCTATTAATCTATGGGTTTATATGGGTTAATATAAATATTAGGCCTGGTTGATTAAAAAATGGTTCAAAATTCGTTCTGGATGTAGGAGGCACTGGAGCTTTGAATCTGATTGACTTCTGAAATTTTCCAGAAAAATTTCGGAATTCCCCAAATTAATTCCGAAATTTTGGAATGGCTTCGCTAATGGCACACACGCATATTTAACCCAGTTTGGATGCGGATGCCTTCCCTCTGCATCAGAACTGGGGCAACAGCCATATTTAACTTGGCTGTCGCCCCAGTTCCGATGCAGAGGGAAGGCATCTGCATCCAAACTGGGTGTTTAACCCAGTTTGGACGTGGGTGCCTTCCCTCTGCGTCAGAACTGTACACAGAAGGGAAGGCCAGGGAAGGGAAAACCCGCCAATCTATATATATAATTTTGACACGGTCGTGCATTGACGATCATAGACAACACAACCATAAAACGCAGAAGCACTAAAATCGACAGCCTACACAACCATACAATAAGGTACCTAAAGGGCCCAAAAAACAGACCCTAGGTACCTCCCAACACCCCCAAAAACCAGCCCCCAAAAACCGCCAAGGGAATTCCCATCCCGGCCTCTTCCCTGCCAGCGCGAACGCTTAGAACGTTCGCGCATGGCAGCCAACACTCACCCTCGCCTCCTCCTCAGGAACAGCGGCGGGGGCGCCGTGGATGGAGGGAGGGGGCCGGGCTAAGGAGAAACCGAGCCGGCTCCTCCTTAGCCCCCTCCTCCCTCCCTCCATCCACGGCACGGCCGCTGTTCCGGGAACAGCGGCGGACGCGCGGGATGTAGCAAGGGAGGGGGCCGGGCCAGGAGAAACCGAGCCGGCTCCTCCTTAGCCCCGCTCCTCCCTCCATCCACGGCACGGCCGCCGCTGTTCCGAACAGCAGCGGCTGCGCCGTGGATGCAGCAAGGGAGGGGCCGGGCTAAGGAGAAACTGAGCCAGCTCCTCCTTAGCCCGCCTCCTCCCTCCATCCACGCCGCGGCCGCCGCTGTTCCGGCACAGCGGCGGACGCACCGTGGATGCAGCAAGGGAGGGGGCCGGGCTAAGGAGGAGAAACCGAGCCGGCTCCTCCTTAGCCCCTCCTCCTCCCTCCTTAGCCCCTCCTCCTCCCTCCTTAGCCCCTCCTCCTCCCTCCGCGCGGCTCACTGGGAAACAGGGTGGAGACAGGGCAGGAAGGGGAAGTGGCCGCGCGGGGCCTTTTGGGAACTGAAGCGAGGGTGGATGAGGTAAGGAGCCGACCAGAGCCTTTGGTGGGTACAGGAAGGACCCACCTGTCTTCCCATCCTCCCACCTACGTTCCCCTGCCTGCCCCCCACACCACAAGACAGACAGAGACACAGACAGAGGTAGAGAGAGTGAAACAGAGAGACTGAGAGAGAGAGAGACTGATAGAGACAGTCCTGGAGAGACACAGAGAGATAGACAGACAGAAAGAGAGAGAGATAGGGAGATTGATACACAGACAGTGAGAGAGAGAGAGAGAGACAGCCAAAGAGAGAGAGAGAGAGAAAGAGTGATAGAGAGAGAGAGAGACATAGAAAGACACAGACAGAGGCACACAGAGAAAGAAATAGAGAGAAAAACAGACAGACAGAGAGCTACAGACAGACAGACAGAGGGAAAGAAACAGAGACAGAGTGAGAGAGAGACAGACAGACAAATAAATAGAGAAAAGCAGAGATACATACAGATAGAGAGACAGATCGATAGACAGACAGACAGACAGATACAGAGAAAGGTAGAGATACACAGAGAGCGAGACATAGAAAGAGAGATAGACAAACACAGACAGACAGAGATAGAAAGACAAAGAAAACAGAAAGAGATAGATAGATATAGATAGATAGACAGAGAATGGCATATGGCACAGCAATGTGTGCCGGGCTCAGCTAGTTCCTTTCTAAAAATGGTGGTGGCTTCGAAATGGCAAATTCACTTCCGGGTTGCTTACATCGCTTCAAAACCGCTTCAAAGATGAATTTAATCCGAATTCATTCCGATTTTACGAGCATTCCGACGAACCTAACCAAGCCTACTAGATATGTGTGTGTGTGTGTTTCATATGATCTTTGCTGTATAAACAAAGTTTGGAAATTTTTCCTTTACACTTCTTGTGTCCTATTCCCCATAACAAAAATATATACAGTATATAACTGGCATACAAACGTATTAACGTACAATTTAAAGCCATATAACATCCTATTCCTTTAGGCTAGTGCAGTAGTTCTGTCACCCGGCTAAGTTTGCTATATATAGCTCAAGTATTGCACACCACTATAGCTGTCCGTCTGCTGATCTTCTTCAGGGAAGCCCTGCTTCCAAAGGAAGGGTTTTTTTTGAGATAAATTTTTATTGATTAAAGTATACATAAAAAGTGGGAGAACATTAAAAGTGATAAGAAAGTAGGAAAATAAAAATCTCAAAAATTGAAGAGGATTTTAAAAAATTGAAAAAAAGAATTTTGATTTCCATTCCCAGGTTGCAATTTCTTGTATTTCTTCATCTTAAAATTTCAACCTTTAGGAAGGTTTTAACCTGGTTCTGAAATGACAGCAAGGAGGAGGGGTGGTGGTGTTCTAACCTCTTTAGGGAGTGCTACCACCAAGAAGGTGGTGCTACCACCACCAAGAAGGCCCTTTCTTGCCTGAGACAGTGGTGCGATCGAGGGCAGGACCTCTCCTGATGTCATCAGGACTTGTGTGAGCTTGTAGAGGAGATGCAGTCTAATACATAGGCTTGGTCCAAACCATTTAGGGCTTTATAGGCTAAAGCCAGCACCTTGAATTGTGCCTAGAAACAAACTGTTAGCCAATGCAGTTGTTTTAGGAGAGAGGACGTTCTTTCCCTATAACCAGCCTTTGTAAACAATCTGGCAGCTGATCTTTGAATCAGTTGAAGTTTCTGAATGCTCTTCTAGGGCAGCCCCACATAGAGCGCATTGCAGTAATCCAGTCTGAATGTGACTAAGGCATGTACCACCATGACCAAGTCAGGTTTTTCAAGGTCTGGGTTCAGCTGGCGCATGACCTTTAGCTGTGCAAAGGCCCTCCCAACCACTGCCAAGACCTGGGCCTTCAGGGTCAGTGCTGAGTTCAGGAGGATCCCCAAACTGCAGACCTGTAACTCCAGGAGAAGTGTGACCCTCATCTCGCCCTGTGACTTATCAGGAGTACTCTGTCTTGTCAGGATTCAATTTTAGTTTGTTCATCCTCATCCAGGCCATCATTGTCAACAGATTTACTTTTCTTAATTAGAAACTTATCCATTTTAGTGGCAGTTACAGCAACCCAATCAACAAATTGTGCAACTTATAAAAGTTATAGCACTACCTACACTTGGACAGCAGCAGCTTTTGTTTGTAGGAGCAGGGAGCATTTTTGTGAGATACACTGAAGGTCTCCCGACACACAATTTGGAAAGCTCTCCTGTAGAACCTGGTTTAGTGGCTTGAATGTTGGACCAGGACTCTAAGAGAACAGGGGACAGATCCCAAATCAGCAGTGTAGTCCCACTCAGTGACCTTGGGCAGGTCACACTCTTTCAGAGGAAGACAAAACAAATCTTGACTTGAAGGCACATAGCAACAAACAATGAACTTAGACTAGTTCATAATCACAGTCTGTTTGCCTGCCCTATCTTTTTGAAACTTAGAGTTGAATGAGTCCGCAACTGTCATCTAGTCCAACTCTTTACCAAGGAGTTGGTACACACAACTAAAGCAGTCCTGAAAGATGCACACTCACTTTCTCTTTAAAGTCCACAAAAGACGGAGAATCCACCATCCTCTGAGACAATCTATTCCATTTTCGCACAGTTCTTACAGTGAGAAAGGTCTTCTGGATGCTTGAGTGGAACATCTGTTTTGGAAATATGAATCAATTATGTCTTTTCCTAGTCTCTAGAGCAGAGAAAACAAGCTGGCTCCATCTTCTGTATGATATCTCTTCAGATATTTAAATATAGCTATCATATTACCTCTCAGTCTTTTCTTTTCCAACACCCTCGAACATTTGCTACAACCCCTTAAATTACCTAGTATTCCTTGTTGAGTATTAAGCAGCTGGTACTGGATCCTATCTAATCTGTCTAGATCTAATACTATTGTCTATTCAGTGCTGGGGAGGAGGGGGGAGGAGGAGTTCAAAAATCAAATAAGTAATCATTCTATTTTAGTGGACATTCCATCTTCAAAGCCCTAAATGGTTCGAGTCCAACCTAACTTTGCAATCAAATCTTTCCCTATGAATCTGCATGAGCTCTAAGGTCTGCTGGGAGGCCCTTCTCTTGCTCCCACCTCCATCACAAGTGCAGTTGGTGGGGACAAGAGAGAAGGCCTTCTTGGTGGTGGCTCTGGAACTTTCTCTCTAATGAGATTAGATTAGCGCCCACCCTATCCACTTTCCATGAAGACCTAAACCATGGTTGTTCCAATGGGCCTTTGATTAATCCGTTCATTAAAAGAATTGGCCCTCCTAGCCATGACTTCATTCTTGACTCTTGCACTTATTGCCCCTGCCCTGGAGCTGTACTGTACAAATCTGACTTGACCCTTCCAGCCAGGCATGTAGCCAGGGGGCTAAGGGGGCTTCATCCCCCCCCCCAAATTCTCAGGGTGGTCCGTGAAAAGGCCTTACTGGTACATTATTTAAACTGTTATGTTTATTCATATCATGATCTGATCACCATGCTCATTATATCCCACATTAATGGGGTTATTGGAATAACAATACAAAAGGTTTGCTAGGGTAGACCCTCTTCCACCCAGTCTCAGCCCCTTTCGAACCAAACTCAGCCCCGAATCAAAATCCTGGCTACGGCCCTGCTTCCAGCCTTAATTTATCATCTACCATCATCCCTATCCTAACAGTTCCCTGCTCGGAAATGGCCATTATGCTTGGCTACTGGTTGTTGTATGATGAATTATGTTTTAATTATTTTTTTGATGTTGTATATGTATTTCTATTGTGTTATATTTTAACTCTGTCTGATTGGGCTTGGTCCCCTTATAAGCCACCTCAAGTCCCTTCGGGGAGATGGTGGCGGGATACAAAAATAAAGTTGTTGTTGTTGTTGTTACAAAGAAAGAAAGAAATCTAGAGGTGAAAACTGTGACTTTATTGGGCATTGTGTTTCCAATGACATCATTTCTTTGCAATCTTTATTTCTGATTGCACTATGTCACAAAATTTGAAAAATATTTTTGTTTTGAAAGTGTCGTTTCCTGTTTAATTGTGTGGTAGTTGTTGTTATACTTCATAAACTTCATTTTTATGGCTGCCACAAACTATGTTGAATTGGTTGAGACTTGATGAGATATTCATTGAAAAACTATAGCAAAGTGTGCTGCAGGATGTCCTTCCCACACCAACAAAGTTTTTTTGCAGTTCAATACACTTTTTCCATGATTGGATGATGGATCCAATTAGGAAATAACATTTATAACCCAGGAGCAAGAATCATGTTACATAGTGTTATTGGTGCAGTCTTCTCTGACAGATCTGCAGAACAACAGAACAACAACAAACAAGCCTAGAAGTGAAAGCTGTGAGTTTATCGAGCAGGTTTTCCAAAGGACATCATTTCTTTGCAGTCTCCATTTCTGATTATATTTGATGGAAGTGTGAAACATATATGTGGGGTAAATTTTGCCCATATTTTTGAAAAAAATGTTTTAAAATCTAAGAACCATCCACATTTGAGGGTTGCGACAGAAATGCTTCCCTAGCGGAGGGTCACCCGGTTCAGGGGGCATTGTTGTCCCTTTCTCTTGCGCTTTCTGCTGCAAAGGAGTGGGGCCTCCACCCCAACTGGCTTGAAATCACTGGGGAGAGGGTAATTTGAGCTAGACTTGATGTAACCTATACATCACTGTCTTCTGGACCAGCTTTAAAATTAAACTCTGATGTACAAAGTTAAACAAAAATGAGATAAAAATTGGCAGGGGTTGAAGAGGGTCAAAGTAGTCAAAACAGAAGGTAGACTATTGCTTCTTTTGATTTATGTTATTCTGCACGCGAGGAAGAGAAATAAAATTATAAGTCTCACTGAGACTTTTTTTCACAGAAAATAATGCATTCCTAATTTGCTTTCTATAGACTACCAAGCCTTTGATGTGGAAGATGAAGAAATACAATTATAAAGAAGACGAAGAAACGATAAGGTGGGGAGGAAAAGAGCATAAACTGTAGCTGTTTTTTTATTGTTAAAAGACAGCAGTTATGCTTTAAATATCATTGAAATGCTTTTTTTATTGTCCATAAACATTTATGTGTAGATATTTGTCTGAGATCTTGTATATTAGCATTCACAGTACAAAACCATATTTTTGTCGTGTTTTCCATCTGCATCAATATTGCACAATGCCAATCGTAATCTCCTTTCTCTGGACTTCCGTCACTAAATGTTGCCGTTAACTTCTATGGTGATTTCTATAACAATATTGTTGAATAATTGACACTGCACATGTACCCCAAAGCAATGCAGCCTCCTTGGAAAGCAGTCCCTTTGGGTTGCATTAGATATGCCAGGAGTTACCTGTTTCTCACAAAGAACATTATCACACAAGGCTCTACAATGGGTTCTGGCCTTTCAATCCTGTCTTGCTTGAGACCAGATCATTCCCAGATAGCCACTGTTCTTGTCGCTCCAATCTATGCTTTTGTTGTTTATTCGTTCAGTCACTTCCGACTCTTCGTGACCTCATGGACCAGCCCATTCCAGAGCAGCCTGTTTGCCACAACCGCCCCTAGCTCCTTCAAAATCAAGCCAGTCACTTCAAGGATAACATCCATCCATCCGGTCCTTGGTTGACCCCTCTTCCTTTTTCCTTCCTAAAGGGGTGTCGCACACTGGGCCCTTTAAATATTCACACAACCATAGCTGGAAATAATAGTCTATTTATTGAAGTAAACAATGTCCAAAAAAAATAACAGTAAACATGAAAATAGCAAAGGCAAAAAGCATTCGAGAAAATCCCAGGAAATGTTCCCAAAGCCTCAGGCTAATTAAGTTGTAAGGTCTCTGAATATAAATCCACTGAGAAGCTACAGAACTTAAAACTAGGATAGTCCCAAAAAAGGCAAGCTCAAAGTTCTGTCATGAATGACCAAAAAGTCATGAAATCAGGAGTTCATGGAACTGCTTGCAGTAGAATCGAAAGTTGACCAGGAACTGAATTTCAACATTACAGGGCTAATAACAAGATCTCAACATTCTAACATTTCCCTCCCTTTTCCCTGGGAAAGTAACAGCTGCGGCTAGAATCAGCAAGCCAGGTGTCTCAATTCCTGCCCACTGGACTCTAAGAAAAACTAAATCCCCTTAACTGCTTTTCCAGTTTCATCACCTTGCCCCTGCACTGAAAATCACACAGATCCCTACACACCACCACAACCCACAACCCCTGAAGCCACAGAAGCCACAAGCCCAACAAAGGGCCAGGTTTCTGTTCTGGACATTGGATTTCCATGCTGTCTTGTTCTTTTGGATTTTGCATCCTTGTATCTTGTGTTTTTACCTTTGCACCTTGAAGTTCATGGACTATTTGCTATCTTTGGTATATAATGTTTTGGACTATACTGTTTCTACAATTTTGATTGCTTTGCTTACATATATCCGTCAATAAACTGCTTGCTGATTTTACTATACTGATGTCGTGTTTAAGGACAGAGGTGTTCCTCCTCTGGGATACAACGGAACCCTTCTCAGCCATTTGGAAGTGGTGGCAGCAAACACCCGGCAAGGAGGACAATTGGGGAGCCTTCCTTTGCAAAGAAATAAAGAAAACTTGAGAGGGAAGACACACACACACACACACAGGGCCACTGGGTTTGGATGCCCAAGACAGGAGCCACCCAAGGAGAAGGCAACACTTAATTGGGATTACGGATGCAAGAGTCTGCCATCTCGTTTTCTCTTCTCCAAAGGAGCCTGCCTTTTCCAAGGCCCTGATCCCCCAAAAGGAAGGAAGGAATGAACAAAGAGAGGAAGGAAGTCAAAGAAGAGAGAGAGGGGGGGAGGGAAGGAAGCTTGGAGAAGTGGTAGTGGTGGTGGTGGGGCTAGTGGAAATGTGAAAAAGTGCTGCAATTGACCCACACGCCGGACTTTGGACATGCCTGCTCTAAACCTTCCAATAATTGTTACATTTCTAACCTGGGAGGATTATTTATTGTGAGATATAGGCAGAAATAAATATTTAATACATTGCCTGTAATGAAACAAGATTGAAAGAGAGAGTCTCACAATGAATGCGTTTTAAGGAGGAATGCCCTAATTTCTATCACTTTGCTTTCATGATACTGCAAAGCATTACAAGCCAAAGCAGTTTCCTGAAGAAACCTTCCGATGGCAGGCGGCTTGAACGAGATGACTGTTTCTAATGATCAACAGCTGCCTCTGCGGTTTTTATGCAGCCTAGTGATTCATGTCTTTTGCCCAGAAATGATCAGTGGAACAAATGTTTGCTTAGATATATTACAGAGGAACAATCAGGAGGTGGAGGGGAGGAGGGGAACGGGAGACAGTTTAATGGAAATACGTCTTTCAGTTATCTGATAGTTTGACAATTAACTTAAAACTAGTCATGGGAAGTAACTTGGAAAGCCCTTCCATTGTTTTTTATAAAGCAAATTCACATCCAGGAAACTTCAGTTTGGTCTAGATTTCTACTTCATATTTGGGAGCTTCCGTTAAACGAATGCATTTCCTAAAGTTTCATGTCTTAAATCTTAGCATCCTGTAGCAATTTGCATCCAATCTTCTGTTCCATTCAGGGTTACCACTCAGACTCCATTTCCTTGGATGGGATCAAATGTGTTCTGTAAAATAGCTATTACACACCAATGATGAAAACTTGAAGTGTTGCATCACTATTAACCATGCCCAGCTTTTATTTGTCTGTTTTGAGGAACATCTCTTCATAGTATTTATTACGTATAGATTACTGCAACGCTCTCTATGTAGGGCTGCCTATGAAGACTGCCCGGAAGCTGCAATTAGTCCAACGCTCAGCAGTTAGATTGCTAACAGGAGCGGGGTACAAGGAGCATACAACCCCCCTTTGTGCCAGCTCCACTGGCTGCCAATTAGCTTCTGAGCACAATTCAAGGTGCTGGTGTTGACCTACAAAAGCCTATACGGAACTGGCCCAGTTTACCTGTCTGAACGTATTCTCCCCTATGAACCATCAAGAGTGTTAAGCTCGTCTGGAGAGAACATGCTCTCGGTCCCACCAACTTCGTAGGCATGTCTAGTTAGGACGAGAGATGGGGCCTTTTCTTTGGTGGCCCCCCGGCTGTGGAATTCCCTCCCAAATGAAATTAGATCCGCCCCTCCCTCCTGACTTTTAGGAAGCTGGTGAAAACATGGCTGTGCAATGAGGCCTTCGCAGAATGAAGGCGGAGATCGCCGATCGACTAAAGTTGCTAAACACTAGATATGGACCGAATACATGGATTGAGTTGGATTTGATTTTACTTTGGTGAAAGGCTTTTAATGCATTTATTGTATTTGTAATTGATAATTTTATTATGAATTTATGATGTTTTAGATTTTAAATGTTAGCATTGAATACTTGCTGTTTGCTGGTCTAAGTCCCTCTACGGAGGTGAGAAGATTGGGGTACAAAAGATTTAAATAAATAAATAAATAAATAAGTAATTATTTTTGTACTTTTGCAAACTTTGGGTTTTCCCAAACCTGGGGGATACCACCTTCTGATGTGTGTGTATCATACTGTTTCGGGCAACTATACTGATGTCAGCATTAACTCCCTGAACATATAGAGAGATCTAGAAAAATTAAATGGGAATTCATAAAAACAGTCTTATCATCCTTTTCAGTCAAGGGCTTTCAAAATGGTTTATAACAGGGCTGTCCAATCCATTGGCTCCATTGGACCACATTGGAACAAGAAGAATTGTCTTGGGCGGCACACTGCCATAAAACTGAAGCAACGCATGCATACAAATAGCAATGTATGTGTACAAATAGCAATGTATGTGTACAAATAGAAAATGCTTGCTATTCAAAGGCTTTAATAATAGTTTAAAACAGGGCTGTACAAACCCTTGGCTCCATCGGACCACATTGGAACAAGAAGTATTTTCTTGAGCAGCATACTACCGTAAAATTGAAGCAACGCATGTGTACAAATAACAATGGATGTGTACAAAAAGCAACGCATGCATACAAATAGCAAATGCTTGCTATTCAAGGGCTTTCAAAACGGTGTATATCAGGGCTGTCCAAACCTTTGGCTCCATTGGACCTTCTCAGTGGTGGCCCCTCAGCTATGGAAATATGTAAATATATATTTATAATATATATAATTATTAATAAATTTATTATTATGTTTATGTTTATTTATACCCCGCTTTTCTCTCCACAAGAAGACTCAAAGAAGCCATGGTGGTGTGATGGGTTACAATTATTATAATAAAAATATCATCATCCTAGGAACAAACATCGTGTTACATAGTAGAACCCATGTAGAACTCAATGTGGCTTATGTTCGAAGGCACTGCTTAGATTCAGAATGTTTAGTGTCAGAATGATCTCTGGCCATGATCTAATGCAGTGTTTCCCAACCAGGATGCCGTGGCACACTAGTGTGCCGCAAGCCATCATCAGGTGTGCCATGGGAAATTGGAACCTCCAGTACCCTTTCTTTCCCCTCCTGCCGAACACTTTTTCTTCTCCACTCGGGCTCCCTTCTTCCCAGCCTCGCTTTGCTCTGGGGCGAGTCTGCGCAGTAGCACCCGCATGGGACACGTCTTCCTCCCCCCTCCCCTCCTGAACACGCTCATGCTGCCTCCTCAGATCAAAATGGCAGCAGAAGCAGCAGTGTAGAAGAAAAAGTAAGTGTTCGGCAGGAGAGGGAAGAAAGGGTGCAAAGGGGAAGGGGGAGGAAGAGGTCTTTGTCGAAAGCTGCCATGGGCAAACTTGGACCTTCCAGGTGTTTTGGACTCCAACTTCCACCATTCCTAGCAGCCTCAGGCCCTTTTCCTTTCCCCCATCAGCCATTTAAGCAGGAAAGGGCCTCAGGCTGTTAGGAATGGTGGGAGTTGAAGTCCAAAGCACCCAGAGGGCCAAAGTTTTCCCATGCCTGTTTTAAAGGGACCTTAAAGTGGTGAGCCTCCTTCCAACATTGTGATTCTGGATAGAAAACAAACAACAACATAACATAACATTGTTTGAGTCCACAGTGCTCTCTGGGTGTAGGTGAACTACAACTTCCAAACTCAAGGCCAATTCCCAAGCAGACCCTTTCAGTACTTTCTGTTGGTAATGAGAGTTCAATATGCCAATTTTGGTTCAATTCCGTTGTTGCAAGAGTTCAGGATGCTCTTTGATTGTGTATTAACTATAAATCCCAGAAACTGTAATTCCCAAATGTCAAGGTCTATTTTCCCCAAACTCCATCTGTGTTCACATTTGGGCATATTGAGTATTCATGCCAAGTTTGGTCCTGATCCAACATTGTTTGAGTCCACAGTGCTATCTGGATATAGTTGAACTACAACTCCAAAACTCAAGGTCAATGCCCACCAAACTCTTATAGTATTTTCTTTTGGTTATGGGAGTTCTGTGTGGGAAGTTTGTGTCTTTCTGCCATTCCTGCCAGGATATCTATGTTGTGTTCATCGAAACAGGCCCAGGTTTCACACTGAGTGTATAAATACATTTTAAAACATATTAACTGTATGTATTACTGTGTTAGAGTGTCATTTTGTGTCATTTTGGTTGGTGGTGTGCCCCAGGATTTTGTAAATGTAAAAAATGTACTGTCTCTCAAAAAAGGTTGAAAAACATTGATCTAGTGCATGAACCCTGGTGGGGATCAATGTCATATTCTATAGTGATGCTTACTTAAAGAGTAGCCACGTTTTGCTAATGACGAATGTTGAGGAAAAGAACCATGCAAGAGAAGGCTGCTTGCTGCTGCAGGGCAACAGCCTTAGCCACAGGCTTCTTTCAATGCACATGAGTCAGTGCCAACTTCCCAGGATTAACTCACCCTATGGCTGATTCTTGTGGTTTTGCATGTTGGATAGAAAAGGGAGGAGGAAAGTGAGGAGGCGAGAGTATCAAATTGCCCTCACAGCATGGATTTCTGAGGGGTATCCACACGAAGGAAGCCACTGGAGGAATGAGCAGGTGCACAGGTCTAATTATATCTTGTGTGTTGTGAAGAATAAGCAAACTTTCCAGTTGTTTCTCATGTAGATGTGAGGTGGTGTTATTGGCAATCATTAAACAGAAGGAGGGAACAAGGACAAAGCATCTGGAGGGAATGAGAGGGAGGCGAGAGCATGGGAAAGAGATTAGCATAGAAACATGGGCTGGAGAGCAACATGCAACAAATAAACCACATGCTGTTAATTGGTACTAGACTTGGAGGTCATCTACAAAAGGAGAAGGGAGGAGATTCCAGATGCAGAAAAGGAAATACTTCTTTTACACAGCCGGCAATTAACTGAGACAGTTCAATGCCACAGGAAGTTTTGGTGGACACTTGTTTAGATGGCCTTAAATATGTAAAATAATAATTCATACAGAATAAGTCAACTAGTCAACGTGATTATTCAAAACAGGATACTTTGGGTACATCTACACTGTAGAATTAATGCAGTTTGACATCACTTGAACTGCCATGGCTAAATGCTATGGAATCTTGGAAGTTGTAGTTTGGTGAGGCACCAGCGTTCTTTGGCAATGGGGGCTAAAGACCCTATACAACTACAACTCCCACGATTCCATAATATTGAGTAATGGCAGTTAAAGTGATGTTAGTCTCCATTAATTCTACAGTGTAGATGAACCCTAGGGGCCATTCCAAACAGGACCTATATCCTGGGATAGGATGCCAGGTTTTCTGTTTATCCCAGGTTATTTGGAAGTTGTGGACTCATATAACCCAGGCCAAAGCAAAAAACCTGGGATCAGATCCTGGGATATAGGGCCTGTTTGGAAGGGCCCTTGGTGAACTATAGGAGTAGGTCCTACTTTTGGCCTTTTGAGATCCTATGTACACTGCCATATAAAAACAGGTTATCTGCTTTGAACTGAATTATATGGCAGTGTACACACACACACAATCCAGTTCAAAGCAGATAATCTGGATTATCTGATTTAATAAACTGGATTATATGGTGATGTAGATCCAGCCTGAGAACAATGTGGTGTCTACCAGTACATCTTGTGATAGGATCCTAATGGCCAGGTAAGTTTCCATTACTTTTCGAAGGGGTCTGGGGGTTTGGGGAGGGGGGTAGGGCATCCATACGTCCCAAGAGAACGTCTGCACACTCACCGCAGAAAGCCTCCCAGAAACATCTGCATTTTTAAAACATGGATGCTTCTGGGATAAAAGGCTGTCTGGATCCGCCCACATCTCTTGCTCCCGCCTACATCTCAGATGCGGTTGGTGGGGACGAGGGACAGGGCCTTCTCGGTGGTGGCCCCCCATCTGTGGAACGCACTCCCTATTGATATTCAATCAGCTTCATCCCTCCTGGCATTCAGAAAAAGAGTGAAATCCTGGTTATGGGACCAAGCGTTTGCACTTTAGCACGATACGGCACTTTAGATTGGTCAGATGGCAAATAGGTGGATAAGATCTAAGGCTTATGGATGGAATATTGTTTTAACTGTGATGAATGTACATGATGTTTTAATGTTAATTGTATTTTAATGTATTTAATTCTAGTTGTATTTTAATGTATTTTAATCTTGACTGTTGTTTATTATGTATACTGTGTGGCATCGAATCGTTGCCGTTGTTAGGCCGCTCTGAGTCCCCCCTCGGGGGTTGAGAAGAAGCGGGGTATAAACGCTGGAAATAAATAAATAAATAAATAAATAAATGAGACATTCATTGAAAAGTTAGAGCAAAATGTGCTGCAGGATTTCCCTCCTGTAAAGACAAAGTTTTTGCAGTTTAATAAACATTTTCCATGTTTTTAAAAATGATACAACCAATTAGGAAATGACATTTATAACACAGGAACAAAATTGTATTGCATAGTGTAATCAATTTATATGTGAAGGGATCAAATCTAGTGTTGATACACTCCAAGCAACTCAATTGTGCAAATAATTAAGTAGATATATGTGCCTGCGCATGTGCTTGCATACGTGTCACATTGCCATTCCATTCCGGGAAAACACATGGCAGCTGTCTTCCACGATGTTTCGATAACACAAACTACCATTTTAGCCATCTTTGTATTCCAGGTGAATCAGGGCTAGACTACCAACCTCGAGGGGAGTCTGTTTCATATAATTATCAGTATTCAAAGAATGACTGTAGATGTTGTGGCTTAACAGCAGGTGAACAGCACTTATCTGAATATTAAATAAAGTGCAACTGGCTTTCTGGATATTTTTTTCCTGGAGAAAGGAACCTTTTCAAAGTCATTAAGAGAGAACAACGGTGCAGCAGCTAAAGAGCCTGAATCTATGCATTCTTCGCTGTGTGCATCTTCAGTGCGGCTTATTCCAAGGACAATAGGGTAGGATCACTTTCTACATTTTCTTACCGAGACATTTTTGTTCAGCTTCCTTGAACCAAGGCATTTCCTTGAGCACAAACTTATGCCTGAGCAAGATAATCAGCGCTGCTTAAGATAATTCAAAAACACCCTTGGCCATCTTCCCATTTTTAACCAGTTTCTCATGTCCAGTTTCCAAGTTGAATTATTATCTTGTGCCAGAACATTTCAAATCCCAGATTTTTCTGGAACATGGATGAGATCAGGTCACATTTTAAAACAGTGAGATATCTGGATTTGGGAGACAAAATATCATTAGCTTGCTTACAACAAGATATTAATTTTCCTCAGTAACATACCCCCTAACTGTCCTAATTTGGCAGAGACAGTGTCAATTCATCCCCCACCACCCCACTACCACAACCACTTTCAAAATGACTGTTTCTTTCTCCGCACCCCATTTTCTTCCTTTTTTGGTTGTTGTTTATAGTTTCAGTCGCTTCCGACTCTTTGTGACCTCCTGGACCAGCCCATGCCAGAGCTCCCTGTTGCAACAATACAAACTGGGGGTAGGCTATGTATTAGGTATGGGTCTGGAGTTTCAGCTACTACTGGTAGTAGGAAACAAGGTGGGGCTGTTTCTCCAACGTCTAACTCTGGCTTGGAAGTGGCTGGGACAGCTTATGCTGATTCTGTAGCTCAAAGAAGGGGGGAAAGGGGGAAAGGCTTCCTCGCAACCATAGTGAAGAAGATCTTTTGCAATGCAAACGAATCAGGCAAATACTTACAGAGCCCACTGAGTCCTTTGAAGCAGTGTTTTTCAACCTTTTTTGAGCCCCGGCACGTTTTTTACATTTAAAATATCCTGGGGCACACCACCAACCAAAATGACACAAAAGTACACGCTAACACAGTAATACATATAGTTAATATGTTTTTAAATGTATTTATACACTCAGTGTGAAACCTGGGCCTGTTTCGATGAACACAAAATATATATGACTTCCTCTCACATATTTATACATGGCTATCATGTCTTCTCTCAGCCTTCTCTTCTTCAGGCTAAACATGCCCAGCTCTTCAAGCCACTCCTCATAGGGCTTGTTCTCCAGACCTTTGTGAAATTTCACCCTGAGTGAAACTTGCTTCCATTTAACTATGGATGTCATGAAGCTGTTATAAACAGTTCCTTGGGGGGGAGGCAAAAATCCAGTAAAATAGTAAAAAAAAATCCAAGCGGAAAGGCTCAATTTGTTTCTCAATTTGTGTGGGGGCTGCTAGGAGGGGGGAGAGTGCCAATTTCCCACGGCACACCTGATGATCGCTCATGGCACACTAGTGTGCCACAGCACACTGATTGGGAAACACTGCTTTGAAGGCTTCCCTGGGGAAGAGGGAAGCCAAGATGTGGGAAGCATGTCAGATGAAAGTGATACCGACATGGATTGGACTCAAGTGCAGGAAATTCAGGATATCTGTAATGAGCCTACAAGCAGTGACACTTTCATGGGGTTCTCAGATGACAACGACTGGCCTTCAGGGTACCCAGTGGATTGGGGTGATCTAAGTCTTGATAGAAGGTGGAAAAGTTGGAGGGCTGGGCAAGAGGCTGCATGTGGGTCTAGGGCTGCAGCTGATGCAAGTGGGGAGTCATCTGATTTGGGTGGAGCTGAGGACTAATATAAGGTGGGCTTTTTGGAGCTTATCCTTGCGGTTAGCAAGGTGTTGCCTTGGGATTTTGGGACTTCTTGACTTCTGTATCCTGATATACGTGAGTTATGGGCTTTGCTGCTTTCTGCAACTGGCACTCCAGTTGAGGACGATGGGTGGGTCAATGGGATCCTCAATGTTATGCTTTTTGTGTTTAGTTGCGGCTGCCTGACTTTTCCTTGTGGCATGGTTTGAAATTCTACAAGCTCCTGTGAGTGAGAGACACAGCCTGCCTTTGAAGATGGGGTATTGTATAGGAAGGGGGGCTGGAAGGTGGGGACATTGCAGGGTCTATGTTATGTGCTATCTCCATGCATTAGCTCCGGTTTTAGCACCCTTGGACTGTCTTCATGTTTCTCCGCCTGCCTTCTCCCTCTTGGATGTGTTGCTGAATTCGGCTGTTGGTGCAGTGTTTTGGGATTGCCTCTTTGTGCCGACCTTTGGAACCACCTCCTGACTTCGCCTGTGCCTTTAACCCTTGTGTATGACTTCTGGACCGGCCTATGACCCGGGGGTGGGGGTGGTGCTCATCTCCATTTCTAAGCCGAAGAGCCAGCATTGTCCATAGACACCTCCAAGGCCATGTGGCCAGCATGACTGCATGGAGTGCCATTACCTTCCCACAGATCTACTGATCTACTCACATTTTCATGTTTACAAACTGCTAGGTTGGCAGAAACTGGGACTAACAGCAGGAGCTCACCCCACTCCCCAGATTCAAACTGCCAACCTTTTGGTCAACTAGTTCAGCAGCTCAGCAGTTTAACCCGCTGTGCTACCAGGGATTACACTGGATTATGTGGCAGTGTAAACTCATATAATCCAGTTCAAAACAGACAATCTGGATTATCTGCTTTGATAATCTGAATTATATGGCAGTGTAGAAGGAGCCTCTGTGACTGTTGTTGTTGTGCATGTGTATTTGTGGGACACTTCCCTGCAATTATGAGAAACTGCAACCACTTGCACAACCCTTTTTACACTGAAAGGTATGTTTCAATAGAATTTCATTCATATGAGATGAACATCCGGTCATGGCAGTGATTATATGCAAGAAGTTGACACGTATCAATGGAGCTAATTTGCTTAACCGATAATAGCAGCTAACACAAGATATGATTAGGCATCATAGCTTGGTTATTACAAGGAATATATCAAGCGTGTCCAACCTCGCCCCTTTGAAAAAATCTCTTTGCAGAAGAGGCTCCTTCACAGAGAGGCCTTTCTGGAGACATAGAGTACAATCCATTACACCTATTGGTTTTAAAATAATAATTTGGATTTATCAGCTTATTTATAAAAACTCTTTGTCTTTCATATTCATTGGATCTCTTCAGACATTAGTGCATGGAAGATGTTGTCACATTTCCCACCTGGGGGTTCTTTGAATGGGATTTTCCTGCTTCTTGGCAGGAGGTTGGACTGGATGGTCCACAAAGTCTCTTCCCAATCTATGATTCTTCTTTTAATCTTTCATTTCTACACTATTCAGCATCTCTGATGTCTAGAATAGTCCATATATAGCACTGGCCAACACAAACTTTGGTGACTCAAGGGTTAAATATGTTTATGGGTGTTTTTGACTTGTCGATGCCAAAAATAGTACAGTAGAGTCCCGCTTATCCAACATAAATGGGCTGGCAGAACTTTGGATAAACAAAAGCACCATAACATCATGTTTTACAACAAATCGACAGAAAAAGCAGTTCAATACATGGTAATGTTATGTAGTAATTATTGTATTTATGAATTTAGTACCAAAACATTGCAATGTATTGAAACAACTATGGATCCAAGTGGGAGGCAATCTGCATTGGATAATAAAGAATGCTGGATGAGTGAAGGTTGGATAAGTAAAACTCTACTGTACCAGTTTTCCCCTATCAGCTCTAGTTTTTGAGATACAGAATATATGTCATATACCAGTCTTCATCTGCTCACCTATAAGAAATCTATCCAATACCATTTTTTGAATCTGTGCACCAAATCACTTCAGGAACGGGTCTAAAAACCAAAACACAATTTTTTTATTTTTGTGTTGGACTGTGTAGGTATTTATGGAAAATGCTATTTTCATGTAACTATTGGTGAAATTTCATTGAAATGGCTTCACATTTCCAGAAGTAGTCATTTACTGTGGCTTTCCATTACCGCCTCTTGTTAACATTCTGCCGATGATACATGGCTTGCAGACTGTATACAACAGTTGTTGTTTCTGTTTTCAGGCATGGGATTGACTGTGTGTGATTCTCATGGACTTCTGCATTTAGGTGTATCTCTTGCTTACTAGGTGGTTGCCTTTGCTATACAGGACATAAGGAATCCATTCCAGGGTCCGTTCCATAGTATAGCTGAGCAATTTGGAAACCATTTTTTTCACTTAAGCACACTCTCTGGCAGGCATGTAGCCAGGGGGGGGGGCCTAAGGGGGCTTCACCCCCCCCTGAAATTCTCAGGGTGGTCCGCGAAAAGGCCTTACTGGTACATTATTTAAACTGTTATGTTTATTCATATCATGATCTGATCACCATGCTCATTATATCCCACATTAATGGGGTTATTGGGATAACAATACAAAAGGTTTGCTAGGATAGACCCTCTTCCACCCAGTCTCAGCCCCCGAACCAAACTCAGCCCCTCAATCAAAATCCTGGCTACGGCCCTGCTCTCTGGTGTTTCCCATGTTACAGATTTGTTGACAGTTCCCCATCCAAATATTAACCAGGGCTAATTTCCAAAAAATCAGCCAAGATCTGAATATCAATTTCTAAATAAAGGGTACAAAAATATAGTTCAGTATATTGGATCTCAAACAACTAATCGCCATGTTTGTGTGTGGAATTATTTCAAGATATAATGAAAGAAGGGAAAGAAAAGAATATAATGTATTGCTATTAATTGAGTAAACTACTTTATGTAACATTCTGTATGCATACTGAGCTCCTTTCTTGACATTCAAAGCAAATCAAGCCACTTTTTTCTTACTATTTTTTTTGGTAATCTAAAAAAATAATGAAAATAAGCACTTGTCAAAAAAGATGATCTCCACTGGAAAATAAATGTTTACTAAAGACTTCTTTCTGTGTTCTCTTACAGCATTAATAATATTTTTCTTTCTCCAAAGTTTTCTTGCATCCTTCAAAGAGATTGATTTCGCTGGGAAGAACAAACATATGCAAATTTAAAGTTGACTGCTGTTAAACTCCCCTCACCCCCTCCTTTTCTTACCACAAAGAAATGCATCAGATAATTCCATATTGTGAATCTACTGTATTTATGTGTGCTTTTATCACGTCTCCCCTTCCCAGCAATAAAGTACTATGTTGTTCTTCAGCTGTGTTGAAGCCAAACCCTTGTGGATAGCCTCATCCAGACTTGTACAATGTTAGTTGCTGTTGTAGTAGGCTGGATTTAAAAGAGGCCAAGGAGAGCCTTCACTTTGCAGTTGTGCCCAACTGTCAGTAATCAATATCAATAGCAGTATCAATGGGATTGGCAGTGTTGTTTATTGGGCAACATGGAAACATGTGATAATGTGGCATACCCTAAATGAAGTGGCATCACTACCTTGAGCCATCCTCAAGTGAAGGGTGGCTAGAAACTAGAGCCTGCACCTAGGAAGATACCCAATAATCTGGAAGACTGATGTTGATGTGGTGGGAATGTGGCACAGCTGGCTAAGTGTCAGCTGCATTAGATCTCTCTGACCAATAGGTCATGAGTTTGAAGCCTGCCCGGGTCGAGGTGGGTGCTCGACCTTTAATTGTAGCCTGCTGCCGACCTTTGCAGCCTGAAAGACAGTTGCATCTGTCAAGTAGGAGATAAAGGTACCACATTAAGTGGGGAGGCAAATTTTGACTGAATCATGAGGCCATTAAAGAACTCCAGGAATGCTGAGGAATGCGGAAGGAACAACCAAGGATGTTGGGAATGCTGAGAGATGAGGAGATGCGTCAGCTCCCCCTGGTGGCCAGAGTTTGCCTCTGTTCGTCTATATGTGTGTATGTGGAAAACGGCAGGGATTCTTTACTAAGTATGTGTACCTGTAATCCGCTCTGAGTTCCCTTTGCGGTGAGAAGAGCGGAATATAAATAAAGTGTATTATTATTATTAATGATCTTGGAGACTGAGCTCCCCACTATATTAAGTGGAGAACAAATGTCGTCATAGCCACAGTATCAGAATATAAGCAGGATGGGAAAAGTTATCTATGAAGAAGAATAGCTAATCTTGGAGAGGCTGTAGTAGTTTGCTTTTGCCTGAAAAGATATAATAGTCATGGGCAATTTCAACTATCCCAATATTTGCTGGAAAACAAACTCGGCCAAGAGTACAAAGTCCAACGAATTCCTCACTTGCCTTGCAGACAATTTTATGGTCCAGAAGGTAGAAGAGGCAACAAGGGGAATGGCTACTCTTCATCTTGGAAAGATGGTTCCGTCCTGGGCCTGGTCCTGTTCAACATCTTTATTGATGACTTAGATGAAGGTTTTGAAAGCATTATCATCAAGTTTGCAGATGACACCAAATTGGGAGGGATAACCAATACTCCAGAAGACAGGAGCAGAATTCAAAACAATCTTGACAGATTAGAGGGATGGGCCAAAACTAACAAAATGAAGTTCAACAGTGACAAATGCAAGATACTCCACTTAGGCAGAAAAAATTAAATGAAAAGATACAGAGTGGGGGACGCATGGCTCGAGAACAGTACGTGTGAAAAATATCTTGGAGTCCTCATGGACAAGTTAAACATGAGCCAACAATGTCATCCAGTGGCAAAAAAAAGCCAATGGGATTTTGATTTGCATCAATAGGAGTATGGTGTCTAGAACCAGGGAAGTCCTGCTACCCCTCTATTCTGCCTTGGTTAGACCACATCTGGAATACTGTGTCCAATTCTGGGCACCACAATTGAAGGGAGATGTTGACAAGCTGGAATGTGTCCAGAGAAGGGCGACTAAAATATCAAGGTTCTGGAGAACAAGCCCTATGAGGAGTGGCTTAAAGAACTGGGCATGTTTAGCCTTCAGAAGAGAAGGCTGAGAGAAGACAGGATAGCCATGTATAAGTATGTGAGGAAGTCATAGGGAGAAGGGAGCAAGCTTGTTTTCTGCTACCCTGAAGACTAGGAGGCGGAACAATGGCTTCAAACTACAAAAAAGGAGATTCTTTCTTGTTGGTGTTTCATTTTTGTTCTGTCTAATATATGTTATTATTATTATTATTATTACTTCAAACTTGTATACCGCCACTCCCCGGAGGCTTGGAGCGGTTTACAACAGTTTGAGTCACACACAATAATACATCAATACTACAAACTGGGATGGGGGGGGGGGGGAGTAGGGCAAGAGAGGGGACGGGGTGGGAAGGAGCACAGGGTAGGAGTAAAGAGCCAAGAGCGGCTATAGTCCTGCTAAGGCATCATCTTGCCATTGAAGGAGGGAAGATTAGGACGCCCTAACGGGATCACTGGTGACCAGTTGCAGGTACAAGGTAAGACCTGCGTTCTTCTATATGTTGATGTGTTTTTGTTGTTTATGTATTTTTAATCTTTGGAAAACTCAATAAATACTATTTTTTAAAAAAGAAAGGAGATTCTTTCTGAACATTAGGAAGAACTTCCTGACTGTGAGAGCCGTTCAGCAGTGGAACTCTCTGCCCTAGAGTGTGGTGGAGGCTCCTTCTTTGGAGGCTTTTAAACAGAGGCTGGGTGCCATCTGCCGGGGCTGCTTTCAATGCGATTTTCCTGCTTCTTGGCAGGGGGTTGGACTGGATGACCCTTGAGGTGTCTTCCAACTCTATGATTCTATGATCCTACAGGGAAGGACAAGATACCATCTGGATTGCTCCATTGCCTTCCTATGGAGTGGTTTGAATCCATACTACTTTTTCTCTTTGAATCCAGTTTACAGTAATTAAGGTGAGCTAAAGAAAGGAGGGAAAGTAAGAGGAGGAAAGAGAAGATGGAGCCCCGTAGCAGTAGCTGAAAAAAAGGGATGTCAGAGGCTTACTCAAGCTAAGTCATAACACTTATATGGTATGGGCATAACTAGTTCACATATGCTTCTTCTCCACCTGTTTGGGGACAAGGATAATTCCACCACTGCACCTGTCTTTGCATTGTGTCTGATATTCAAAGTGCATGTTTTAACCAGGAAAACCAGGAAAGTATATGCATTCACCAGGGGGAAAAAAAGATGAGAAAAAATGATCAAGGGTCAGAAAAGGGATTAAGGCAGAGTTTCTCAACCTGGGGGTCGGGACCCCTGGGGGGGGTCGTGAGGGGTTGTCAGAGGGGTCGCCAACGACCCTCACAAAACATAGTATTTTTTTGTTGGTCGTGGCAGTTCTGTGTGGGAAGTTTGACCCAATTCTATCATTGGTAGGGTTCAGAGTGCTCTTTGATTGTAGGGGAACTATAAATCCCAGCAATTAGAGCTCCCAAATGTCAAGGCCTATTTTCCCCAAATTCCACCAGTGTTCACATTTGGGCATATTTAATATTCATGCCAAGTTTGGTCCAGATGAGTCTACAGTGCTCTCTGTATGTAGGTGAACTACAACTCCAAAAACCCAAGGTGAATGCCCACCAAACTCTTCCAGTATTTTCTGTTGGTCATGTGTGCCAAGTTGGTTCAATTCCCCCATTGGTGGAGTTCAGAATGTTCTCTGGTTGTAGGTGAACTATAACTCCCAGGAACTACAACTCCCAAATGACAATATCAATCCCCCTGCCCTCACCTCACCAGTATTCAAATTTGGGTGTATCAGGTATTTGTGCCAAATTTGGTCCAGTGAATGAAAATATGTACATTCTGCATATCACATATTTACATTAAGATTCATAACAATAGCAAAATTACAGTTATGAAGTAGCAACAAAAAGTAATTTTGTGGTTGGGGGTCACTACAACATGAGGAATTGTATTAAGGGGCATTAAGAAGGTTGAGAAACACTGGATTAAGGGATGAGAAAGTGGGATTTCACTGTCAAATTCAGGCAGAACTCCCCCATTCTCAGAAAATAGAAAGGGAAGATCTGTATGTTGATTCCCTTTGGAGAATAACTGCATATTAGTTTGGGAAAATGCAATAGTTCTCTACTATGGAGAGGATGAGGGGAGAATAGGCCTTCATTATCATTGGTTCCTTTCTGGATCCATTCTCTACCAAACAGTTGTGTTCAGCGCCCTGGGTGGTTGGGAAGGAGAGCAGGCACATCATTTTGGGGAGGAAAAATTTGTGGTTTCGAAGTGGTGAAAACACATTAGGAGGCGGACAATCCATCACGATTCCCTTTCTAAAAAGCAGAATTTTGCAACATATCCTTTTAATTACATTAATTCGAGCCTCTACATATCCCACTGAGATAAGTATCGTCAAACATCTGAAGTTTTCAAAGTTGATTTTTTTTAAAAAAAATTAAAAACAACCACAGTTGATTAACTTAGATGAACTAGCCAATTAGCACACCAATTAATTAACCAATTAAATTTATTACAACCATCTCAGCAATAATACGATGAGGACATTTAATTAAAATAACAGCTTCCTTTTGACTGAACAGCACAGCCACAATTATTTATTTTGAGGAAGGGGGGAAAGCGAATCCAGATGCACTGCCTGGACTGGGAAGCATGTGTAGATGATTGAAAACACTTTTTCTCTGTGAGGCAGTAGTACTAACTACACAGCTTTCCAAAGTGAGTATCCATTGAATAGCTAAGATCTAGCTTCCCATTTTATGGCCTTGATTGAGACCTCTTGTCTCTTTAGATTAGAAGGAGGTTATCACTGTAGGTTTTTGTGTTGATCTGGCCATCAGTTATTATGGAAAACAATCCAATTGGAAAATATGTAATTTTCAATTTTAGGGCATTGCAGGAGTGCTCGGCTAAATCCCTGGTGAGCCCTGATGACAGTTATGTGTGTACTGTTGCTAAGTCATATTGACTGGTCAACTGATAGAGATTCATGTACTTAGCAAGACTCTTTTATGGCATATTATTAAAATTGATTTGTTTTCTGTTTTTGTTGTTGTTGTGATTCTGTGATTGAAGAATCGAGGGAGGCAGATCTTGAGGCTCCAACTCTGCACCTCCCCACCCCCAAAGGCGAAACTGTGCCCTAACATTTCCAATGTGATAATCATCTCCATGTAGTTCATCGACATGAATGCTGGTCAGATGGCCTGTATTTTATTAAGCAAAATAGGGTCATAAGTTAAGTACATGTTCAGGGTCAGTGAACAAACACAAAGAAGATTAGGGAAACAAAAGCATGTGATGAGAGGGGGTGACATCCTACTGAGGGTTAATCTAGCAGAAATGTATTAAAGCATGTAAACTACTCTCTCCTTTGTTACTCGGCATATGACACCACATTGCTATTGCGTGTTTCCTTGAGTGGAGAGATCTTCAGCCAAAGGATGGTCTTGTCATGATCTCTAATGCTAATGCCAAAGGGTTTACTCTCACACAGAGACAATGGGGCTCATGCTAATTCATGCTAGTCCCAGCAATGAGATGCTGACGCAAAGAGAGAGATTCACATCTGCACCAGGCTAGTGTGATGAAATGAACCAGATAAGAAGTGTGGCACTGCAAAATTTCAAAACAGAATGTAGTAGAATGAATGCAGTTTTCAGAGCACAACCTCCGACAGGGCGAAGTTATTATGGGAACAGTAGTCCACAAACATGTGAAGGGTCATAGCTGCCCACTCATGCCTTAGCAAACTAAAATGGTATCCAGCACTGCAGGTTTGGGCAGATGTGGTCTTCATTGGTGTGCCTGAGAACACAGCTTTCCAAATGGTGTGTCGTGATGTTAGTGTGTCGCCTGCAGTGTGTAGGAGTGTCATGTGGGTGTAATGAGAAACCTCTGTGTAGTTGCAAAATAAGCAATCAGTCATATATTTTCAAGAAAATATAAATGAAATGTTTTCATGAGATATGTTGTGTCCCCATGCATTTTGTTACTACACTTTATAAATGTGTCTAAATCTCTTATTAGGGGTTGGTTTCACCTCTGATTTGACAGCACAGCAGTCTGGGCTGTAGCATAGCTGATTAATCACCAGCAGCAATAGATCTTACCAATCGAAATGTTGGCAGTTCGAAGCCCGGGTCGAGATGAGTACCCGACCTTCAGCCCAGCTCATTCTCCACCTAAGCAGTTCAAAAACAGCTGTGAGTGGCAGGCATGTAGCCGGGGGGGGGGGGCTAAGGGGGCTTCAGGCCCCCCCCAAAATTCTCAGGGTGGTCCGCGAAAAGGCCTTACTGGTACATTATTTAAACTGTTATGTTTATTCATATCATGATCTGATCACCATGCTCATTATATCCCACATTAATGGGGTTATTGGGATAACAATACAAAAGATTTGCTAGGGTATACCCTCTTCCACCCCGTCTCAGCCCCCCCCCCCCCCGAACCAAACTCAGCCCGCCCCCCTGAATCAAAATCCTGGCTACGGCCCTGGTGAGCGGTGAGTAGAGAAATTAGGCACTGCTTAAGCAGGGAAGCATTTGAAGGCACCATAAAAAGAAAATACCAGAAAAAAGCCGGTGATCAAGGAAAGAGGAAGTGTGTGATCAAGGGCTCTTCATCATAGAGCAGTGGTTCTCAAACTAGGGTCCCCAGATGTTTTTGGCCTTCAATTCCCAGAAATCCTAACAGCTGGCAAACTGGCTGGGATTTCTGGGAGTTGTAGGCCAAAAACATCTGGGGACCCCCAGGTTGAGAACCACTGCCATAGAGGATGGGGTGACAGCACCCCCCTGTGGCTGGAATTGACCACAATCTCCTGGACACCGAAGTTGGGAAAATGCCGACATAATGCCTCCATCTGTTGTCTGTCTCTGTGTTTAATGACATTGAATGTGTTCTGGGATCCTCCCTGAGTCCCCTTTGGGGTGAGAAGGGCAGAATATAAATGCTGTAAATAAATATATAAATAAAGAAATGACTGTGTCGTGAAATGATCCATATCTAAGCACATGAAGCACTTAGAAACCTCTGCCTTAGAATGCTGCATCTCCTCACATTCCTCCCTTCTAAAGAAAAAAATAATTAAAAATCCCTCCCTCATGTAGTGGATATGAGGGCAATTTTGTAAATCACATTTGCCCTCTCTCAGGGCTGTTTTAGGCACAATAATGCACCTTTTTTCCCAATCAGAGTATAACGTGAAAGCCAAACTGTATAAAAAAAAGTCATTTCCTCGTTGATAAATGGTCTGAAAAAGTAAGAGATTGGGACATGGCAAAACTGAGTATGTTAAGCTAAGGACAATGGGATGGTAGTCCCTTGCTGGGCTCAAAATGGTTTTTAGTCAGCACATATGATCTATAGATGTGGAGGTCATATAAAAATGGGGGATTTCTGTATCTTGACTGGTTGTGCTGAAGAGCAGATGTCATTTGTCATGAAACCAAGTAACAAACAGGACCTGCTTTGATGCATCAACAAAAGTAAAAGAGACGAACCTAGCATACAGTGAAACACAGAGGCTAGTTGTACTTTGAGAAACTCTTTTGGTGGACTGCTGAGAAGAACCAACATTCATTCCTTTTGACAAGGAGACTTGAGGGAGCTCCACGTAATGCCATCTTGTCCCGCAACTGGGTGTCAGACTCGCTTATATAATGCAGGGCCCTTCTCCAATGAGCCTTGAGTCCTCCTGCGCAACAAGGACATTGCTGCTGTTGTTGTCGCTGCTAAATGCGCAACCCGGAGGTCAGCCTTTCAGCATTTCCCGCCGTCAAACCACTCTGTCTTGAAAAATGCATCGACGGATTTGCTAAATGGAAGCCTTATTCACATCCCATCTGATCATAATGTCACAAAAGCCATAAAATTACAAATCAGTTTCAAGGTGGAAGACATGACAGCAAACTATAAGTACACAAGAACTACATTAAATATCAGTCTTCATTTGTCCTTACCACTTCAGCGCTACCTCCCTGGTTCAGAGCGACTCCAGCGCTGCGCACAGCTTGAGACAGCCTAAGATCCATTTTAGAGTGGACTTGAAATATAAATGACAGTTCGCACTACACATGAACATAGACAACTGTATGAAATATTTAAATAAAGAGAGAAAAGAACAGAGGAAACCAACAGAGCCTTTGGCAGACCCAGCCGTGGGGAATATAGCAGCTTGAGATTCATTGCAAATTTCATCTTTAATGTTATTCTTAGTTCAATATTTTGTAGCACTCTGAAGTAAATCTTTTTGTGCTGCCTCCCTTCCTGCAAGTTCTCCCTCTTCTCCCGCTAGTCCCTTATAGTTTTTATAGAAACCTAATATATTTTCAATAACATTGATTTGTGAAGTGTTTTTTTGTTATGGGTTAGAGTCTTTCTGTTATTTTGTACAACTCAATAAGAACCATTGCACATTGAGCCTTTTTAAAAAAGTGTTTGCTATTGATCTCCAGCTTAAATCCTGTTGCCTGTTTACTCAAATCCAAATCGTCTTGACTTGACTATTGAAGTACATGGCTTTCTATTTTTGATCTTGGATATGCTTTTTACACCTCCTAAAATGCAATAATAAAGCTCTGATGCCAAGACACAATCTGGGAAGATGGAAATATTGGTTTTAAATTGTATAGCAGGGGTGCCCACACTTTTTCAGCATGTGAGCTACTTATAATAAAACTAAGTCAGAAAGATCTACCGAGAGAGAAGCAGGGCGAAGCAGGGGGAGGGGCTTGGCACGGCCTGGCTCCGCCCCCTCTGGCTTTAGCTCTACCACAGCTTCTCCAGGCTTGAGGAGGGTAGTGCCAAGCCAGTGATGGCATAGCTAGCCACTACTGGCTTGGCACTATCCTCCTCAAGGCTGAAGAAGCTGTGGTAGAGCTGTAACTGGGGGAGGGGGCGGGGCTTGGTGCGGCATGGCTCTGCCCCCTCCCCCTCTAGCTTTAGCGCTACCAGAGCTTCTCCAGGCTAGAGGAGGGTAGTGCCAAACCAGTGGTGGCATAGCTAGCCACTACTGGCTGAAAATGGCACGGAACCCTAGTGTATGTAATGGGCTGAAGAAGCTGTGGTAGCACCCTGGCCCAAAATTTCGTTAGAGGGGCGGGGCAAAATAGCTTTGTGCAGCCTGGCTTTCCACCCCCCCCCTCTGGCTTTAGCTCTACCACAGCTTCTCCGGGCTAGAGGAGGGTAGTGTCAAGCCAGTGGTGGCATATCTAGCCACTACTGGCTTGGCACTACCCTCCTCAAGGCTGAAGAAGCTGTGGTAGCACTGAAGCTGTGGGAGGGGGCGGGGCTTGGTGTGGCATGGCTCTGCCCCTCTAGAAGTGCCCCATCCAGCTGGGATCGACCTCCTTTGGTCCCGGGATCAACCAGTTGGTCGCGATTGACTTCCTGGGCAGCCCTGTTGTATAGCATTGAATTTTTGCTGTTATGCCGGTCTGAGTCCCTAGATAGAGGTGAGAAGGTCGGGGTACAAAAGTTTTAAATAAATAAATAAATTTTCTACTATATCATCCTTTGAGGTTTGCATTCCTCACACAGAGACAAATGGAAGAGCAAAGAGGAGGCCAATTAAGGGAGCTTTCAGGCTGGTTCCTAAAAGAATTTCATACCTCGTGTGACTGTGGAGCACAACAGATGACTCTGCATCTGTATGCTTGCCCACTGTGCCCTGTCTCATGTACAGAGGAGGAATTGTTGGAGGCCATAGACAATGCCGTTGCTGTTGCCTGTTTTTGGTCAAAAGATATTTAGCTGCCTGCGCGCCTTCTATTTTTATTAGTTTTACACTAATTCATGCAATGCTTTTGATATGAAATAAATAACAGGCTGGTTCCAATATTTGGACCCAGTTTTTGGAATAAAAAAGAAGATTTTCACATACATTTACAGCCTGGGGAAACTCACTTGCACAAAAGATCAAACCATCTTTTGAGCAACCCAACCCAATCCATTCTATCAAACTGATATAACATCATTAAGTCTGCATTGTATTTTTCCATGAGGCCCACAAACGTGCCACCTAGCTTCCATATCAGTCAAATGTTGAATCTGCTTTGAATTTTAGTCTGAGCTATCCAAGGTGCCGATCCCTGATGACAACATAGCTCAACTCATTGAGCTGCTCCTTTAAAGTTTGGACTAAAGCCCAGAATTGAGAAAATGGTTTCATTTTGTTTTGCTACCAGTCAACATCTTGACCTGGTCCTGGAACCTTTTGCTGCCTGATGCCTACAAAGGCTTACTTACTGGCTTACTTACTTAGATGCTCCCTCATTGCCCAAGTGTAGTGTCTTGGCGGTGGATACATAGGTGATTGTGGAACCCTACTCTTGATCCGCATGTTCTTCCACAGCGAGGGCATCAGTTTCCAGGTGGAAAGGCAATCCAGGTCAGGGTTGGCTTGCCGTGTCTTCCTCTTAGCACGTTTCTACCTTTTGCCCTCCATGTATGCCTCTTCAAATTCCACAGCATTGCTGGTCACAACTGACCTCTACTTAGACCAGGGCTTCCCAGTTCTCTGTATCTATATTATAGTCTTTAAGGTTGGCTTTAAGCCCATCTTTAAATCTCTTTTTCTGTCCACCAACATTCTGTTTTCCATTCTTGAGTTGAGAGTATAGTGAATGCTTTGACAGATGGTGATTGGGCATTTGGACAAAATGGCTACTCCAGCGAATTTGATGGCATAGAGCAGGGGTGCTCATTATGGTGATCGGGAGCACCTAGGTGATCTTCAGCCCTCTTCCAGGTGATCTTTGGACCTCACCAGAGAGGTAGAGAGAGAGAGAGAAAGAGGCGAAGGAGGCCGGGCAAAGTGGGGCAAAGCCAAGCAAGCCCTGCCGCAAGCCCTGCTGCTGCCATCGGGACTCCCATTCCAAGCAGAGACCTGGGCGAACGAGCTGTGTGGGGCTGCTTTCTTTCCTTGGTTGGGGGCGAGGAGGGAGGGCTCCACCATGTTCCTGGGGCTGAACCCAAGGAGGAGGGGGCTGCAGGGATGGAGACTCCACTTGCTGCTGCTGCTTGTGCCCTCGCCGCCTTTCTCCGCCTCGCCCTCCCTCGCCCTCGAAGGAGAAAGGTGGTGAGGGCCCACGGGAGAGAGAGAGAGAGAGACGGCTAGGAAGAGCCACCCTCTCTCTCTCTCTCTCTCTCTCTCTCTCTCTCTCTCCCGTGGGCATGGACTGCCACCAGTGGGAGGGGTCCTCCTTCCTGCCAGCTGTCCACTTGGGCGTTCTTTCTGAGTGACCCCCTCGAAAGGAAAGAAGGAAGGGCGCCCCCCGCTGCATCTGTCACCTTGGGGAAGCACCTCTTCCACTCTTCCTTCTACTGCCCAGGTAAGGAAACCTCAAGGGAGGATTGAGGGGGAGGCTGCCGTGGGAGGCTCCAGCCTCACGTGGCTCCCTCTCTCGGTTGAGTTTCCTGGCCCAGGCAGCAGCCAGGCAGCCCTCTTCCCAGCCCTGTGCCTTCCGAGCCACCGCCGAAGCCATATCTGGCCAGAGCGCTGGCGGGTGTGCCTATAAATATCCTCCTGCTGCATGCATGGGAGGGGCCTGCTGTGCACGCAAGAAGCAGGACGGGATGGGGACTTTCGCAAAGCACGCAGCAGGAAGGCAACGAAGACATTAAGAGAGCGCTCGCGCAGGCAAGGAGGGTCCCCTTCCGGGTGCGTGCGGCGGTGAGTTCGTGGGCAGGCAAGAAAGAAGCCCCTGCGCGGACGGAAGGCTGCAGTAGGAGCGTCTTGCAGCGCATGTGTGCACGCACGCTCACATGCACAACAGGTGATCTTTTCAACTTGATTGTTCATATAGTAGCTCGCATGATGAAAAAGTGTGAGCACCCCTGGCATAGAGCATCACTTCAATGCTGGTGGTCTTTGCTTCTTCCAGCATGCTGACATTTGTCTACCGGTCTTCCCAAGAGATTTGTAGGATTTTTTGGAGGCAAAGCTGATGGAATCGTTCCAGGAGTTGAGTGTGAAGTCTGTAGACAGTCCATTTTTCACAGGCATATAAAAGGGTTGGGAGGACAAGCACCTTGGTAATCCCTACGGATATCCCAATCCTCAAACATACACACACACATTACAAAAAGCATACCCCAACATGTTCTATTTTTATTCTGAAACTACATTCCTCATATCCTAATGAAATACAAAAATCCTGAATACTTGGATATCTTGAATTGTTGTTGAAGTACAAATTTTGGATGAGTGGCAACCCTGTATATAAATTTTGGATTGGTGGTACCATATATAAATCTTTTTTTCTCCTTCTACAATAAGATGATTATTTTAAAGGTATCTGAATAAGGAGCTGGAATTTCTAGGAAACTTTCCTTCCCCTCCTTAATATTCGCATCTTCTTTTCCTATGTAACATCCCTCCCTCTTTTGCAGGCTTCTGAATTAAATATGATGACATTTTAAAAATTACATCAATGGCTCTGCATAAGCCAGAGAAAGCGGGAAGATCCAGAGTTTCAGAAGTAATCTGGGACATCTTTAATTCACTCTTCCCAGAGTGCAGGCTTTGCAGAGAGGACTGGAGGAGTACATGTTTGGCTCTGGTCTCTATAAAGTTTAAAGCAAACTTGTGATCAAGACCCTGAAAAAATAACTTCTGATCATTAAAAATTCCCCACCATTAAAAACAAATTGTCTCCTCTTCTACTATCCTTATTGGCCTCTTTTGGCTTTGGTTTACTTTATTTGAAATTTGTGTACAAGAACTGTTTTCCGTGTTTTGTCTGAATAATATCTCCAGCAATTAAAAATGCAAAATAAAGCCGTCATTTGGAATGTTTCAGAGCTTTTTGAAAAATGAAATGGTTACTGTTTCCCAGTTTGCAGTTGGTGGTGGTGATGATGGAGAGACCACACCACTTACACTGAAGTTGCATTTCTTTGGACAGAAGCACATAGAAAGAGCTTATTGGATTGCAAGATTGTACTTTACCTGACCAACCGATATCATCTTTCCTTCTGTTCTAAGCTAAGCAAGGTCAGTCTGGATTAGTACTTGAGTGGGTGACCACCAATGAATACAAGGTGCTGTAGTCTATATTTCAAAGGAAATAACTGGTAAATCTAAAAGGCTCTGCACTAGGTCTATGTAAGACGGATTGCTTTGAAGGTCGTTACTTCAAGGAGGTTCATTTGTTCGGAATGAAGTGACCTCTGGAGTTGGTAGGGGAAAGGATGGTCATTCAGATACAGCGGCCCCAGACAATGCAAGGCCTTGAAAGTTAACACCATCACCTTGAAGGTGATCCGATGCTCGACCGGAAGCCAATGAAGCTGCTGGAGGATAGGTGTTATGTGACATTTGGCTGGAATAGATGCTATTTAGCACATTTATCGTGTGAGGCTTCTACGTTTGCGGGACGTCAAACCGCCATTTCGGCAGTGCATTGAAGATAAGGCCCCTTAAAGGAATATTTCCTGTGTTCATCCAATTCTCGGACTGTCTCTGCCTCTCTCGCGCGAGAAGTATCCCATTTCCGGAGCGGCCACTGGCACATGTGGTGCTACATATTGGTACAAGTGTGTGGACTATGTTTGTGTATTTGCACGATATTTATTGTTATATGCCATTGCCTAGGGCTTTAGAGGGCTTGCCCTTTATAAAGATTGCTATTTGTAGTGTATCTCTGGCATATTTTATATATTGTGACACATACTTGCTAGTTTATGACATCTCACTGGAGCCCCAGTATCATACTGGATGAGCTTAAGTTTCCGGACTTGAAGGTGCATGCCAAATACAGACTCCACTTATGAGTTTCCAAAGGCATCTCATTGTGTCCTTCATTGTGTACAAAAAGACAAATGAGATTAATTTCTTCACTGAACCAAAACAAGGCAGTTGTAACACTCTTACCTATCGGAAATACCCAAAGGGGCTTGAGAAAAGTCACATCAACTGCATTGTCCCATAAACTGGCGCCATCAAACCTACACAGGTTATGGAATTGTGGGATGCTTGCCAGAGAGAGAGAGAGAGAGAGAGAGAGAGAGAGAGGAGAGGGAGAAAGGAAGCAAGAAAGAGGCAATAAAACATAGGAAGTGACACATACAAATAAAATCCACTTTTCTAAAAGCTTCCCTGCTCCTTAACAAAGGCTTCCTCCCCCAGACGTTGACTTCCTCTTTTACTTGTCCATGGATTTCTAGCACCTCATTTCTGTTCTTTCTGAATCTTTTTATGACAACCGTACTGCTTTCCCCTGCACTGAAGGACCATCCCTTCTCTGTACTATACTTCTATTAATGTTAGCCAGGGTTATTTTCACTATTGCTTTTCTTCTTATTCTCTGCCTTGTTCTTAATAAATAAAACATTCAGTATTAGCTGATTTCTTTCAATCTTCTTTCAGGAATGCACAGATCAGTTTAGTTAAGTCTGTATCATGATTGCTGTCCTTCCCAGCCCATTTTTGTCTTAATCTACATTTTATTTTAATCCATAGAGGTGCACCTAAATAATAACCAACTTTAGCTCCAAATAAATATTTTTAATAGTTTCTCCCAAAATGTGTATTTTAAAGCACGTTTTGATATATTTGTTTGTGGTGAAAATTATACCAGAACATTTTGGAAGGTCTGATGAACAGTTATGTTTTGCATTGTAGGTTTTATCGGGTTATATGGCCATGTTCTAGAGTCATTCTCTCTTGACATTTTGCCTGCATCTATGGCAAGCATCCTCAGAGGTTATGAGTTATGTTTTGACCTACTCATTATTTGAGGAAAAGTAAATCAGACCAGATCTTGACTTCATGAGGACTAGATTCTTCAAGTAGTCCTCAAGAGCAATGAGTTCAATTTGCAGGAAAAGAGATTCCACCTAAACATTAAGAAGAACTTCCTGAGAGTAAGAGCTGTTCGACAGTGGAATATGCTGCTGCCTCACATTGTGGTGGAGTCTCTGGAGTTTTTTTTAAAAAAGAAGATGATGAATGGCCATCTTTCAGGGGTGCTTTGATTATATATTCCTGTATGATAGGGGGTTGAACTAGGTGACACTTGGGGTCCCTTCCAACTCTATTTTTTAATGGAACTGATATGATATCACTAGAAGAAAGTGAAAAAGTACTCACTTTGAGGAGAAGATGAGGGGTACTTAGTTACGGTAAATGGGGCCCCAACCCAGCTTATTATTATTATGTTTATGCCCTACTTTTTCTCTCCACAAGAAGCCTCAAAGCTGTTTACATTAAAAACATTTCAATGCAATTTAAAATCTACAATGTACTTTAAAACATTAAAAGAGGATTAAATATAATTGGTATTTTAAAAAAAGATCAGTTAATAAAGAAGTAATAGAAAAAGTTGACAAATACTACATCAGACTAGGAGCTATCTACTAGGGCTTTGCTTGAATTCATTTTTCCAAACGAGTTTTGGCTGTTTCAAGTTTTTTGGCTCTTTCAGCCAGCCATAGTGGCACATGTGCCACTGTTATTTTCTTCCATGTGCAATAGACTACATGGCTGTCAAAAATGGCTGCCTTCACTTTCTTTCAGCTACCCATGAAGTGTGGGTGAATTGTGGAGAAGGGGGCAGCCACACTTGCACGGGTTTCCCTGTGAGTCTGTGAGACCTGCTGCCTGTCTGAGCCTATCAGAAGAAGAAAGCCACTCATGTGCTCTGTGTTGTATCTCAGTGCCTTGGCTGCTCTTAGGATCTTGCTTTTGGACTCAATTCCAATCTTTTCCTTTGACAATTGCATTTATAGGCTGTGAAAGACCATTTGGGACATGTGTTCGTTTAAATATTGGGGTGGTTTACTGAAGATGGAGGATAGCTTGACTCCCTTGAGTCCTCCAGGTCTAGTTGAAGGATACTAGAGGAAGGATTACAGAAGCAGTGGTTTATTAAGCCTAATGCCTTAGCCCAGGGCTGGCTGAAGAAGATTAAAGGAAAGGACTCCAACAACAGTGGTTTATTAAGCCCGATGCCCTAAAAAGGATGGAAAGGGGGGACTCGTAAGTTCCCCATTGCTACCAGTAGGCTGGATCTTCCCTGATCTTCTGGCTGCTGAACTGCAAAACACGCCAAACTCAGGAGGCCCTCAAAAAACAAATCGGGGGACAGGACAGGACAGGGGGGACCAAGATCAGGACACCAAAAACAGCACGATGTTTAAACAAATTGCATACCTCTACTATTTACTTCATATTGTCTAGTCCAGTGTTTCCCAACCTTTTTTGAGCCGAGGCACAGTTTTTAAATTTCCAAAATCCGGGGGCACACCACCAGCCAAAATGACACAAAATGACCCTCTAACACAGTAATACATATAGGTAATAAGAATTTACCTTGAGTTTTGGAGTTCTAGTTCACCTACATCCAGAGAGCACTCCGGACTCGGGACCGGTGAAGCAGGCAGGAAGGAAGGTGCCGGGGCGGTGGGCAGGGAGCTGGAGGGAGGCCGAGAGAGGTTTCCCATGCACTGGGGAGGAGGGGGAGGAGGGAGGTCAGGGGCCCTGCGGGAAGCAGGATTTGGCCGGCTCGCGTCTCCTGCCGGGCTCACCGGAAGACATGAACCAGACAAACTTGGCTCCCAAGCAGGGCCTGGGCTCTGTGGGAAGCCGGATTTGGCTGGCTCGCGCTTTCCGCTGGGCTCGCTGGAAGACGTGAACCGGACCAACTCGGCTCCCAGGCAGGGCCTGGGCCCTCCGGGGAGCTGTTCTCCCGCTTCACAGCTTTGCCGGGCTCGGCGGAGCCACGAACCGGGAGAAATACTCCCTGAGGTGTCCAGGTTCCTGCCTCCTCCTCCTCTGGAAGTGAGCCCACAGGATAGATTCTAACCTGTGGGCTCACTTCCGGAGGAGGAGGAGAGCTTTGCCCGGCCCCACCCCTCCTGAGCCTTCCCTGCCTCTCCAGTTCCTAGAGAGGGTCGTGTTTCCAACCGTTGTTCCGCGATCAGCTGGTGTGCTGCGGGAAAACCTCTCTCAGCAGGAGGGGGAGAGGGGGGGAGAGAGGTTTTCTTGCGGCACACCAGCTGATCTCCCACGGAACACTAGTGTGCTGCGTCACACCAGTTGGGAAACACTGGTCTAGTCTACACTGATTGATATTTTTTCCAGGGATTTGCATTTTACAGATAAATGCTTAGCCTGCTCAGTCAGAAGTCTTGGTTCCAACTCCATTGTAGAATCAATCCCATTTTAACACCAATTTAAAAGCCATTATTCTATGCTATGGAATCCTGGAATTTGTAGTATGGCGAAGCACCAACACTCTTTGGCAGGATAAGCTATGACCGCAACTCCCAGGATTTCATAGTATTGAGACAGGACAGTTAAAGTTGTGGCAGATCACTTTACTTCTCCAGTATAATATTCCTCCACTGCCTCACCAAACTACAAACCCATAAGGTACAGCCTTGATACATTGCATAAAAAGGGGGTTATAAAGAAGAACATAGCACTGGCAGTACCACAACATTCACACCAGAGTAATTCCACAACAGGATTGAGTCCCACGTGCCCTTCCAATATCTATATCCTGGATATTCTATGCCTTTAAAGGCTGTGACTAATTATTTGATGAAAACTCTGAAAGAAACGGAAAGTTCTTTGTCACAGTGGCGCCATATGTTCATAAGCATTGCGAGTGAGTGATAAATACATTAAAACCATGCTGGTGCTATGCCAAATATTTTTCCCATTACCAAAGAAGATTCTTGTTTATCGCATGTACAATTTTGGTTACTTAAAAAAACAAACCCTGAGGTGTCTGGCAATTCAGGCTTGATTAGCAGTCTCCATTTTTGATTAGTAAATTGCGGGAGTAATCAAGGTTAATTCTCATTGCTGAGGCTCCCCTCCTCCATTTTTTATTTCTTCAAGAGAAATGCCTGTCTTCTGCTCAGGAGGAGGAATATTTCCACAAAAGTGTACATAATGCTTCTGAAAAAGAAACAAAAGGTTTGTGCATTGTCTGATTTTGTAACAATGGCACCATGGTGTGTTGGTTCCTTCTGTTCCGTCTGCATGTTGTTGCTAACAGATTTGTGTAATTTTGTGGTATTCAGAAACCTTTTACTGTGGCCAATTTTTTGTGATGCTATCACTGAGATAAGGGGATCCCATTTGGGGTCAGAACCCAAAGACTGAGGCATAGTGGTTAGATAATCTTCTTTTCAAAAATGTATAGATGTATACTGTTGGCAACAGTACTGTAGCCAGGATTTTGATGGGGGGGTAGTTTGATTCAGGAGGGGGGCTGAGTCTTGGTGAGAGAGGGTCTACCCTAGCAAACCTTTTATATCGTTATCCCAATACCCCCATACATATGGGATATATTGAGCATGGTGATTAAATCATGATATAAATAAACATAACAGTTTAAATAATGTACCAGTAAGGCCTTCTCGTGGACCACCCTGAGTATTTAAGGGGGGGGGCTGAAGCCCCTCAAGCCCCCCCCCCCCCCCGGGCTACATGCTTGGTCACCAAGTAACATCAGACTATGGTCAAGATCAGAGAAAGGTAATAATGGGAAAGAGCAGAAAAAGTTAGAGAAGCTGCATAATTTTGTTTTTGCCTGACTCTATAGCAGGGGTGATCAACCTACGGCCCGTGGGCCGGATCCGACCTGGCAGCCGATTCTGTCCGGCCCGGGGAGAAGGGCGTCGGGGGCGGGCCAAGAAGAAGGGGAGCCACCGCCGACATCCCATTGCGGCAGCTTTGGAGTGCCTGACATCCCTTTGGAGCGGCGGCTTTGGAGTGCCTGGAGATCCAGGCCTGTAGCGGGAGCAGCGGCGGCTTTGGAGTGCCTGGCATCCCTTTGGAGCGGCAGCTTTGGAGTGCCTGGCGATCCGGGCCTGCAGCGGGAGCACTCGGCAACCTGCGGGGCTGATTGTCCTGGCGACCCGGAAGACTTGATTGTCTTCCGGGTCGCCAGGTCCAATAAGCTGCCTCAGATCACTGATTGCTCCTCCTGCAGGCCCGGGGATGGCAGGCACTCCATAGCAGGGTGATCAGCTGGGGAACAGCTGGGGGCGAGAGCGGGCGGAGGCCTGCAGCCTCCGATCACCTGCTGCTCTGCTCCTCTCTGCTGCAGCAACAGCTGGGTCCGCTTTGCCATAATCATCATAATCATCATCATCATCATCTTTATTTATAAGTTGCTTCCCTCTCCCCAAAGGGGACTCGGAGCGGCTTACATGGGGCCATGCCCAAACCACAAATCACAAAATATCAGACATCAAAAAACAATAAACACAATAAAAACAGTAAACACAGTAAAATGAATACATCTAACAAAACACTATAACAAATGCATCTAAAAACAGAAGGAAAAAAAGATGAGAGGGCGGGCTACATGTACATATAAAATGTTTAAAAACTGGGGGAGATAAATGGAGTAGGGCCATCCTCTGGGCTGGATCAATTGGGCCATTCCATCTTGGATCGCACCTTGTCTTCTTGAATTTAATGTAATTTAATTTTAGTGGTTTTTATTATTATTATTTATAAGAATTTTATAAGAATTTTATAATAATAATATAATATAATAAATAATATAATGTTATATTATATTATAATTTCAATATATTATAATGTCTATATATATTATAATATAATAATTATGATATTAATACTAATAATATATGAATATTTCTTGATATATTAATATGTTAATATTAATGATGTGTAATATATAGTAAATATAGTAAATAAATAAATAAATAAATAATGTAGATTAGAATGTAGTTCCACCTTTAGGTGCGGCCATCCATAATATTTTTTGGCTCTCGTGTGGCCCCTTGGAAAAAATAATTGCCCAGTCCTGCTCTACAGGGAAGGATTGGATTCTGTTCACAAAATTCCAGACTTTTCTGTACAGTTTTGAGTGGTTTGCAGTTTTCAGCAGTGGAGGAGAAAGAAAGGCAGCTGGAAAAGTGAGACGACAGTGGATTAATTGGAAGAGTTAAAGGGCGTGACATGTCACAAATGCAACAACAGCATTCAAATAGTCACCTTTTAGTTGCGAGGATGAGAAATCCAAGTTTTGTGATCCAATAAAAACATAGTATGGATAGGGGGCGGGGGGAGCCACAACAGACCAGGCAAAGGGAGCGGTCATCACAGCTTTTAAAAAGCTTGTCGCAACCTCTCAAGACAGGATGTCTGTGTGGCTTTAATTGTTTCTTAGTTTCACTTTTCCGCCTTGGGAGTTGCAAATGCATGAGTCTTATTCTCATAATGCTGCAATATAAACCCCCATTTAAACTTGATGGGTCCCCTTTCAATGAAATTTTATTTTCCAGGCACTTTTGTGATGTGATCTTTTACGAGTCGCATGAATGAGATACGGTGAAGATATTAAGCCATGCAAAACAGCAGAGCTGAAATAGCAATATTAAGCTAGGTACGAGGGTGGGGAAGGGGGGATGGAAGAGGAAAGAAAGGAGAAATCCAAAGAGTGTATCCAGGTTTCCTTTTTAAAAAAATCACTCAATCCGTTGTCAACTTTGGCTGAAAATGAGCAGTGTATGTCTCTTTCCTATTTCTGTTTCCTCTCTTCTTCCTTGAGTTGGTCTATAAAGACCATCTGTTTCTTCAAACTCTTTGGAACTTGCCCAAATGTGGAGTCTTCTCAAGGACTTTTAATGGGAAAGACCAATCCACCTGCATGAAAATAAAAAGATTTCGTTCACACAACATGCGGACCGACACCGGTTTAGATGGCTTTTGACAGGATATCATGGAGCAAGATAGGTCTATAATTACTATCCATGATCATGAAAAAATCAAGGCCACGATGTATCAGCAAGACCAACTGTTTCTTAATTTGTGACCTACTAACCTCTATGGGGTTCATGGCTGTGCTTCAAAGGATCCATGAAATGGGTGCAAAAATAAAATCCCTTCCAATTTCATTCCTATTACTTTTAAATTTGGGATTTAAATGCATTTTGGGAAAGAAGAACAAAGCATTTCAACTGATAAGGGAGCCATGATTTCTCAAAAGTTGAAGAACCACAAAGGGCCTTAGGCAACCATCCATCATTTAAGTTTAGAGCAGTAGTTCTCAACCTTCCTAATGCTGCAACCCCTTAACACAGTTCCTCATGTTGTAGTGACCCCCCAACAATGACATTATTTTTATTGCTACTTCATAACTGTTATGAATTGTATTGTAAACATCTACCATGCATGATGTATTTTCATTCACTGGGCCAAATTTTGTAGAAATACCCAATATGCCCAAAATTGAATACTGATGGGGGTTGCGGTAGGGATTGATTTTGTCATTTGGAGTTGTAGTTGCTGGGATGTATAGTTCACCTACAATCAAAGAGCATTCTGAACTCCACCAATGATGGAATCAAACCAAACTTGGCACACAGAAACCCCATGACCAACGGAAAATACTGGAAGGGTTTGTTGGGCATTGATCTTGAGTTTGGGAGTTGTAGTTCACTATATCCAAAAAGGACTGTGGACTCAAGCAATGATGGATCCGGACCAAACTTGGCATGAATACTCAATACGACCAAATGTGAACACTGGTGGAGTCTGTGGAAAATAGACCTTGACATTTGGGAGTTGTAGTTGCTGGGATTTATAGCTAACCTACAATCAAAGAGCATTCTTTCGTATGGCCTGCAAGACCCATCTTTTCTGGTTAGCGTTTGATTGTTGAGTATGCTATAACCCTTTGCTGTTTTGTTCTCTGTGATGTTTTTATATGACTGTGAGCCGCTCCGAGTCCTCGGGGAGTGGCGGCCTACAAGTTTGAATAATAAATAAATAAATTCTGAACCCCACCAACAATAGATTTGGACTAGAGTTCCCACACCCCCCCCCATAACCAACAGAAAATTCTGTGTTTTCTGATTAGCTTTGGTGACTCTTCAGACACCCTCTTTGCAAGCCCCCGAGGGGTCCCGATCCCCAGGTTGAGAAATGCTGGTTTAGAGCAAGTCCTCATACTATGACCTCTTCACTACTAAGGAGATCTCAATAAATTTCACATTTGATTGTCACCAGGTGTCATCCTGAATCTTTGTTGAGATTTGACTGAGTTGGTGTGAAATCTGTTGTTGGTTCTAGACAATATATGAAACAGCACTCTGTTCCTTGAATATTTATTTACCAGCTCAGAAAAAAGTTCTTACATTCTGGGCATTCATTCATTTGCCACTGAAAAGCCGCGACTGTAGATGCAGCAGCGAGACTTTTAAATCGGGTCAAATGAACACAGCCTTCCAATGTCATTTGCACATTAGTGATTGTGGTTGGTGTCATTTTCACAAAACAAAATTATAACCAAAATGGATACTTTGGGTCAAAGCACCGCAAAGAGTATATAGATACATTTCCATCAATAAATCTGCCCTCTTCCTGCCCTGCTGCAGGCCCACAACCCTTAATGATTGACGTTTTTACCACTAAATTATAGTATGTCTGCTCCTAGAAGAAATGTCTCCATTACAAAATTAGCTAACCATCAACATAACATAAAATGACTTGAACATGGTGTCATTTCACAAGGATATTGATTCATACAGACTTACTGGATTAAATCTAGGTTTCCCATAAAAGAAGCAGCCATTACTTCTTTCTGTAGACAGAAAACGGCATACTGTAGAACAATATACTTGAGGGTAGAATATTTAAATTTCAGCTGGGAAGGAGAAAGAGAGAAGGTGGGAGGGAAGGAAGAAAGGAAAGAAGGAAGGAGGTAGCTATAACAAATTGGTTGTTTCAGAGAGGTCCACAAATTGGTGGACCTCTCAGTGGCCTTCGATACCATGGACTACAGTATTCTTTTGAGATGCCTCATGGGTATGGGACTTGGAGGGATTGCCTCACAGTGGCTCCAGTCCTTTCTGGAGGTTTGCTCACAGAAGGTGTTGCTGGGGGACACCCTCTTGGCCCTACAGCCTTTGTCCTTTGGGGTCCCGCAGGGCTGAGTATTTCCCCCCCATGTTGTTTAACATCTACATGAAGTCACTGGGGGAGATCTTCCGGAGTTTGGGAGTTTGATGCCAGCTGTATGTAGATGATGTCCAACTCTATCACTCCTTTCCACCTGCTGGTAAGGAGGCTGTCCAGGTCCTGAGCTGGTGCTTGGCAGCTGCGATGATCTGGATGACAAAAAGCAAATTGAAATTGAATCCTGACAAGACAGAAGTACTCCTGGTCAGTAGAAAGGCCAAACAGGGTATAGAGTTACAGACTTTGCTGGATGGGGTTACACTCCCCCTGAAAACATACATTCACAGCTTGGGAGTTTTCCTGGATTCTTTCCTGAGCCTGGAACCCCAGGTTTTGGTGATGGTCGAGGGAGCTTTTGCACAATTAAAACTTGTGCATTAGCTGCGCCTATATCTTGAGAAGCCAGACTTGGCCACAGCAGTTCACACTCTTGTTACATCTTGAATAGACTACTGCAATGCACTCTACATGGGGCTGGCTTTGAAGACTGTTCAGAGGCTCCAAGTAGTCCAACGGGTCGTAGCCAGGCTGCTCACTGGAGCAGTGTACAGGGAGTGGACATCCCTCTTGCTACCTCAGCTCTACTTGCTGCCAGTTTGCTATGGAGCACAATTCAAAGTGCTGGCTTTAGCCTATAAAGCCCTGAATGGTTCTGGCCCAACTTACCTGTCCGAACGTATCTCTCCCTATGAACCAGTTAGAGCATTAAGATCTACCAGGGAGGCCCTGCTCTTGGCCTCACCCCCTTTGCAAGCCAGACTGGTGGGGATGAGAAACAGGGCCTTCTCAGTGGTAGCTCTTCAGCTATGGAACTCCCTCCTATTAGATTGGCCCTCTCCCTCCTGGTTTTCAGGGGGGGGAAAAGCCAAGACTTGGCCTTGGAACCAGGCATTTGGGGAGTAGTTAAATGTGGAGTCAACATAAATGTTGGAGCGGTTTTAATTGTATTCATCTTTTTAATTGTTTAATATGGTGTATTCAAATATTTGTACTTGTAATGTGGCATTGAAATGGCCAAACTGTAAGCCGCCTTGTGTCCCCTTCGGGGTGAGATGGAGCAGGGTAGAAATATAGTAAATATATAAATAAATTCAATCAAATGTTATGGGAAATGTAGTATTTGGCATAAACCTCCCTGGTTCTCATAGACCAACCCTGCTTCGATATGGTGCAGAAATAATCAATATCGTATGAGTGTTCAGACTGACTCAGATTTATCATCCAGTTTATGAATCCAGATTATCTGTTTTGAATTGGATTATACAAATTGCACTGACATATCCAAGCAAGTAACACTGACATATCAAAGCAAAACACTATGTAACATGATTTTGTTCCTTTGTTATAAATGTCATTATTTCCTAATTGGTTCTATCCTAAAAGCCTTCCACCCAGGCATATAGCCTGGGGGGGGGGGGCTTAGGGGGCTTCAGCCCCCTCCCCGAAATTCTCAGGGTGGTCCGTGAGAAGGCCTTACTGGTACATTATTTAAACTGTTATGTTTATTCATATCATGATCTGATCACCATGCTCATTATATCCCACATTCATGGGGTTATTGGGATAACAATACAAAAGGTTTGCTAGGGTAAACTCTCTTCCACCCAGTCTCAGCCCCCCGAACAAACAACCCCGAATCAAAATCCTGGCTACAGCCCTGCCCCCACCCCTTGGTGGCACAGAGGGTTAAACCACTGAGTTGCTGAACTTGCTGACTGAAAGGTTGGCAGTTTGAATCGGGGAGCAAGGTAAGCTCTCGCTGTTAGGCCCTGCTTCTGCTAATCTAGTAGTTCAAAAACATGAAAATGTGAGTAGATCATTAGGTACTGCTTCTGTGGCAAGGTAACGGCACTCCATGGCCACATGACCTTGGAGGTGTCTACAGACAATGCCAGCTCTTTGGCTTAGAAATGGAGATGAGCATCACCCCCTGAGTCAGATATGACTAGACTTAATGTCATGGGGAAACCTTGACCTTTACTTTTTTTCTATTATAAAAACATGAAAAAAAGTTTATTAAACGGCAAAAAAGCCACTTTATTTTTGCAGGAAATACATCCTGCAGCACATTTTGCCATTGTTTTTCAATGAATATCCCATCATCGAGTCTCAACTAATTCAACATCATTTGTGGCAGTAGTTTGTGGGAGCAGAACACCGACCTTCATAGTAAGTATCAGACAAACAGGAAATAACACTTTTAGAAAAGTAACATAAAATTTTGCTACACAGTATTATGGTCTAGGGCTCTTTGATCTCAGGGCTGGATCCTCTCCTCCATTGCTCAAAGCCAGGGCATGGAAGTCAGGGTGTTTGTTGTTGTTGTTGGACATAAGAGAAACCTCCCCACAGGATTCCAACACATCCGGGTGTCCCCTGGGCAACATCTTTGTAGATGGCTAATTCACTCACAACAGAAGCGAATAGAATCATCATCATCATCATCATCATCATCATGTACTTGTCTTCCTTCTACTTTCTGACTCCTGTGACATGTGGTTCATCTCTTAGTTTCGGGTTTCAGGACTTGAAATCTAATGGCCTCGGATCATCCTGACTTGGTTACCCTAGTAGAGTCAGACATAGCCTAGTTTGCTTAACACAAGAGAATGCTCTACATAACTCCAATGCAAATGATTGTATTGGGGGGGGGGATGCAACTCCTAGAATCCCCATCCAGCAAAATCACAAGGGATCTGGAAGTGGCAGCATTCTTGGAACTGCGGTCCAAAAAGAAATTCTCCAAGCTCTGCCCAAATTCTGCTCCCTTGGCCCATTGATAATAATTTGAAACCAGAGTCATCCAATATTATTTTGCCTCTTTCTAGAAAGAAACGATTGGAGGTCTGAATCGTGTAATGCTTTTAAACATGTCTTTTTCCAGTCTTCTAGGTGGTCTCAGGAAAAGGCTGCGTTTCAAAATATTTAAGCAGATTTTGGCAGGAAGACTAAATTTGAACTGGCAAAGTTCAAACAGTTAATGGGCTTAATCTTTTCAAAACAAACTGTACCGTTCCCAAGCTGTGCTGACGGCTCACCTAAATTACATAGCAGGAGATCCCTGTGCCGCCATGCGCAGCAGAGGAAACTGAGACAGGAATAATAAAAAAATAAACAGAAATGAAGCTTAATTTATTACTTGGGAAAACAATAAAGGCTGGAGATATGAGAGTAATCGGCAGCTTAAGAAAATGTGTATTTTAGTTATTCATAAAAAAAGTTTGGCACACATCAGCATGAGCATCATTCGTCGTCACTTCTGCCCTAATTTTTTTTATCATAGATTCTGGAATTGTTGTAAATTGCTAATGAGTCTTTGACATGTCATGCAGATAGATATATTGGCCAGTAGCCAAAAAACTACTTTACTCAAGAGCTTGGATGTTTCCATTGGTCCTTTTTCTAAACCACCCTCTCCTTGAGTAACAAAATTCCTTCCCTGCCCATTAAGACTTCTGTTATTCCATTGTATTTTTTATTTGTTTTGTACACCACTTTCCTCCCAAAATGGGATACAAAGTAGCTTACAATATAAGTTAAAATTAAGTACTAAAGCAATCAGGCCTAGCATGGGTTTTCAGGATTTTTGAGGATAAAAAGGTCAATTTGGAAAAACAAGATATTCCTTGAAAATAAGTCCTTACGCATATTTTGGAACCAAAATTAATATCAGACCCTGCTTAATTTTCTTGGAAACAGGGTACCACATATTCACACTGAAATATAGTATGGATGGGAACTGTGGACAGTGTAAGCTCAGGCTACCTTGTGTGAGTATATCCGTCAACTGCCTCCATTTGGTAGGAACAATCAATCTACTGTATATCTATATCCATAATAAAGTGAAAGAATGTACGTATTTATATGTATGTGGCTAGGACTCCCATTTCCATAGACAGGCTCCCACTTCTACAAACAACTATGATCCCCACCAATGAAGAGCCACCAAAAGCCCTCCCTCCAATGACATTGCAGGTTATTGAGAGCACTGCGAATATGTACAAGAACTGCCAACTTCTGCTAATGTCCTCCACAAACACAATACTGCCCACTACCCAAGTGAATGCTTTCATAGGAGGACAGTTTCATCCTAGATTTTATATGTTTCCTCCACCATAGACATCTCAGTGTTTCTTACTCTCTCCGTTGGTGTGGAATTTGCATGACTCCATCCAGTGCCTTTCCCATAATCCTTTCCTACTGTTTTCTATGGCTCACAGCAAACAGAGAAGAATTGATCAGCAAGCAACTGAACCTACTGGAAGGAGTTGAAGGTACTGACCCACCATGGTGGGAGTTGTAGTTCATGCCAGCAATTTTAATGTGTACATTTGATAACCTGCATTGTGTTTTATATGTGAATTTTATCTGTATTATATTTTTCTGTATCTGCCTAAGGTTTGTTAACTGAAATAAAGGCAATTGATTGATTGATTGATAGTTCATCCTGAATCCAGAAAGCACACTGAACTTCACCAATGACACTTCAGGAGCAAACTTATCACACATGCCCAACATGACCAACTTTAAATACAGATGGAGTTTGAAGGCGTTAACCTGGCATGATGTGAGCTGTAGTTCACCCACAACCTTATGCATTTTAATGGGACCATTCATAAAATTAAAAATGATTTTTTTTCAAATAACCTGAGCATTGCCTGGTACCCAAGCTAGTAATAAATAATCATCAACACTTTTCATCCCACTGTGTCCCACTTTCTGTCTTTTCCTCCTACTTTCCCCCTTTGTTTTAGGCTTATGACAGTTGCTTCAAAGTGCAAAAGCAGCTTTCATTTTGATTAATAACTTTTGCCTTTTTGACCACACTCTGATGTTACTTGGCCATCCATGTCCTAATTTTAATCTGTGAAGCGTTGGAGGATATGTGGCATTTTGCAGTTGAGCAATTGCTACCTGAGGTTTTCAGTTATCCCTGTACAATGATCCAATTCTCCATTCAAGTGTAGGTAAATTTCTCCTATTCCTTTTCCATTTCTGGAAAAGTTAGGAAACTTGAAACACAGAGAGGGGAAACAGAGTGCCTTTTGCACCATCAAAACTGTACAGTGAAAGAAAGAGGAGAGAAGGAAGTAGAGAAATAAAGGAGTATCAAGGCTGAATTTTGCTAAAACAACATGGTCCTTTGTCAGATAATAAAATTATCTGTGCAATTAAATTTAAAACAAAAAAGGAAAAGCTCTTAAAGTATTTGTGGAGTTGGAAAAGAGCTGAAATAATGAAGGTTAGCCACCTCTTTGCTTGAGATATATAGATCAAAAGGTCAGGAACAGATAGCTGTTCAGAGGTATAGTACATGTTTTCCTATGGCAGACCTCTTTTCTATCTATGGGCCGACAGCTCTGATGAAAGGGCTGATTCTGGGATATGAAACAAAGCTTCCAAAAGTTGCTTTTGAGACTAAAAACCCCAGACTTCTCCAAATATGGATGGTCCTCTTCCATTCTGGCATCCTGTCTATTTCACCTTAAGAACACCCTATATGTTCCAATGCAAGTAGCTTTAGAATGAGAGGGTATTTCAAAAAAATATTTAAAATATGTGTTAAGGTACTGTTTAAATTGAAGTTCATTATAAGAAGTTGAAAAGATCAAAAACAATAACCAATTAAAATTAAGGGGGGGGGGGGAATACAGTGGCCTCAAATGTTCTAGGTATATTTGACCCGCTGATTCCAAAAAATAGCACCAGTTTTCACTTATGAGCTCTAGTTTATGAGATACAACATCTACCAGTTACCTTCTGCTCACTTGTAGAAAATCATGATAACCAGAAATATTGCAAAGGCATTGATAACAACTGCAAAGAAAAAGCATGCCACGATGGGCACCACCCATCACATTTCCAAAGCGTTTATTTTTCTTGGTGCTGATGCTCAGGTGATATGTGATTTATACACTGCAGTGTGGAAAATCAGTAACATATTTAGACTATTGCAAAAAGAAGAAGAGGGGAATCATTTATAAGACACTGAAAAATGAATAAAGGGAATATGATAAATCATCTCATATTTAGGCCATGGAAGATTTGCATTGGTTGAATAAATTTGTTGGTAAACCATCAAAACCTAGCAAGCAAGAACCAAGCATTTTATTGAATCAAAATTATAATAATAATAAAAAAGATGGGCAGTTTAAGTGAAGCAAAACTCTTGCAAGAAAGGAATGGACTGTGGTGGTTTAAATATTTGTGTTGGATGGTGGCGTTGTGCAAGCATAAATCACATTGCACCCATAGATACGTTGATCTGAATCACGTGCAGGAATAGGGGACAGTGTCCGCTCCGTGCTATTTACAAAGAGAATGCCCAAAAAAGTATAGAATTGCCACAAGAGAGACAAAACTTCAATTCCTGAGCATACTAAAGCTATCAAACATTAGAAAAATTAGGGAAGGCAAACTCCTGTTAGAAGTTGGGCAAGACCATCATGTTAGAAGAACTCAGTTTTAGCTTCTGCAGACAAACCAGATAAGGAAAAATACACTATTCCAGAGGGGTGGGATTGTTGAAAGCATGGGTAAGCAAGCAATTCTACTTATTAAGAAATTATACAATACATGCTATCCTTTACTGTTAGCAGTTGGTTTCCCAATACATGCTAAGACCCAATACATACTAAACTCTAACTTCCTCTTAAACTGTGCATCCCAACTCCAGATCACAGGTTTGAATCTGGGGAGTGGTGTGAGCCACTGCTGTTAGTTCCAACTTCTGCCAACCTAACAGTTCGAAAACATGCAAATGTGAGTAGATCAACAGGTACCTCTCTGGTGGGAAGGTAACAGTACTCTGTGTAGTCATGCCAGCCACATGACCTTGGAGGTGTCTATGGACAACGTTGGCTCTTTGGCTTAAAAATGGAGATGAGCACCAACCCCAAGAGTTGGACACGACTAGACTTAATGTCAAGGGAAAATCATATATATATATATATATATATATATATATATGTGTGTGTGTGTGTGTGTGTGTGTGTGTGTGTGTGTATGACTGGAGTTTAAAATGTTCCTGTTCTGACTTAAGGACAAACCTACAGAACTTCTCTTGTCATAACTTGTGGGTTGCCTGTACCTATATGCAATCCAGCAGCAGTTGTTCAAAAGTTTGCATTCTCCTAATAGCTATGTACCCCTTTGTAAAATGAATCCATGGCCCACATTCATACATTAAATAATGTATATATTTTCGCCTTTATGAAGGGCCCAAACACTAAAATACCGGGGCGGGGTGGGGGGCATCTCATATGTTTGTTCTTAAGTATATATAAAAGGATAAACTTTCCAACTCTCAGATAGGGCATAATATTTGCAGTTGTGTTGGTTGTAGAAGAGACTTGCTGATTATTAATAAATGTTGGTCTACGTTAGGCATTTCAGAAGACCCAACTGCAGTTTTATGCTTACACATCAAGGGCAGCAGGTACCATAACTCTCAAATTTTGAAGACACTCGCCAAATATGAGTCATGTAGTGCAATGAGAGATTGTAAGAAACTTCCGGCGCCCAAGGAATCATCCGTCCTTTGACATGTAGGCCTTTTTATTAGCCCGTCTATGCCACTGAGATGGAAGCAGAAGTCGAATGATGGGAGCACATCGCTGACCTTGGTTTCACTGGATCAATACAGAACAAGACAGATCTTAGAGCAAAGATGGGAACCCATCCTGTCGCGCTCGATGCATCCTATGGCTGATGACAGCTGTTCATTTATCACATGACTCATTTGACTAACGAGCAGAATCAAAGACCAATCAAAAACACTGTAACTCATAATCCTACCATTGCAAAGACTAAATCTGTTTGTAGGGGGGAAATAGCTAGCCGTTTGTCGGAATGCATCTTCATTTCCAACGCAATGCAATTTTTCGTCCTGCTTTTCTAATTGCAAGTGATTGAGCACTAGGTTGCTCAAGAAATATTCATAGTTAGATATTCCCCTCATGGCTTTCCCCTCTCTCTTCAACTTTTTTTCCTGTTAGAAATGTTACATTATCAGAAAATTGCTTACTTTCCGAAACCAGCTATTTCCAAAATGTTTTATTTAACTCAGATAATGAATAAAACGAAGCTGATGACAGGCATTAAGTAATTTTAACCAGTACCATTCAGAAGTTTATAATATGAAATACTGGAAAATTACATGTGTAGAGTAATCTAAGTAATGAGATGTTAAAATTCTTTGGAATCTGGAAACTCTCCTATTCATTCTCATCTCTTTTTTTTTCTTTCAACCTCACCATGGGAAGCTCCATTGCTGACATCTTTATATATGATGTTCTCATTTCAAAATGCCACTGAACCTTCAAATGAATACTTGCCGATGATCTTTGAATACAAAAATGCTTAAATCAAGGTTTTTATATTTTAGTGCACTCAGCCATACTAGGCATTGAAGGAATATTTGGTATTTAGCTTAGGTTTCAAGAGAAAAGGAAAAGAAGTTTCTTACGGTGAATTCAATTGTTTAGCCATGCACAGTGTTAAAAGTGCTCTCTGTCTCCGTAGGAAATCCACAAAAGCACAGGAGGCAGAGGCAATAGAAGATTCAATCTGTAAACAAGGGAGGTGGAAAAGCTGTAAAATAATGTCTTGACAAAGTCACTTCATTAGGAAATATATTTTTTCTGACCACTCCCCATATAGTAGGTTTGACTTTACAATCATGAATTTATATGCTGCTATCACTGTAGCTGGCACTTTACAAGTAAAATAACAAAACAGCTCCCTGCTCTCAGGTTTACAATCTAATTAAGGCATGACACAAAAGAGAAGGGATGGCCGTTGAGGAGAGGGCTAAGTAGCCAATACTGTATCTTTTTCCTTTGCAGCCAGGCCAGGGCCAGGTAGGCTGCAAAGAATTCTTTTCATTTGCTTCTAAGGCCTAGACATCATGGAGCCGTGTCTGCTTCTTCTTATTCTATCCCTCTATGGCAAGGGTAGGGAACCTACGGCTCTGGAGCCAGATGTCGCTCTTTTCATGATTGCATCTGGCTCTCCCTCTTCCTTCCTTTCTCCTCCTTCACCCTTTCCTTCTCCTTCTCTCATTCCTTTTCCCTCCCTCTCTCCCCTTCCTTCTTTCCTCCATTCTCCCGCTTCCTTCCTTCCTTTCTCCCCTTTCACCCTTTATTTCTCCTTCTCTCCTTCCTTCTTTCCTCCATTCTCCCTCCCTCTTCCTTCCTCTTCTATTCTTTTTCCCCAAGTCTTCCTTTCCTTCTCCTTCCTTTCTTTTCACTTTCCTATCTCTCCCCTTCTTTCTTTTCCCGTCATTATTTTACTTTTTCCTCACTCCCTTTCCTTTCTTTTCCCCACCCTTTCCTTTCCTCCCTTTCCATTTCCTTCTTTCTTTTCCCCTCCTTGTCTCTCTCCTGCTTTTCTTTTCTTCCTTTTCCATAGTTTGTTCTTCTTTTCTTTCTTCCTCTCCCCCTCCCTCCTTTATTTCCTCTGTCTTTCTTTCTTTCTTTCTTTCTTTTCCCCTTCCTTCCGCCTTCTCTTCCTTCCCAGAGTCCTAAGCATGCCTTTTGTAGAACCAGGTCTGAAGTCTCCCGTCATTCTGCAGGGGGAATCCTTTTCTCATAGTATGTATGTATATACTCACATTTAGTTGATTTCAGTCTTAAAATATATTATATATTACAGTATATGGCTCTCACTGTAATACATTTCCAAATATTTTGCTTTTATGGCTCTCTGAGTCAAAAAGGTTCCTGACCCCTGCTCTATGGCCAAGGCAGTAGCAGTTGGGATGGAAGGAGGTCCTTTCATTTACTTCTTGGACTAGGCAGTGCCTGCTTCATCTTTCTCTCCAAAGGCAGGGCAGCAGCTATTGGGAAGAAGGGAGGCAAGGCCCTTCTTCTTCTGTGCCTAGAAATGTTAAATCCATGCCAGCCTCTTATTTCCTTCCTCTATGACCAGGGCAGTCACAGTAGAGATGGAAAGAGGTCCATTCATTTTCTTCTTGTTCTGGGTGATACCTACCTCTTCTCTCTCTCCAAAGGGAGGGTGGGGGCTATAGCTGTAGTTTGCTAGGAGCAATGTTTGTGGAACCGCTACAACCAGAATCTCGTTGGTGAACTCTTGCATGGAACTTTGGTGACTGAACTAAATTTCCGGACTATTATTTGAGTTGGTGAAATTGCTTGCCTTTAACCTTTGGAAAGAACTCTGGACTATTTGTATGCTTTGCCCTTGTTGGACTGCTTGCTGTGTATGGCTATGGACTGCCTTTGAGTACAAAATGGTGAGTGGCTGCATTAACATATATTATGTGGACAAGTCTTTGACAGGACTGTGGCTGTTGGGAAAGAGGGAGGGGCCTTCTTCTACTTCTGTGCCTTCAAATGGTAAAGCCGTGTCAGCCTTTTCTTCTCTTCCTCTAAGGCCAGGGCAGTGGCAGTTGGGATATCTGACTCTGGTTCAATGTCTGGTTTGGAAGGAGCATCAGTAGCTCCCTCCTTTACACACACACACACTTTTGATAGACCTCTGTGAATGTCAGTAGAGGGAAAATTAGTCTCTCAATTGATTTCTCCAACATCTGATTTCACTTGATATTTTTAAAAATTGAGTTCTTTCTGTGAGATTTGTTGGGAACATGAAAACTTTGCAAAGATTTTTTAAAAGATGAACCAAAGGATGTCTTCAACCATCTCTGTCACCCACATTAAATAGATAATTGTTGCTGATGTCCCCGTCAGTGGAGAATAATACATAATAATACACTTTATTTATATTCTGTTCTTCTCCCCCGAAGGGGATTCAGAGCGGATTACAGTTACACATACTTAGCAGAAAATCCCTGCCATTTCCACATACACAACATATAGACAAACAGAGGCAAACTCTGGCCACCAGGGGGAGCTGACGCACTCTTCATCTCTCAGCGTTCCCAGCAACCCTTGTTGATCCTTCCGCATTCCTCAGCATTCCCGGAGTTCTTTAATGGCCTCATAATTCAGTCAAAATTTGCCTCCCCACTTAATGTGGTACCTTTATCTCCTATTTGACAGATGCAACTGTCTTTTGGGCTGCAAAGGTCGACAGAAGGCTACACTTAAAGATCAAGCACCACCTCGACCCGGGCAGGCCTCGAACTCATGACCTACTGGTCAGAGAGATCTTATGCAGCTGACACTTAGCCAGCTGCACCACATTCCCTGTAGAGAGAAGTGAATCTACTCTGGGTTTCAGTCCGAATTGTAAAGGCATAATTCAAGGTGCAAATCAGTTGAAGACACTGATTCATGCCCTAGTCTCTAGAGCAGAGGAAAACAGGTTTTCCCTCCTTTCAAATATTTAAATGGACTAAATATGCAAGTCAGTTCCCTCCCCTCACAAAAGAATTGTTCTTCTATCAACACTTGGGAGAATATTGTATTTAACTGAAATGCAAAGATTGAGTTTTTATGTGTACATATTTGAAACACACACTTGTTCAAATACACCTTGTGTGCATTGTGTCTTGAGTGTTACATTGCAAACATGTACATTTTTTTACATATTGTAGACTGCAGTTGGTACTCAGCTCTGGGAAGTGGAAGTTGGAGAAACTGTGCCTAAAATGAAACAACCCATCTGACTTAGCCATAGTGAAAGGATGAGACAGTGAAATGGGCAAAACCAGTTAAAAACTGAGAGAGAATCTAGAATCATCTTGGTGACCTAAACCGGCAGATGATCATAAATTAGAACTTTCTCAGATATTGAGTAAAGGGGAACCCAGTTGTTCCTTCTGCAAAATTTTCTCCTTCACAAGGCCAGCCAAATGACATTTAAGCACAACAGACCTAAATATGCAATGATTGGTAGTGGGGACCAGACTTTGCCATCCCACAACTCCAACAGAATATGTGGGTGGTGCTTTATGGTCTATCTATATTATCAAATTGGACCTTGGCCAGAGGATGGATAATGTGTTGATGAGGGCTGGCATACCTGTAAACTCACCAGAGAGAAAACTTGAGAGGGTTTCTGTCCCTTGCATAATTGTGCAGGAAAGGAAATTTCAGCAGAAATAGCTTGTCATGCAACTAGATAACAAATAACACCAGGTGAATGTCTTTCTTCTATGCAGCCACTAAAGGTACAGGATCCTTCTCCAGTTTTCACTCTGGCAAGCCTACATACCAGGATTGATTGTTCTCAGATGTCAATATCATGTCAATATACATTAAGTGTATATAATATTAGTGTAGTGAAATAAGGGCAGAAGATCTAGCCTTAGGGCAAAATGAGCAACTTTCCCTGAAAGCGTGTAAATCTTATTTGGATAGATCATAAGTCCAGGAATTCCTAGCCCACTGTTTGGGAGCTTATCCTCCAAAAAATTATCTAGTCCTCTCCTTCAAGCTTTTTTATTTTTGTGTCAGGAGTGACTTGAGAAACTGCACTCCAGAAGCGACTTGCAGTTTCCTTCAAGATGAAATCACCAGTTTTTAATTCTAATTAAAACATTCTCTTTCTATCTTTCTCACCTCAAACTTCAGTGGCCGTGACACCATCTCCTTTCTCAACTGAGCTGGAAGAATGTCACCCCTACTAGCTTCTGATGGCCATCACTTTCAAAAGAGAAGAAGAGAAGATTATCTCAACTATAAGGAAATGCCCCTTACTTCCCACTGTGGAAACATCCTCAGGCCAGCTAAACAAAGGAATAATTTACTAACAATGATAACAACAATATATTTTGAGCAGAATTTGGGTATGTCACTTTTCTTTAGGTAACAACTCTTAGAATTCCCAAGCCAGAAAGTTTCATAACTTTTCCAAACTCTGGTTTTGAGCAATATGAAATCCTAGAAAACCCCAGAATTCTTTAGCAGGGATTAAGGGGAGAACAATAATGAAGCAGTAAGACAGACCTGCAGCATTCACCTGTGTATGTGCCATCCAGCAGTGAGGAGGTTAAAGTATTTTCCTGGAGTGAGGGAAAGTATGGTTGCTTCCCAAAGGCATCATCTCAGCTGCTAGTCAAGGAGTCAAGCAACTCCAGGTGAGGATTCAGGTGGGCTTGCGGTGGGAGCCCAGCAGCAAAGGAATCTGCTGGGATCAATTAAAATGACCCAAATAGAAAAGAAGGGGGAAAGCTTTGAGTACCTTTGTTAGGATGGCCTCCTACTGTTGACTCTGAGTTCTCTGATGTAGCACAGTTTCTGACAATAAAAAGTTTTGCTATCAGACCGAGGAACAGTCTGATAGTCTCTTGGTCTTTAGACAGTAGCCCTGCATGCTGCTGAGATCTGAAGCCACCATTTCAGATAGCTTGCCTTCTCTAATTGACTCATGAGAGTTGAAAGAATGGGAGAGGTTTTGGGGAGAGGGAAAGAAATTAGAGCCTGTGCTTTCTTACCTTCTTCCACCAAATGCTTTCACAGAAAAGCAACTCTTTACACATCGCTGAAGTTACAAAATTACCGGTATTATATTTAGAAGAAATAGAACAAAATTAAGCTATAGCCTGCATGCATGATTTATGTGTAGTTCCTACACTATAGTTAAAGATTTACATTTAGGACTCCTTCATCACTGATTGGCTGGAACAGATGCCCAAGTAATAAAGACTAGAACTAATCATTTCATGTGATTTCTAAAAAATCAGGGTCGCAAGACCCCAACGTCCTTGAAATTTGTTCAACATTTAGGTTAATCATTCATCTAAGGACATCTCTTTCCTTCATTGCTTTGTCATTGCCAGCCCATGAAAGTTAACATGTGGATCATACAGGATTCAGTGAGCCCAATCAAAGGAGTTTTATTTAAAATTACGGATGGAACTCTTTATTCTGTCACAGTGACATTCATCAAATCAAACCAATCTGAGCTTAACTGCACACTACAGAAGCTAGCAGTCCCTGGAAAGGAAGGTGAAAAAGATTTAAGAGTGTGTCTGTACCTCACAGTTAATAACAGTTTGATCTCACTTTGACGGAAAGAGCTCTCTCCTAGGGATCTGTAGTGTGGAAAGGGGCTCTGAATTCTCCGCTATAAAGTTTTACTGCACTGGACTAAATTACTGTAGAGAATTCCAAGCATCATAACAACTGTAAATCCCAGAATTCATTAGGATGGAGCCATGTTAGTTGAAGTAGGGACAGACTGTAACAGATCTGTGTAGTGTATGGATACACTTCTGGAGTAGCCGACTGGTCCACCTACCTACCACCTTCTCCCAAAGGCCTTCCACTAAGTTACAGTTTATTAGCTCTCACTTTTACTCCAAACTTATTTCTGTCAGTGTTGTATTATGTGTCCAAAGCACCTTTACCTTTCTCACATCTTCAATTGCGCTCACACCTCAGATGTCACTCCAGATAATACTATGTATCAATGTTCAAAAAATTGTCTGTTCCTGGTTTGAACATGTTATTTCCTGTTTAATTGTGCAGTAACTGTGCCATGAACTAGGTTGAACTGGTTGAGATTCTATGAGATATTTATTGAAAAGCTAGAGCAAAATGTGCTGAAGGGTATCCCTCCCACAAAAACAAAGTTTTTTCAGTTTAATAAACTTTTCTATGTTTTTATGACAGAACTAATTAGTTTAAAAGAAGGTGAAGCAGGTGGAAACCAGAGGGACAAAGTGCCTAGACAACTGCAGGTGGTCATGATCCAGATATATAATTTGTGAGTAATATCTTAAGAAAATAAGGGTTAATGGATCTCCTGAAAATGACATTTATAAACCCAGACCAAAAATGGTGTGACATAGTATAATGAGTGATGGACACCACTTATGTCACACTGATGACAACAGGAAGGGAAAATGGGATGGCCACATAAACAGTTATGGCTGTTCTGTCTCAGACAACTGGTGCACAGTGGGAAGCTGGTGTACCTGAGTACTAGCAAAACACGCTTGGGACTAAGCCCAACTGGCTAAATCATAAACAGTATTAAATCTGCAACAGATCTCCAAATCTTGTGATTAATTTAATAACTATCTCCTAAATGGAATATACTAATCTACATTAATATTAATACAATTACCAAATATAAACCAAAACAATACTTAGCGCATGTGCATTGATTGATGATCCGGAAGTCCATGTCACCCTGCAATCGGTATCAATATGTCTTTTTATATATATTGAGAATTGTCCCGATAATCAAAGCCTGTACCGATGGGATCCACGCTTTCCGTTCCTGATGTAATCCAAATGTGTATCAAGGCAGATACCAAATGCTGAGTCCAAACGGCTCGTATATCCATGGATGTTTGTTAGGGAGATGCAATGGCAGTGTTGTCTGGTCCGCATTCATTGTGTCAATAAATATCGTGAAGTAACCAAGAAGATCCACTGACAAAATAGTGGTTTAACAGAAGGAAATAATCCATATTGATTCAGCCCATATTAGGACAATGGTAAGACAAAAGGCTCCATGTTCGGAGGCCTGATGACATTATCTGTAGGCCTCAGTCATTTCGCCGGAGGTCTGGCTTTTTCAAAGGCTATCCCTGGAGCGTAGTCCCAAGCATGTTCTGTCTCAGAACCAACCCAACTGCTTACATGGGTTTGCTCAAAATTTTTGGGGAAAATTTTGAGAAATCCATCATTTATGTAAACACAGTTCAGGGTCACATTAAACCAAGTCAACTCCATGTGTCATGTAGCCTCTATGGAGCATATTCATGCATCCCCTTCAGGACAACAGATCTGTATACATATGCCCCATGTTGCTATGTTACATTTGCCCTGTTTAAAACTGTTGAGTGCCCAGGTTCACAAAAATGGACAAAGGCAGGCCAGTTGAATCTCAAGGCTCACACAGAGTAATAAACAGAAGCAGGAAGCTGTCCTGAGCAAAGTCTGAACCTGGAAGGGGAGTAGCCAGAAAAAAAAAACTAATCCAAAAATACACACAATGCCCAGAGATCCATAAAACTAGAGACATCAAATGGAATTGTACCAAAGTTTGGGTATCTTGTTCTGCAGCAGTGGGATAATCTGGGCTTAGTTATCAGTCCAGCTTGCTTCATTATTTTTGGCATCCTTTATTTAAATCGGAACAGGGCATTGCCTGACCTTTTGATCTCAGGACTTTAATTTACAGTGAAATGCTTCTGCCACCTCCTCCTGTCCTACAACTATTGTCTGGGATGGACAAGGCTTTCATTTTGGTAGCCACATGGCAGGTCTACACATCTGCTGCTCTTCTTTCCTTACTTTATCTGAGGAGTCTTCCTTCAGATAAAACATGACAAGTGTGACTTTTCCACAGTGATGGTCCATGAAAAGGTTAACCAGTAGGAATTGTGGGACTCCAAGTCCAATCGCTAGTCCCAACTGGATCAATTGCCAATTATACATAATTATTTAGGTATATAAATAAATTGCTGTAGTCTAGTTCAGGGGTGGGCAATTATTTTTTCCAAGGGGCCACACGAGGGCCAAAAAATATTATGGAGGGCTGCACCTAAAGGCTGAACTACATTCTAATCTACATTATTTATTTACTTACTATATTTACTATATATTATACATCATTAATATTAACATATTAATATATCAAGAAATATTAATATATTATTAGTATTAATATAATTATATTATAGTATACTGTATATATAGACATTATAATTATTGAAATTATAATATAATATAACATTATTATATTCTATTATTTATTATATTATTATAAAATTATTATAAAATAATAATAAAAACCACTAAAATTAAATTAAATTCAAGAAGACAAGGTGCGAACCAAGATGAAGGCTGACATCCTCAAGAGAGGAAGGATCCCAAGATGGAATGGCTCAATGGCCCCAGCCCAGAGGATGGCAAAGCGGACCCAGCTGGCGCCACAGCAGAACAGAGCAGCAGGCGATCAGAGGCTGTAGGCCTCTGCCCGTTCTCGCCCCCAGCTGTTCCCCAGCTGATCGCCCTGCTATGGAGTGCCTGCATCCCTGGAGGTGATCCAGGCCTGCAGGGGGAGCAGTTGGCAATCTGAGGTGGCTTGAGGAGGGACCACAGTCAGAGTACTTCGGTTTGAATTTTACCTCTTCTTATACCCATTGTTATTACTGCTGTATTATTGCATGTGCATGGAATGTAGGTATATGACCAGTTGGATTACTTATAATATTAGGCACTTACAGTAGCATTCATTCTATTATACATTAGGTTGGTTTCTCACCCCAATACTCTTTGATGCTTTAGATCCTGGCAGGGCAGGAGGAGTGGACGGCTCTCCCTGCCCCTTCTGCCTGCCAGGATCTAAAGCCTTGAAGAGGCTTCATGAGGGGCCAACTTCAGCCCTCCAGGTGTTTTGGACTTCAACTCCCACCATTCCTCACAGCCTCAGGCCTCTTCCTTTTCCTCTCAGCCTGGGCAAACTTGAGCCCTCGCTCCCTCAGGATTGGGGTGAGAGAGAGAGGCAGCGAGGAGCGAGGGGGGGGGGCTCCTCCTCCTTTTTTTTGCTGCTTCCAAGAATAGAATACCCCCCTCCCTCCCGCCCTCCTTCCTATTTGGAGAGTCCCATCTAGAATTCAGTGTGATTTATTCAAGTTTTGGCCTACAACTCCCAGAAATCCCAGCCAATTTACCAGCTGTTAGGATTTCTGGGAGTTGTAGGCCAAAACCATCTGGAATGCGCATGCGCTGGCATACGAACTACTAACGAATTTCGTTAGTAATTAAGTTACATTTTAGAAATTTTTGGAAATTTTTTGTAAGTCTTTCTTTGTAATAACCCCCCCCCCCCCCCCTTTGATTTTAGAATTGCCATTTTTGGGTTCGAAACCATGCCTAGTGTGTACCTTAAGCAAGGAACAAGAAATATAACCCCCCAAATTATGGAGAAGTATGCAGTCTTTACCTTGGAAAGACTGAGAGATACAGAATGGTTTTAAATTGTCTATTATTGTTTATGTGTAAGTATGTTGATTGTATTGTTGTATTATTTGCTTTCTGTTATTTATTATGTGTCATTGGGCTCGGCCTCATGTAAGCCGCCCCAAGTCCCCTTGGGGAGATGGTGGCGAGGTATAAATAAATTACTATTTATTTATTTTTTTATTTATTTGATTTATTTATATTCCGCCCTTCTCACCCCGAAGGGGACTCAGGGCAGATTACAGGTACATATACAAGCAGACAATCTCTGCTGTTTATCACAGTACAGTACATACATTTTTGACATATTACACACATATAAACGAACAGAGGCAAATCTGGCCACCAGGGGGAGCTGACGCACTCCTAATCTCTCAGCGTTCCAGCGTCCCTCGTTGTTCCTTCCGCATTCCTCAGCATGCCTGGAGTTCTTTTTATGGCCTCATAATTCAGTCAAAATTTGCCTCCCCACTTAATGTGGTACCTTTATCTCCTACTTGACAGCTGCAACTGTCTTTCAGGTAGCAAAGGTCGACAGCAGGCTACACTTAAGGCCGAGCACCCATCTTGACCTGGGCAGGCCTCGAACTCATGACCTACTGGTCAGAGAGATCTTATGCAGCTGACACTTAGCCAGCTGCCAAAAACACACAAACAGTAGCTCACTGTGGACCAACTTCAAATAACTGAGCCATAAACCTGAAACACACAAACAGTAGCTCACTGTGGACCAACTTCAAATAACTGAGCCATAAACCTGAGTAACAAATCGAAATGCAATGTTATTGCAATATAGGGGCTAAGTGTCAGTTAGGTATCACTCACGGTATAATGATAGAACCACACCTGGTTTACAAAAGTATCAAAATCTTTTCACGATATCATAGACATATCATATACTCAGCAAAGGAGATACACTGAAATAATCGTTCTGTAGAACTAATACATATGCAGTCTATGTCAATAGCTCAAATAGAGCACATATCAAGCATTATACACAGTAATTCCAATAATTAAGAGCCCATACGAAAAGTCCAGAGTAATTGAACTCACGGACCGCCGACAAAGTCCTGTGAGAAGCCGATGGAAAAGAGCAGGCTGGAGGAATCCCAACGGCTGGAAGTACACAGACGCCACAAAATGGCCATTTTGCGTTGATCTAACGCTTCATCGGGGCGCTCCGGCTTCAGGACGCTCCTCACTGGAATTGTAGTTATCACCAGTCAATTAAACATCATGAGAAGAAATTCACATTTCAGCAATTCAACATCATCACAACGAAAAGGCCTCCCGGGCTGGATGCAGCTGACACTTAGCCAGCTGCGCCACATTCCCGGTATTATTATTATTATTATTATTATTATTATTATTATTACAGATACAGGTATCTTTTAAATGCCAACATTTGTTAGGGACATTCTTGATTAATGGGTTGCTGTGAGTTTTCCAGGCTGAATGGCCATATTCCAGAAGCATTCTCTCCTGACACTTTGCCCAATCTATGGCAGGCATCTTCAGAGGATGTGAGGTATGTTGGAAACTAGCCAAGTAAGGTTTATATATCTGTGGACGAATGTAAGGTTTATATTCGTCCAGAGTGGGAGAAAGAACTCTTGTCTACTTGGGACAAGTATGAATGTTGCAATTGGCCACCTTGATTAGCATTTAATGGTCTTTGCAGCTTCAAAGCCTGGCTGGTTGCTGCCTGGGGGAATCCTTTGTTGGGTGGTGTTAGGTGGCTCCTGCTTTTTGAGTTCCTTCTCTGAGTAATCTGACATGGTGGTTGTTAGAGTGGCACAGCATTTCTGTGTTCTCAAATATTAGGTTGGTTCATCGGGTGGTCTGTTATGGCTGACTTCTCAGGCTGTAGTAGTCTGCAGTGCCTTGATTAGTCATACCATCCCATTTCTTCATTTGCTTTAAAAATGCCCCAGTTTTTCCTCTTTTTCTCTCTTTGTCTTCAATTTCTTTCAACAGCTTCAAACTCTGTTCAAAATGCCAAAGTAGCTTATCTGTTCTTTTGATAGATCCCTTCTGCCAGCTTGATTGCTACTTGGGAAAATGTGTCCTGGTTTTCATTTCTGAAATTTTGAAGGCTTTATATGTAGAAAAGTTTTTTTAAGGTAAGCTTTCTGGGCTGTATGGCCATGTTCCAGAAGCATTCTCTCCTGACGTTTGCCCACATCTATGGTAGGCATCCTCAAAGGTTGTGAGGTCTGTTGGAAACTATGTTATGGCAAGTGGTGATAGCACTGAGAACTGAAATCAGTAAAAGGATGGTGGCCAGGAGAAGAAATTTATGAGAGAAGATAAAAAGGAGGCTAGTTCAGACAGGTTATCAGTTGCTGATGAACATATTTTGGAGAGAAAAATAAAAAATCTTCTGCATGCAGAGTTGCTCACATTTACCCTGATGGCAGCACAGTTAACCGTAACAAGACATCGGGCCGCCATGATGGACATTACCTCGAACTCACAATACCATAAAATGCTGTACATTGTGCTGTCAGAGAATTTAACACATTAGATGAGACTCCTTAGGGGATAAAACCCTGCCAGACATTGTTTTTAAGTGTTTGGCAGCCTTTTATTTTCTTTCCAAATAACAGTGGTTCAAACAGTGCACCTTCACTGAATGATGCGCTCCTGTGGAGGAGATGTAGACCTTTACAGCAATTGCATTGAAAACACAATTTTTTAACAACCAGTCTACATTTGGGAAGATATTTGACATATTGTCCTTTTTGCTGAAGGTATGTTAGGGTGCAATGAGACCTGAAAGAGATGAAAGGATAAGCATAATATTCAAGCCATTGCTACACATCTCTATTATAGTTATTTGTGGGTTATAGTACATTTGACTGTACCCTTTTTTCCTGAAAACTATGGACAGTAAAGACTGGAAGGATCAATGTGGGAATATTGTCAGGGAAAAAGAGGTAAATTAAGGATTGAACTCTAGCATGATATCTGAGAAGGAAGGACGCAGTAAGACTGTGGTAGCATATGGCAGTTTAAATGTACTCAATGTGGTATTACTGTATAGTGCGAAAGGTATCCACAACTCATAGTGACTGGTTAGGTAGCTAACCAGTCACCAGATATGGGCTCCCATAAAGCTGGAAAGCTTCCTGCTTTCATCAACACCTATCCATGTTTATTGGAAACATAGATGATGAATTTCCCCTTAGGTTATCCTTGTCCAGCAGACCAAAATCCAAATTGAATTGCTACTATCAACTAGACCAGGGGTGGGCAACCTACAGCCCATGGGCCGTATGCAGCCCGACAGCCGATTCTGTCCGGCCTGGGGAGAAGGACGTCAGGGGCGGGGCCAAGAGGAAGGGAAAAGCCAAAACCCCGGGCACAGCATTTGCTGCCTGGGTGCACACACATACATATTCTTTGGGGGGATGTGCTGCAGAATCTTCTCTATGAGCCGGGATTCTGCAGTAAATCCCCCAAAGAATATGTATGTGTGTGCACCCAGGCAGCAAACGCTGTGCCCGGGGTTTTGGCTTTCCCGGCTCATAAAGAAGAGCCTTTTGCAGTTTGCACCGCTTGAGGAGGGACCACAGTCAGAGTACTTCGGTTTAAATTTTACCTCTTCTTATACCCATTGTTATTACTGCTGTATTATTGCATGTGCATGGAATGTAGGTATATGACCAGTTGGATTACTTATAATATTAGGCACTTACAGTAGCATTCATTCTATTATACATTAGGTTGGTTTCTCACCCCAATACTCTTTGATGCTTTAGATCCTGGCAGGCAGGAGAGGCAGGAAGCCTGGAAAAATGTAAACAGAGAGGTTTACTCAGAAGTAAATCCACAAAGGAGGGCACTTCATCCAAAGTGCCTCCTTTGCAGATTTACTTCTGAGTAAGCCTCTCTGTTTACATTTTCAGGCTTCCAGCCAAAAGAAGGAGCGAGTTTAGGGCTTGCCTTGCCATAATACTTATTGGCAAGGAGGCGGGAGGGTGGTGAGAGAGAAGGAGGGTGCCCCCTTACGACCTAATAATGACACTTAAGAAAATCCTGGCCCCGAAGTTCTATAAAGAAAGTCCACTTCCTGGTTGGCGTTCCAGATGCGGAAATACTCAAAAGTAGCATTTCTTACGAATTTCTTACGAATCATTTCATTTTCATAACTTTTTTCTCATGCCTAATACACACTATTTGTTAGGGTTGCCATTAATGATTACAATGATGCTCCTAATTTTCTAGCCCCCCTTTTTATTTCTTTGATTTAAAATGTAACCAAATCTGTTTCTGATTTTCCTATGGGGAAAAAAAGGCAGATAAATAGTTTTGCTCTCATATTCTCTAAACCTTTCACTGTCACAGAATTCCCACTCTCTCAGTGCATAAGATATTTGCTGGACTGAAAGCTATCATTTTAGGAAGGCACAAAATTTTTATATCATGGATTATTCTGTAATTATCTGAGTCCTGGCCTGATTCAATATTGGTCAATTAAGCCACTGTGTCTCAAAGCAAAAATGGTATGTTTAGATAAGTGTTTGTTTGCAAGTACATTTCTTTATAGGAGGCAGGGGTTGCATTGCCCATTCAAATTGCAGGAAGTAGTCCTTACTAGTGATAATTGAACAATAGCTTTATACACTTTGAGATCTTTATTGGGATCGTGCTCAAGAAAAGTTGCAGCATAAGAGGACTGCAATTTTAATTGTTATTATTATACATACAGTTTAAGTGCCACTCCTGGGACAAATTTACTGGAAAGCAAGGTTCTGACTCATTTTAAAGGCAGCTTTTATTATTGTTTATGGTTATAATACCTTGAGTGAGTTAATAGATTTTGGTGTGTATGGAACCCTATAATTGTAATGGCCGTGTTTCCAATCGGATTTCTTTCAGGAAAGGAGATGAACTATGTTGGTTCATTCCTCTCTCCATTGCAGTGATAGCCTTTAATGTGTCATCATTCTTCATTAAAACCCCTCTATTGTTATGAAGTAATAAAAGAATGGAAATGGGTGTGGTCAAGAGAGAAGAGAGGAATGCGATTCTAGCAATTATAGATATTCATTCATCATCTGTTTTGGGCTGACATTTGAGCTGTACAAGCCCCTGCTGGTGCAATGGGTTAAACCCTTGTGCTGGCAGGACTGAAGACTGACAGGTTGAAAGTTTGAATCCAAGGAGAGTGGGGATGAGCCCCCTCTGTCAGCTCCAGCTCCCCATGTGGGGAGATGAGAGAAGCCTCCCACAAGGATGGTAAAATATCAAAAACATCCAGGCACCCCCTAGGCCAGTGTTTCTCAACCTGGGGGTCGGGACCCCTGGAGGGGTCACATGTGGGTGTCAGAGGGGTCACCAAAGACCATCAGAAAACACAGTATTGTGTATTGGTCATGTGGGGTTCTGTGTGGGAAGTTTGGCCCAATTCTATTGTTGGTGAGGTTCAGAATGTTCTTTGATTGTGGGTGAACTATAAATCCCAGCAACTACAACTCCAAACTCCACCAGTGTTCACATTTGGGCATATTGAGGATTCGTGCCAAGTTTGGTCCAGATCCATCTTTATTTGTGTCCACAGTGCTCTCTGGATGTAGGTGAATGTCAGGCCCCAGCCTGGTCCCATAGTTCAGCCAGACCAAAGCCATGCTAATTCCAGGACATCAACTAGGCCTGAGAGCAAACCTCTGTATGAACCTCGGTGTCAACCAGTGGTCAAGGGCAAGCGCAGCCTTTCCTCTTCCCAGGCCGATAAGAAGAGCTGGTATGGCAAAGACGGGTTGCCTCCCCAGCTCCCAGGTGCAGTTACTAATGAGCAGACATTCCTTCCCTTCTTGGAAAGCAAGGGAGGGCCAGGCCCACAGGCTATCCATGGGAAAGAGTTACGACGCAGTGTGCGCCTTCAAGGAAGAAACCAAGGAAAACCTATTTAAGCTGCTTCTCGTTAGCGCTCGGTATCTCTCGCCAACGTTCAGCTTTCTTGCCAAGAACCATGAACTCAGGCCTGGGCCGGTAGGCCTTCAAGTCCTCGTACTCAAGTATTTGCCAAGCCTTTGTTTCCAGAGACTTATTCGGGATTTAGCCCACTGGGGCATCAAGACTATTTCTTATTTCATTGAACCTTGTGGTTACTCTTTGGACTATTGCATTGCAATACTGGATGCTGAGTGCATCACTGGACTATATTTTATCTTTTTACTTCTTTTCACTTATTCTAAATAAAGCATTTAATCACGGCTGGTCTAAAGTAGTTTACTGAGGGATTCTTCAGGTCTAAGGTGCAACAGTGAACTACAACTCCAAAACTCAAGGTCAGTGCCCACCAAACCCTTCCACTATTTTCTGTTGGTCATGGGAATTCTGTGTGCCAAGTTTGGTTCAATTCCATTGTTTGTGGAGTTGGGAATGCACTTTGATTGTAGGTGAACTATAAATCCCAGCAACTGCAACTCCCAAATGACAAAATCAATCCCCCCAACCCCAGCAGTATTCAACTTTGAGTGTATTTGTGCTTATTTTGGTCCAGTGAATGAAAATACATCCTGCATATCAGATATTTACATTACTACTAATAATAATAATACACTTTATTTATATTCCACTCTTCTCACCCCGAAGGGGACTCAGTGCGGATTACAGATACACATACTTAGCAGACAATCCCTGCCGTTTTCCACATACACACATATAGACGAACAGAGGCAAACTCTGGCCAGCAGGGAGAGCTAAAGCACTCCTCATCTCTCAGTGTTCCAGCATCCCTCGTTGTTCCTTCCGCATTCCTCAGCGTTCCTGGAGTTCTTTAATAGCCTCATAATTCAGTCAAAATTTTCCTCCCACTTAATGTGGTACCTTTATCTCCTACTTGACAGATACAACTGTCTTTCGGGCTGCAAAGGTCGGCAGCAGACTACACTTAAAGGTCGAGCACCCACCTCAACCTGGGCAGACCTCAAACTCATGACCTATTGGTCAGAGAGATCTTATGCAGCTGACACTTAGCCAGCTGCGCCACATTACAGTAGGAAACTTACAGTTGTGAAGTAGCAACAAAAATAATTTTATGGTTTGGGGGTCACCACAACATGAGGAACTGTATTAAGGGGTTGAGGCATTAGGAAGGTTGAGAACCACTGCCCTAAGCAACGTCTTTGCAGATGGCAAAGTCCCTCGCACCAGAAGTGACTTGCAATTTCTCAAGTCGCTCCTGACATGAAAAAAAAAGAGTTGTATGTTTATATGTGCAGGATTGTACCCAAGGAAATTAGGGGTGTTTGCGAAATGAATTCTTTGTTTTCTGTTGTGGTTTCCCATCACTTGAGAACTGCAATTCTATTGGAGGTGAGCCAGAGACACAAGGGCCAGCCAGAGAGAGCTTAACAAGCACATATGAAGATCACATAAATAATTCACATCACTCAAGAGGTGGTGACTTGAACAAGTCCCTTTTGGTTAAACTTATTTAAAAGATAAGGTGAAGTTAAGTGAGTGATGGCACAGTTACAGAGGCCACCGTCCGGGGGGAATATGGACCGTCTACGTTACATCGCTGGAGTGACTTGAGCAGAATTATGTCAACTTACTGAGCTCCGAACCTTAAGGGAGAGGAAAATGTCTGATCTCTTAAAAGACATGATACAGGACGAGTATTTTACAAAAGGGCAGCTAAGCTTTCCCCAATAAAGCTCTTTTCCATTAAAACAAAACTGCCCATTAGCAAAGAACTGAAGGAGAAAGAGAGAGAGAGAGAGAGGCTATTAAGATATTATTAAAGCATTTGAAACATTAGATTCACGACAGCGGAAGACTACTACAGAATATATGAATGCCTGCAAAAAGAAACCATTTTGTGTTTTGGGTGGATGTATAACTTCCACTTTTATCTAGATCTATTTTGATCACACTCAGAGGTGGAAGGATTTTCTTCTGCATCAAAATACACAAATATGGAGGGGGGGGGGGAGAGAATAATATATATATATATATCTCCTCATCTGCAATTGTTAATTTCAGTTTTCCCAATCCTTAATATCATGCCAAATGTTAACCAAATGCAGTGGTGAAACAAACATTACTATAAGGACGGGTCAATAAGTCAGTGACTTTTTGAATTTCCCACCTCTTAACTGAAAGGGCAACACTGCTCCTGTCAAGTGGCATCTGTCAGTTGACTCCTGTTCAAATTTGAACAAGCTGCGTCATTTAGTTTATGTTTGATAGCCATTGATAGCAGACTACCGCGTGATTTGAGTAGAAAATGGAAAAAAGTGAATTCTGTGTGTTCATTATGTTTTTTTGTGTGGGGGAAAACCATCACTCAAACCAAGGCTAAATACTATGGGGACTCTGCACCATCAATTTCAATGGTAAAAAAGTGGTTTACTGAATTTCGTTGTGGCCGAACGTTCTGGACACCCAGTTGAGGTCTCTACACCCGAAACAATTGAAAAAAATCATGATATGGTGTTGGACAATCGGAGATTGAAAGCGCGAGAGATTGTGGAAGCCATAGGCATCTCACATGGCTCAGTGGTTTCAATTTTAAATGATCACTTGGGTATGAGAAAGCTTTCTGCAAGATGGGACCAGGACAATGCAAGGGTGCACACAATGCAAGGGTGTGCACATGTGCAGTTTCCATGGCAACAATCCATGAATTGGGATACAAATTGCTCCCTCATCCACCCTATTCTCTGGATTTAGCCCCGAGTGACTATTTCTTGTTTCCAAACCTGAAGAAATGGCTTGGCAGAAAGAGATTTGACTCCAACGATGAAATCATCTCACAAACAAATAAGTATTTTGATGACCTCGACAAATCTTATTTTTTGGAAGGGACAAAAAAATTGGCAAAACGTTGGACAAAGTGAGCTCAAAGGAAACAACGTTGAAAAATAAAATGATTTTTTATCCAAAAACCTGTGTTTCATTCAAAAAGTCACAGACTTATTGGCCCGCCCTCGTAATTTGCCATTCTGTCTGCAAATCTTCAGTGTTTTCACTGAAAAGTTAAGAAAGCCCTGATACAGTGGTGAAAGTTTAAATAATTACTTTCACATGATACTTAGAAAAATAGAAACACAGTAATGAGCCCAGAATCAGAGGAACTTCGTATAAGCGGCTATGAGCCTGGTTTTTTTTTCAGTGGTAGCCGGAAATCAACTCAACTTTTGGTAATAAAATTTACAGAGTAAAAAAGTAAAAACAACTTTGGGGGTTGGCTTGTCTGTTGGTTTCAGGGTGGCCTCAATGCTCCGACTATTCCATCTCAGTGGCTATGCCATGCAAAGCCACGTCAAACAGTGACAAATAGATACTAAAAAATCTCAGCCGTAGTAATCCTTGCAGCATTGAACTTTGAAATTTAACACTCATTTTATGTTTAATTAATTCCAAAAAAGGAGGGGATGGAGGGGAGGGAAGGGGGGATGGGAGGAAAGGAGGGGAGAACTTTTAAGGCTTAGCTTTGAACAAGCTGTTTGTTAGAGAGACAGAGACAGAGACAGAGAGAGAGCATTTATGTTTTCACTGTTGTTTTTCCAAATGTGATGTGACAAAGTGAAAAAGCTTCATGAAAGTGCCGTTCTTTGTGTGATGGAAGTGGGATGCACCTACCAGTCTCACATCATCAAAGAAACAGACGTGTATCTATAATTTATGCTTTGCTTAAAGCTTCCGCTGATCTGATGTGGCTTTTTTAGACAACACAGGCAGCCCCAGCAAAGCCTGTCAATCATCCGGGCTTGCTCAAATTGTAGACCATTAGTAAGAGAGACAGCAAAGTTTCTTTAATGACGCTTTTATATGTGGTGTGTTGGCAGTGAAACAGAGAAGAATTGACTTGATCAATGCATTAGTCTAATCATGGGGTTCCTGCTCTTAATTTCTTTTGTCGGTAATTTCCATACTCAAACAGCATTCAGGATACTTGTAAAGACACACTTAGAGCACTCCCTGATGTATGCAGTCACCTATAAAGCGTGGCTTGGATGGAGCGCTGTAGGAAACATGCAACGGAGATGGGGGGGCTACTCAGGCTTGCCTTTGAACTCCCTTTCCTGGTGGGAGAATTATAGTACCTTTGTCAAAAATGGAGCATTTCCATTTCTATATATTATCCCTTCATTTCTCTCTCTTTCTCACTCACGCAATCTGAAACAAGGAGGGGGAAAACACAGTCAATCAGAGCAGCATTCAGCTTTGTTGCCGATGAAGGAAGATGAAATGTTTAAATAACAGGAGCCCGCTCTCTATTTCGCCAGTCACTTTTTCCAGACACCTGAACTAAAAGACTCTGCATCTCTCTTGTAAACCACCAATGATCTTTAGATAGAAACTGAACAGAGATTGAAACTTAACCCTATTACTATGTCCCTATCTATGCTGTCATATAATATAGTTTGCAACTGTGTTATATGACAGTGTAGATAAGGCCCATACCCAGACAGTCCCAGTTGAGAGTCTATGAGTCGCTCTTGACCCCATTCTATCTCAAAGGCAACACAAATAATAACACTGGCCAACACACATTTTGGTGCCCCAAATGTTAACCCTGTTTCTGGGTATATTTGACTTGCCGATTCCAAAAATGGCACCAATTTTCTCCTATTACCTCTAGGTTTTGAAATACAAAACATATGCCATATATCAGTCTTCATCTGCTCACCCATAAAAAATCATCATAACCATATGTAAGAAACTGCAGCTGATGCAGTCTATCCAATATAATTTTCTAAATCAGCACACCAAAGAGCAATAATATTATTAATAATATTAATCATAATAACTTTATTTATATTCTGCCCTATCTCCCTGGAGGGACTCAGGGCAGATTCCAAGCATAAAAGGCAAACACTCAATGCCAGAAGACAACAACAATACATCCATAGTAACAAAATTTGGCCACCCAACATATAAAAACAAATTATGACTTAACAAATAAAATTAAATAGAAAACGCAGCTTGTTATATCAGACACAAGACAAAACATCAAACATCAAACAGAAGAACCCCAGGAACAGGCCTACAAACCAAATCAGCAAGAAGAAAATAATAATACATTTTTATTTGTTACCGTCTCTTAACGACTCAAGGTTGGGTAAAAGACAGTCAAAACACACACACATGCCATTATAAAATACATACACTAAAACATTGTAGAAAGATCAAAATATAGCAGCAATATAATGCAAATCCCAAACTCATGGTTCAAAATTAAATAGGTTTTACTTTTTCTAAACTCAGAGTACGCCCTATTTTTGCTTTCTGTTTTTGAAGTGTCCCGCTTAATGAAAAGATATAATCATTATGAAATTTTGCATGATTTCTGTTGGTTTTTTGGGGGGATGATCCCAAATAGATACTTAACACAGTATAGATCTGACATCATTTCTATTCTGTTTCTCTGTTATCCACTCTTGGTTGTGTCACATGCTTTGAAGTTAACTGTGACCTATTGTAAACCTCTCATAAAATTTTCTTGGCAAACTTTGTTCAGAGGATTTTTTTTTCTATTGTTGTTCTTTGAGTCTGAGAGTTTGTAATGCAACCAAGGTCATCAAGCATTTTGAATTTGATTAGGACTTCCTGGTCTGAATCCAACACCCAAAATTATACCCGACACTGACTCTTTAATCCAGAGATGAAGAACTATTTCAGTTTCATTTTCTGCAACTTATTTAATTGTTTTAAAAAACTTCAGGTTCTTTCCTGCTTATGAAAAAATGTGTAATTTGGGGAAAATTGCAAAACCAAATTGATTTCTTTCTTGTCTGGATCAGATCTTTGAAAGAAGAGTGATTTTTTCCAGTCTGAAAAACGATGGTATTATCTACCTTCTAGACACCCCAGAAAACTGGAGCAATTGTAAGGGTGCTTCCAGACATGACAGAAATGTGCGCCAAAGAGGATTTTAAAAACCTGCTTTGGCACACATTTCTATCCTTACACCCCCCCCCTTAAAAATGGGCTTTCCACATTTGGTGTCCCCCATGTGCTCCCGGTATCTTCCAGTAGGGCATTTGGCCACCAAAACACCCCCTTGATAAGCCCTTAAAAGAAGAAGCAGGCAGCTTACTGGGTGCCATGAGACCTCTCCAGCAGGCTTCCTAGCACATAGAAAGGATACACCAGGAGACAGGGGGACAGAAGCAATTTTCCTCTTCAGCCCCCTTCCCTCGCATCCTGGTGCATCATTTTTATGCACCAGGAGGTCTGCCCGAGAGGAGGCAGTTTTTATTTTATTTTAAGGGCTTTGAAGGAGGGGGTGAAAAGGTTATGGGCATCCTCCTAGCTTCTCTGGGCTTTTGGAAACCTGAAAAAGTGAGATGGGTGTCGGGACTAACCCCCAGGACTACTGAGGAGTCAGTCCCCACAGGGTCCATACCTCACTAGATCCAGGCTTTCAGGAAGGCGCAGCTCTAATGGGGAATCAAATTAATTTGTGACAAAGTGGGGTTTTCATGTTTTATCTCAAATTAATCCTCTTTTACCAGAGGTGTCGATTGGATACCTCTGGTAAAAGTCCAACATGGCCCGCATATTGAGCCCTGTCTAGAAGGGCCCTCAATCTGCACGAATATAATTGAATGTGCAAAGATTACAAGCTAGGCTTAAATTTTTCTGTACTCAAAAGAACACATTGGATGTCTCACACATTGTAAATGTTTAAATATTTAAGTTCTCTCCAGAGTATTTTTTAAAAATCAAAACTAAACTGAAAACGATTCTCTATCATTTCTCATTTGCATTGTACCATTCCTTTCTTTCGCAAATCTTAAGTATAATATTAACTTTCTTTCCTTCCTTCTTTCTTTTCTTTCTGTTTTTCCCCACATGTTTCCTGAATTCCTGATCCACCTTCATTTTAAAACTTGGATGCAATCTCCTTTTGCATCACCAGCTTTTCTTGTTCTGTGGAAAACTATTTAGGTCCTTTTATTGACCTATATTTTTACTCATAATGCAGCCCTATATTTCTTCCTCCTTTGCACAAAACCATGGAATCATAGAATTTTACAAGCCGGATCTACATTGCCATATAATGCAGTTTGAATCTGGATTGTATGGTCAGTGTAGGCCCATATAACAGAGTTAAACTTAGAGTAATAAAGTTATTTATTATATGTACACGTGGCTCGCCCTCTCGTTTCTGTTTACAGGAAGTGGTTTTTAGGGGTCGATAGAAGCTCCCCGGCAGCGGCAGTTAGGGCGGAGTTGGGAATGTTCTCTATTAGCACACAATCTAAGATCAGAGCCTTTAACTACTGGCTCAAGGTCATGGAGATGGAGGCGTCTCGCCTCCCAAAATTATGTTTGCTGGAACAATCTAGCAGTTCTTATAAATCGGGGCTGACCATTTGTTTGATTACATCAGAAGGTGTGGCATTCAGGTAATATTCCCAGTTCACCTATCTGGTCAAGAGTTAAGTAAGCACTTCAAAGAAGTGCGTCAACGAATTAATGACATTGCGGCCCAAACCGATATAGACTCTTTGGGTTCTACCGTTTCCCTGAGATGGTTGAGTGGTTTTAAGAAATCCTTCCAATTAACCACTTACTTACAGCAAGGAAGGTTACACCACCTAAGGAAAATTTTCACTAGAGCCAGGTTTGAGCAATTAGATTCCATGGTGAGATATGGGAGGTTCAAGAAAATTCCCTATGAAGAGCGTATCTGTATTTGTGGTGCCCCTGAGATTGAAGATCTAACTCATCTTCTGCTCTATTGCAAAATCTATCAAAAAAGAGAAAACAACTGTTAGAGATATTTCTCGTGGGAAAAAATCATTGGGACCCTCTAGCAAAAGTCTCACTTCTGCTGGCCGGCTCCAACAAGCTGATAACAGATGCTACTGCTCGTTTCCTCTGTAAAGCCATGAAACTAAGATCTGATTACATAGATGCAATTGGAATAAATTGTGTTGGAGATGAGGACCTGTGAATTGTTACCACCTCCCTTAGAATCCCTCCTGCTGGGCAAAACAGGGGTTTAATTGATGTAATGGTCTAGAATTCTCTCCAGATTGTTTTTAGAATCATTGCAATGTGTCTGTGTTCTGTGTGTAT